>CM055320.2:69824095-70179095 GCA_029255685.2 Silene conica
CTTGTCCGTATTTATATGGCTTCAAGTTACTACGGTGCGAATTTCGTGAATTTTTATCCCGGGACCCCGTCGGCCAAAAAAACGTGGATAATAACCTTCAAAATCGGCAATTTTTGGTCATTTTCGAATCCGAATTTTTTTTACTGAATGCTCGTCCGTATTTATATGGCTTAAAGGTACTATGGTGCGAATTTCGTGAATTTTTATCCCGGGACCCCGTCGGCCTAAAAAACGTGGATAATAACCTTCAAAATCGCTAATTTTTGGTCATTTTCGAATCCGATTTTATTTACTGAATGCTTGTGCTTATTTATATGGCTTAAAGGTTCTATGGTGCGAATTTCGTGAATTTTTATCCCGGGACCCCGTCGGCCTAAAAAACGTGGATAATAACCTTCAAAATCGCCAATTTTTGGTCATTTTCGAATCCGATTTTATTTACTGAATGCTTGTGCTTATTTATTTGGCTTAAAGGTTCTATGGTGCGAATTTCGTGAATTTTTTATCCCGGGATCCCGTCGGCCTAAAAAACGTGGATAATAACCTTCAAAATCGTCAATTTTTGGTCATTTTCGAATCCGATTTTATTTACTGAATGCTTGTCCTTATTTATATGGCTTAAAGGTTCTATGGTGCGAATTTCGTGAATTTTTATCCCGGGACCCCGTCGGCGTAAAAAACGTGGATAATAACCTTCAAAATCGACAATTTTTGGTCATTTTCGAATCCGAATTTTATTTACTGAATGCTTGTCCGTATTTATATGGCTTCAAGTTACTATGGTGCGAATTTCGTGAATTTTTATCCCGGGACCCTGTCGGCCTAAAAAACGTGGATAATAACCTTCAAAATCGGCAATTTTTGGTCATTTTCGAATCCGAAATTTTTTTTCCTGAATGCTCGTCCGTATTTATATGGCTTAAAGGTTCTATGGTGCGAATTTCGTGAATTTTTATCCCGGGACCCCGTCGGCCTAAAAAACGTGGATAATAACCTTCAAAATCGCCAATTTTTGGTCATTTTCGAATCCGAATTTTTTTTTCCTGAATAGTCGTCTGTATTTATATGGCTTTAAGGTACTATGGTACGAATTTCGTGAATTTTTATCCCGGGACCCCGTCGGCCTAAAAAACGTGGATAATAACCTTCAAAATCGCCAATTTTTGGTCATTTTCGAATCCGATTTCTTTTTTCCTGAATGCTTGTCTGTATTTATATGGCTTAAAGGTACTATGCTGCGAATTTCGTGAATTTTTATCCCGGGACCCTGTCAGCGTAAAAAACGTGGATAATAACCTTCAAAATCGGCAATTCTTGGTCATTTTCGAATCCGAATTTTATTTACTGAATGCTTGTTCGTATTTATATTGTTTTAAGGTACTATGGTGCGAATTTCATAAATTTTTATCCCGGGACACCGTCGGCCAAAAAAACGTTGATAATAACCTTCAAAATCGTCAATTTTTGGTCATTTTCGAATCCGATTTCTTTTTTCCTGAAAGCTTGTCCGTATTTATATGGCTTAAAGGTACTATGCAGCGAATTTCGTAAATTTTTATCCCGGGACCCCGTCGGCCTAAAAAACGTGGATAATAACCTACAAATTCGGCTATTTTTGGTCATTTTCAAATCCAAATTTTATTTACTGAATGCTTGTCCGTATTTATATTGTTTCAAGGTTTTATGGTGCGAATTTCGTGAATTTTTATCCCGGGACCCTGTCGGCCTAAAAAACGTAGATGATAGCCTTCAAAATCGGCAATTTTTGGTCATTTTCGAATCCGAATTTTATTTACTGAAAGCTTGTCCATATTTATATGACTTAAAGGTTCTATGGTGCGAATTTCGTGAATTTTTATCCCGGGACCCTGTCGGCCTAAAAAACGTAGATGATAGCCTTCAAAATCGGCAATTTTTGGTCATTTTCGAATCCAAATTTTATTTACTGAATGCTTGTCCGTATTTATATTGTTTTAAGGTTCTATGGTCCGAATTTTGTGAATTTTTATCCCGGGACCCTGTCGGCCTAAAAAACGTGGATAATAACCTTCAAAATCGGCAATTTTGCGTCATTTTCGAATCCAAATTTTATTTACTGAATGCTTGTCCGTATTTATATTGTTTTAAGGTACTATGGTGCGAATTTCATGAATTTTTATCCCGGGACACCGTCGGCCAAAAAAATGTGGATAATAACCTTCAAAATCGGCATTTTTTAGTCATTTTCGAATCCGAATTTTATTCATTGAATGCTTGTCCATATTTATATGGCTTAAAGGTTCTATGGTGAGAATTTCGTGAATTTTTATCCCGGGACCCTGTCGGCCTAAAAAACGTGGATAATAACCTTCAAAATCGTCGATTTTTGGTCATTTTCGAATCCAAATTTTATTTACTGAATGTTTGTCCGTGTTGATATTGTTTTAAGGTTCTATGGTGCGAATTTAGTGAATTTTTATCCCGGGACCCCGTCGGCCTAAAAAACGTGGATAATAACATTCAAAATCGACAATTTTTGGTCATTTTCGAATTTGATTTCTTTTCTCCTGAATGTTTGTCCGTATTTATATGGCTTAAAGGTACTATGGTGCGGATTTCGTGAATTTTAATCCCGGGACGCCGTCGGCCTAAAAAACGTGGATAATAACCTTCACAATCGGCAATTTTTGGTCATTTTCGAATCCGATTTCTTTTTTCCTGAATGCTTGTCTGTATTTATATGGCTTAAAGGTACTATGCTGCGAATTTCGTGAATTTTTATCCCGGGACCCCGTCGGCGTAAAAAACGTGGATAATAACCTTCAAAATCGAGAATTTTTGGTCATTTTCGAATCCGATATTTATTTACTGAATGCTTTTCCGTATTTATATGGCTTAAAGGTACTATGGTGCGAATTTCGTGAATTTTTATCCCGGGACTCTATCGGCCTAAAAAACGTAGATAATAAGCTTCAAATTTGACAATTTTTGGTCATTTTCGAATCTGGATTTTATTTACTGAATGCTTGTCCGTATTTATATGGCTTCAAGTTACTACGGTGCGAATTTCGTGAATTTTTATCCCGGGACCCCGTCGGCCAAAAAAACGTGGATAATAACCTTCAAAATCGGCAATTTTTGGTCATTTTCGAATCCGAATTTTTTTTACTGAATGCTCGTCCGTATTTATATGGCTTAAAGGTACTATGGTGCGAATTTCGTGAATTTTTATCCCGGGACCCCGTCGGCCTAAAAAACGTGGATAATAACCTTCAAAATCGCTAATTTTTGGTCATTTTCGAATCCGATTTTATTTACTGAATGCTTGTGCTTATTTATATGGCTTAAAGGTTCTATGGTGCGAATTTCGTGAATTTTATCCCGGGACCCCGTCGGCCTAAAAAACGTGGATAATAACCTTCAAAATCGCCAATTTTTGGTCATTTTCGAATCCGATTTTATTTACTGAATGCTTGTGCTTATTTATTTGGCTTAAAGGTTCTATGGTGCGAATTTCGTGAATTTTTATCCCGGGATCCCGTCGGCCTAAAAAACGTGGATAATAACCTTCAAAATCGTCAATTTTTGGTCATTTTCGAATCCGATTTTATTTACTGAATGCTTGTCCTTATTTATATGGCTTAAAGGTTCTATGGTGCGAATTTCGTGAATTTTTATCCCGGGACCCCGTCGGCGTAAAAAACGTGGATAATAACCTTCAAAATCGACAATTTTTGGTCATTTTCGAATCCGAATTTTTTTTCCTGAATAGTCGTCTGTATTTATATGGCTTTAAGGTACTATGGTGCGAATTTCGTGAATTTTTATCCCGGGACCCCGTCGGCCTAAAAAACGTGGATAATAACCTTCAAAATCGCCAATTTTTGGTCATTTTCGAATCCGATTTCTTTTTTCCTGAATGCTTGTCTGTATTTATATGGCTTAAAGGTACTATGCTGCGAATTTCGTGAATTTTTATCCCGGGACCCTGTCGGCGTAAAAAACGTGGATAATAACCTTCAAAATCGGCAATTCTTGGTCATTTTCGAATCCGAATTTTATTTACTGAATGCTTGTTCGTATTTATATTGTTTTAAGGTATTATGGTGCGAATTTCATAAATTTTTATCCCGGGACACCGTCGGCCAAAAAAACGTTGATAATAACCTTCAAAATCGTCAATTTTTGGTCATTTTCGAATCCGATTTCTTTTTTCCTGAAAGCTTGTCCGTATTTATATGGCTTAAAGGTACTATGCAGCGAATTTCGTAAATTTTTATCCCGGGACCCCGTCGGCCTAAAAAACGTGGATAATAACCTACAAATTCGGCTATTTTTGGTCATTTTCAAATCCAAATTTTATTTACTGAATGCTTGTCCGTATTTATATTGTTTCAAGGTTTTATGGTGCGAATTTCGTGAATTTTTATCCCGGGACCCTGTCGGCCTAAAAAACGTAGATGATAGCCTTCAAAATCGGCAATTTTTGGTCATTTTCGAATCCGAATTTTATTTACTGAAAGCTTGTCCATATTTATATGACTTAAAGGTTCTATGGTGCGAATTTCGTGAATTTTTATCCCGGGACCCTGTCGGCCTAAAAAACGTAGATGATAGCCTTCAAAATCGGCAATTTTTGGTCATTTTCGAATCCAAATTTTATTTACTGAATGCTTGTCCGTATTTATATTGTTTTAAGGTTCTATGGTCCGAATTTTGTGAATTTTTATCCCGGGACCCTGTCGGCCTAAAAAACGTGGATAATAACCTTCAAAATCGGCAATTTTGCGTCATTTTCGAATCCAAATTTTATTTACTGAATGCTTGTCCGTATTTATATTGTTTTAAGGTACTATGGTGCGAATTTCATGAATTTTTATCCCGGGACACCGTCGGCCAAAAAAATGTGGATAATAACCTTCAAAATCGGCATTTTTTAGTCATTTTCGAATCCGAATTTTATTCATTGAATGCTTGTCCATATTTATATGGCTTAAAGGTTCTATGGTGAGAATTTCGTGAATTTTTATCCCGGGACCCTGTCGGCCTAAAAAACGTGGATAATAACCTTCAAAATCGTCGATTTTTGGTCATTTTCGAATCCAAATTTTATTTACTGAATGTTTGTCCGTGTTGATATTGTTTTAAGGTTCTATGGTGCGAATTTAGTGAATTTTTATCCCGGGACCCCGTCGGCCTAAAAAACGTGGATAATAACATTCAAAATCGACAATTTTTGGTCATTTTCGAATTCGATTTCTTTTCTCCTGAATGTTTGTCCGTATTTATATGGCTTAAAGGTACTATGGTGCGGATTTCGTGAATTTTAATCCCGGGACGCCGTCGGCCTAAAAAACGTGGATAATAACCTTCAAAATCGGCAATTTTTGGTCATTTTCGAATCCGATTTTTTTTTTCCTGAATGCTTGTCCGTATTTATATGGCTTAAAAGTACTATGGTGCGAATTTCGTGAATTTTTATCCCGGGACCCTATTTGCCTAAAAAAAGTGGATAATAACCTTCAAAATCTGCAATTTTTGGTCATTTTCGAATCCGATTTCTTTTTTCCTGAAAGCTTGTCCGTATTTATATGGCTTAAAAGTACTATGCTGTGAATTTCGTGAATTTTTATCCCGGGACACCGTCGGCCAAAAAAACGTGGATAATAACCCTCAAAATCGGCAATTTTTGGTCATTTTCGAATCCGAATTTGATTTACTGAAAGCTTGTCCATATTTATATGACTTAAAGGTTCTATGGTGCGAATTTCGTGAATTTTTATCCCGGGACCTGTCGGCTTAAAAAACGTAGATAATAACCTTCAAAATCGGCAATTTTTGGTCATTTTCGAATCCGATTTTTATTTACTGAATGCTTGTCCGTATTTATATGGCTTTAAGATACTATGGTGCGAATTTCGTGAATTTTTATCCCGGGACCCCGTCGGCCTTAAAAACGTTGATAATAACCTTCAAAATTGGCAATTTTTGGTCATTTACGAATCCGATTTTTTTTTCCTAAATGCTTGTCCGTATTTATATGGCTTAAAGGTACTATGGTGCGAATTTCGTGAATTTTTATCCCGGGACCCTATTGGCCTAAAAAACGTGGATAATAACCTTCAAAATCGACAATTTTTGGTCATTTTCAAATCCGATTTCTTTTTTCCTGAATGGCTTGTCTGTATTTATATGGCTTAAAGGTACTATGGTGCGAATTTCGTGAATTTTTATCCCGGGACCCCGTCGCCGTAAAAAACATGGATAATAACATTCAAAATCGACAAGTTTTGCTCATTTTCGAATCCGAATTTTATTTACTGAATGCTTGTCTGTATTTATATTGTTTTAAGTTACTATGGTGCGAATTTCATGAATTTTTATCCCGGGACACCGTCGGCCTAAAAAACGTGGATAATAACCTTCAAAATCGGCAATTTTTGGTGATTTTCGAATCCAAATTTTATTTACTGAATGCTTGTCCGTATTTATATTGTTTTAAGGTTATATGGTTCGAATTTCATGAATTTTTATCCCGGGACACCGTCGGCCAAAAAACGTGGATAATAACCTTCAAAATCGGCAATTTTTAGTCTTTTTCGAATCCGAATTTTATTTATTGAATGCTTGTCCATATTTATATGGGTTGAAGGTTCTATGGTGCGAATTTCGTGAATCTTTATCCCGGGACCCTGTCGGCCTAAAAAACGTTGATAATAACCTTCAAAATCGGCAATTTTGCGTCATTTTCGAATCCAAATTTTATTTACTGAATGCTTGTCCGTATTTATATTGT
Source organism: Silene conica (assembly GCA_029255685.2). Lineage (NCBI taxonomy): Eukaryota > Viridiplantae > Streptophyta > Magnoliopsida > Caryophyllales > Caryophyllaceae > Silene > Silene conica. The sequence goes on from CM055320.2 coordinate 69,830,871, forward strand.
TTTAAGGTACTATGGTGCGAATTTCATGAATTTTTATCCCGGGACACCGTCGGCCAAAAAAACGTGGATAATAACCTTCAAAATCGGCATTTTTTAGTCATTTTCGAATCCGAATTTTATTCATTGAATGCTTGTCCATATTTATATGGCTTAAAGGTTATATGGTGCGAATTTTGAGAATTTTTATCCCGGGACCCTGTCGGCCTAAAAAACGAGGATAATAACCTTCAAAATCGTCAATTTTGGTAATTTTCGAATCCAAATTTTATTTACTGAATGCTTGTCCGTATTGATAATGTTTTAAGGTTCTATGGTGCGAATTTCGTGAATTTTTATCCCGGGACCCTACGGCCTAAAAAACGTGGATAATAACATTCAAAATCGACAATTTTTGGTCATTTTCGAATCCGATTTCTTTTCTCCTGAATGTTTTTCCGTATTTATATGGCTTAAAGGTACTATGGTGCGAATTTCGTGAATTTTTATCCCGTGACCCCGTCGGCCTAAAAAACGTGGATAATAACCTTCAAAATCGGCGATTTTTGGTCATTTTCGAATCCGATTTTTATTTCCTGCATGCTTGTCCGTATTTATATGACTTAAAGGTTCTATGGTGCGAATTCCGTGAATTTTTATCCAGGGACCCTATTGGCCTAAAAAACGTGGATAATAACCTTCAAAATCGACAATTTTTTGTCATTTTCGAATCCGATTTCTTTTTTTCCTGAATGCTTGTCCGTATTTATATGGCTTATAGGTACTATGGTGCGAATTTCGTGAATTTTTATCCCGAGACCCCGTCGGCGTAAAAAACGTGGATAATAACATTCAAAATCGACAATTTTTGCTCATTTTCATTCGAATCCGAATTTTATTTACTGAATGCTTGTCCGTATTTATATTGTTGTATGGTACTATGGTGCGAATTTCCTGAATTTTTATCCCGGGACACCGTTGGCCAAAAAAAACGTGGATAATAACCTTCAAAATCGGCAATTTTTAGTCATTTTCGAATCCTAATTTTATTTATTGAATGCTTGTCCATATTTATATAGCTTAAAGGTTCTATGGTGCGACTTTCGTGAATTTTTTATCCCGGGACACCGTCGGCCAAAAAAACGTGGATAATAACCTTTAAAATTGGCAATTTTTAGTCATTTTCGAATCCGAATTTTATTTATTGAATGCTTGTCCATATTTATATGGCTTAAAGGTTCTATGGTGCGAATTTCGTGAATTTTTATCCCGGGACCCTTTCGGCCTAAAAAACGTGGATAATAACCTTCAAAATCTGCAATTTTTGGTCATTTTCGAATCCAAATTTTATTTACTGAATGCTTGTCCGTATTTATATTGTTTTAAGGTACTATGGTGCGAATTTCATGAATTTTTATCCCGGGACACCGTCGGCCAAAAAAACGTGGATAATAACCTTCAAAATCGGCAATTTTTGGTCATTTTCGAATCCGAATTTTATTTACTGAATACTTGTCCATATTTATATGGCTTAAAGGTTCTATGGTGTGCATTTCGTGAATTCTTATCCCGGTACCCTGTCGGCCTAAAAAACGAGGATAATAACCTTCAAAATCGTCAATTTTTGGTCATTTTCGAATCCAAATTTTATTTACTGAATGCTTGTCCGTATTGATATTGTTTTAAGGTTCTATGGTGCGAATTTCGTGAATTTTTATCCCGGGACCCCATCGGCCTAAAAAACGTGAATAATAACATTCAAAATCGACAATTTTTGGTCATTTTCGAATCCGATTTCTTTTCTCCTGAATGTTTTTCCGTATTTATATGGCTTAAAGGTACTATGGTGCGAATTTCGTGAATTTTTATCCCGTGACCCCGTCGGCCTAAAAAACGTGGATAATAACCTTCAAAATCGGCGATTTATTTTGGTCTATTTTTCGAATCCGATTTTATTCCTGCATGCTTGTCCGTATTTATATGACTTAAAGGTTCTATGGTGCGAATTCCGTGAATTTTTATCCAGGGACCCTATTGGCCTAAAAAACGTGGATAATAACCTTCAAAATCGACAATTTTTTGTCATTTTCGAATCCGATTTCTTTTTTTCCTGAATGCTTGTCCATATTTATATGGCTTATAGGTACTATGGTGCGAATTTCGTGAATTTTTATCCCGGGACCCCCGTCGGCGTAAAAAAACGTGGATAATAACATTCAAAATCGACAATTTTTGCTCATTTTCATTCCAATCCGAATTTTATTTACTGAATGCTTGTCCGTATTTATATTGTTGTAAGGTACTATGGTGCGAATTTCCTGAATTTTTATCCCGGGACACCGTTGGCCAAAAAAACGTGGATAATAACCTTCAAAATCGGCAATTTTTAGTCATTTTCGAATCCTAATTTTATTTAGGGTTTTTTCATGGGAATAATCCATCCTATGCCCCTTCTTCTCGGATTAATCTATCCTCATGTTTAACCGAGAATAATCTCATCTTTGACGTCATTTAACTTATACCGATCCCTTGGAAGGTATACCTGTACAACCGGTTAATTTACCCCTTAAACTCTTTTATATCAATCAAAAAAATCACTCAGCATCTTCAATTCTTCATCCTCTTCATCAATCAAAACCATAAATTATTTTCCCCCAAATTTACTTACTCACCTCTAAATTATTTCCCCCCAAATCTATTTACTCACCTCTAAATTATTTCCCCCCCAAATCTATTTACTCACCTCTAAATTATTAACCCCAAATTGATACTAACATAAGAAACAACCCATAACCTGATTAGTCATAGACAAGTCTGTTTTATTAGTTTTTTATTTTCGAAATCTGGGAAGAAGTAGTTTTCTTTTCTCATCATTATTCTTTTTTGGCGAGAATTCTGGGTTTTCAAGATCTTGATAAAATTTTAAAACTTTGAAGAAATTTGTACTTTTTGAGTAATTTAATCATTATTGCAAAAATGGGAGATCAAAAAATTAGTGATGCAAATTTAGCAGATGTAGCATTTGAAAAAGATGAAGATAAATTTAGAAGCTGTTGTTGAAGATGGCACAAATGAGGTGAATAATGATGGTGATTGTGATGAAAGTGAAGGTGAAGATGATGAATCAATAGTGAAGATATATTTTAAGTGTATTTCTGTAAATGGGTTTGGATAATCGTGTTCCGGGTTTTCGGGTACTGGTGTTGTTATTCTTAAAGAAAAGGATGCTGATGATGTTAGTTGCAGTGTACAGAAAAGATTGGATTTTTATGTGGAGAATCCTCAAAAAAATCTGGGTTCATTTATAGTCGATTTGGGTTTGTAGATAATTACCCCCAAAAAAATCTGGATTTCTGGGTTTAATGTTAGGTTTCCAATTAATTTTATTTTGTTGATAAACCCCCAAAAAATCTGGGTTCATCCAAACGATTTCTGGGTTTGCCCCTCCAAAAAATTGATTGAGTTTGTTAAAATTAAAGTCGATTGGAATCGATGATGGGGCATCATTTGAGGTTGTTGATGATCTATTAATCGATTAAATTTATTACAAACGGGGTTATCATTTGGGTTTCTTTTGTATAAAATTGGTTATGGCGGTAATTAACACTGTTTATTTCATGAGAATGAAGATGAACAAAAGTATAAAGAAGGAACTAGGAAAGGAAAAAAAAAAAGAAAAAGGAAAAAAAAATAATGACTTGTTGGAAAACCGGTATTAACAAGTCAATTATTTGCTCAGTTTACTATAAGTTAAATGAAGTCAAAGATGAGATTATTCTCAGTTAAACACGAGGATGGATTAATATGAGAAGAAGGGGTATAGGATGGATTATTCACATGAAATAACCCTTTTATTTATTGAATGCTTGTCTGCGACTTTCGTGAATTTTTTATCCCGGGGACACACCGTCGGCCAAAAAAAACGTGGATAATAACCTTCAAAATTGGCAAATTTTTAGTCATTTTCGAATCCGAAATTTTATTTATTGAATGCTTGTCCATATTTATATGGCTTAAAGGTTCTAAGGTGCGAAATTTCGTGAATTTTTATCCCGGGACCCTATCGGCCTAAAAAACGTGGATAATAACCTTCAAAATCGGCAATTTTTTGGTCATTTTCGAATCCAAATTTTATTTAATGAAATGCTTGTCCGTATTTATATTGTTTTTAAGGTACTATTGGTGCGAATTTTCATGAATTTTTTATCCCGGGACACCGTCGGCCCAAAAAAACGTGGATAATAACCTTCAAAATCGGCAATTTTTTGGTCATTTTCGAATCCGAATTTTATTTACTGAATACTTGTCCATATTTATATGGCTTAAAGGTTCTATGGTGTGCATTTCGTGAATTCTTATCCCGGTACCCTGTCGGCCTAAAAAACGAGGATAATAACCTTCAAAATCGTCAATTTTTGGTCATTTTCGAATCCAAATTTTTATTTACTGAATGCTTGTCCGTTTTGATATTGTTTTAAGGTTCTATGGTGCGAATTTCGTGAATTTTTATCCCGGGACCCCATCGGCCCTAAAAAACGTGAATAATAACATCAAAATCGACACAATTTTTTGGTCATTTTCGAATCCGATTTCTTTTCTCCTGAATGTTTTGTCCGTATTTATATGGCTTAAAGGTTACTATGGTGCGAATTTCGTGAATTTTTATCGTCGGCCTAAAAAAACGTGGATAATAACCTTTCAAAATCGGCGATTTTTGGTCATTTTCGAATCCGATTTTTTATTTCCTGAATGCTTGTCCCTATTTATATGACTTAAAGGTACTATGGTGCGAATTTCGTGAATTTTTTATCCAGGGACCCTATTGGCCTAAAAAAACGTGGATAATAACCTTCAAAATCGACAATTTTAGGTCATTTTCGATCCGATTTCTTTTTTTCCTGATTTATATGGCTTATAGGTACTATGGTGCGAATTTCGTGAATTTTTATCCCGGGACCCCGTCGGCGTAAAAAACGTGGATAATAACATTCAAAATCGACAATTTTTGCTCATTTTCGAATCCGAATTTTATTTACTGAATGCTTGTCCGTATTTATTTTGTTGTAAAGTACTATGGTGCGAATTTCCTGAATTTTTATCCCGGGACACCGTTGGCCAAAAAAACGTGGATAATAACCTTCAAAAATCGGCAATTTTAGTCATTTTCGAATCCGAATTTTATTTATTGAACGCTTGTCCATATTTATATGGCTTAAAGGTTCTATGGTGCAAATTTCGTGAATTTTTTATCCCGGGGACCCTATCGGCCTATAAAACGTGGATAATAACCTTCAAAATCGGCAATTTTCGGTCATTTTCGAATCCAAATTTTATTTACTGAATGTTTGTCCGTATTTATATTGTTTTAAGGTACTATGGTGCGAATTTCATGAATTTTTATCCCGGGACACCGTCGGCCAAAAAAACGTGGATAATAACCTTCAAAATCGGCAATTTTTGGTCATTTTCGAATCCGAATTTTATTTACTGAATACTTGTCCATATTTATATGGCTTAAAGGTTCTATGGTGCGAATTTCGTGAATTCTTATCCCGGGACCCTGTCGGCCTAAAAAACGTGGATAATAATCTTCAAATCGGCAATTTTTGGTCATTTTCGAATCCAAATTTTATTTACTGAATGCTTGTCCGTATTTATATTGTTTTAAGGTTCTATGGTGCGAATTTCGTGAATTTTTATCCCAGGACTCCATCGGCCTAAAAAACGTGGATAATAACCTTCAAAATCGCCAATTTTTGGTCATTTTCGAATCCAAATTTTATTTACTGAATGCTTGTCCGTATTTATATTGTTTTAAGGTACTATGGTGCGAATTTCATGAATTTTTATCCTGGGACACCGTCGGCCAAAAAAACGTGGATAATAACCTTCAAAATCGGCAATTTTTGGTCATTTTCGAATCCGAATTTTATTTACTGAATACTTGTCCATATTTATATGGCTTAAAGGTTCTATGGTGTGAATTTCGTGAATTCTTATCCCGGTACCCTGTCGGCCTAAAAAACGAGGATAATAACCTTCAAAATCGTCAATTTTTGGTCATTTTCGAATCCAAATTTTATTTACTGAATGCTTGTCCGTATTGATATTGTTTTAAGGTTCTATGGTGCGAATTTCGTGAATTTTTATCCCGGGACCCCATCGGCCTAAAAAACGTGAATAATAACATTCAAAATCGACAATTTTTGGTCATTTTCGAATCCGATTTCTTTTCTCCTGATTGTTTGTCCGTATTTATATGGCTTAAAGGTACTATGGTGCGAATTTCTTGAATTTTTATCGTCGGCCTAAAAAACGTGGATAATAACCTTCAAAATCGGCGATTTTTGGTCATTTTCGAATCCGATTTTTATTTCCTGAATGCTTGTCCCTATTTATATGACTTAAAGGTATTATGGTGCGAATTTCGTGAATTTTTATCCAGGGACCCTATTGGCCTAAAAAACGTGGATAATAACCTTCAAAATCGACAATTTTAGGTCATTTTCGAATCCGATTTCTTTTTTCCTGAATGCTTGTCCGTATTTATATGGCTTATAGGTACTATGGTGCGAATTTCGTGAATTTTTATCCCGGGACCCCGTCGGCGTAAAAAACGTGGATAATAACATTCAAAATCGACAATTTTTGCTCATTTTCGAATCCGAATTTTATTTACTGAATGCTTGTCCGTATTTATTTTGTTGTAAAGTACTATGGTGCGAATTTCCTGAATTTTTATCCCGGGACACCGTTGGCCAAAAAAACGTGGATAATAACCTTCAAAATCGGCAATTTTTGGTCATTTTCGAATCTGAATTTTATTTACTGAATACTTGTCCATATTTATATGGCTTAAAGGTTCTATGGTGCGAATTTCGTGAATTCTTATCGCGGGACCCTGTCGGCCTAAAAAACGTGGATAATAATCTTCAAAATCGGCAAATTTTGGTCATTTTCGAATCCAAATATTATTTACTGAATGCTTGTCCGTATTTATATTGTTTTAAGGTTCTATGGTGCGAATTTCGTGAATTTTTATCCCGGGACCCCATCGGCCTAAAAAACGTGGATAATAACCTTCAAAATCGGCAATTTTTGGTCATTTTCGAATCAGATTTTTTCCCTTGAATGCTTGTCCGTACTTATATGGCTTAAAAGTACTATGGTGCGAATTTCGTGAATTTTTATCCCGGGACCCTGTCGGCCTAAAAAACGTGGATAATAATCTTCAAATCGGCAATTTTTGGTCATTTTCGAATCCAAATTTTATTTACTGAATGCTTGTCCGTATTTATATTGTTTTAAGGTTCTATGGTGCGAATTTCGTGAATTTTTATCCCAGGACTCCATCGGCCTAAAAAACGTGGATAATAACCTTCAAAATCGCCAATTTTTGGTCATTTTCGAATCCAAATTTTATTTACTGAATGCTTGTCCGTATTTATATTGTTTTAAGGTACTATGGTGCGAATTTCATGAATTTTTATCCTGGGACACCGTCGGCCAAAAAAACGTGGATAATAACCTTCAAAATCGGCAATTTTTGGTCATTTTCGAATCCGAATTTTATTTACTGAATACTTGTCCATATTTATATGGCTTAAAGGTTCTATGGTGTGAATTTCGTGAATTCTTATCCCGGTACCCTGTCGGCCTAAAAAACGAGGATAATAACCTTCAAAATCGTCAATTTTTGGTCATTTTCGAATCCAAATTTTATTTACTGAATGCTTGTCCGTATTGATATTGTTTTAAGGTTCTATGGTGCGAATTTCGTGAATTTTTATCCCGGGACCCCATCGGCCTAAAAAACGTGAATAATAACATTCAAAATCGACAATTTTTGGTCATTTTCGAATCCGATTTCTTTTCTCCTGATTGTTTGTCCGTATTTATATGGCTTAAAGGTACTATGGTGCGAATTTCTTGAATTTTTATCGTCGGCCTAAAAAACGTGGATAATAACCTTCAAAATCGGCGATTTTTGGTCATTTTCGAATCCGATTTTTATTTCCTGAATGCTTGTCCCTATTTATATGACTTAAAGGTATTATGGTGCGAATTTCGTGAATTTTTATCCAGGGACCCTATTGGCCTAAAAAACGTGGATAATAACCTTCAAAATCGACAATTTTAGGTCATTTTCGAATCCGATTTCTTTTTTCCTGAATGCTTGTCCGTATTTATATGTGGCCTATAGGTACTATGGTGCGAATTTCGTGAATTTTTATCCCGGGACCCCGTCGGCGTAAAAAACGTGGATAATAACATTCAAAATCGACAATTTTTGCTCATTTTCGAATCCGAATTTTATTTACTGAATGCTTGTCCGTATTTATTTTGTTGTAAAGTAGTATGGTGCGAATTTCCTGAATTTTTATCCCGGGACACCGTTGGCCAAAAAAACGTGGATAATAACCTTCAAAATCGGCAATTTTTGGTCATTTTCGAATCTGAATTTTATTTACTGAATACTTGTCCATATTTATATGGCTTAAAGGTTCTATGGTGCGAATTTCGTGAATTCTTATCCCGGGACCCTGTCGGCCTAAAAAACGTGGATAATAATCTTCAAAATCGGCAAATTTTGGTCATTTTCGAATCCAAATATTATTTACTGAATGCTTGTCCGTATTTATATTGTTTTAAGGTTCTATGGTGCGAATTTCGTGAATTTTTATCCCGGGACCCCATCGGCCTAAAAAACGTGGATAATAACCTTCAAAATCGGCAATTTTTGGTCATTTTCGAATCAGATTTTTTCCCTTGAATGCTTGTCCGTACTTATATGGCTTAAAAGTACTATGGTGCGAATTTCGTGAATTTTTATCCCGGGACCCTGTCGGCCTAAAAAACGTGGATAATAACCTTAAAAATCGGCAATTTTTTGTCATTTTCGAATCCTATTTTTATTTACTGAATGCTTGTCCGTATTTATATGGCTTATAGGTACTATGGTGCGATTTTCTTGAATTTTTATCCCGGGACCCCGTCGGCCTAAAAAAACGTGGATAATAACCTTCAAAATCGGCAATTTTAGGTCATTTTCGAATCTGATTTTTTTTTCCTAAATGCTTGTCCGTATTTATATGGCTTAAAGGTACTATGGTGCGAATTTCGTGAATTTTTATCCCGGGACCCTATTGGCCTAAAAAACGTGGATAATAACCTTCAAAATCGACATTTTTTTGTCATTTTCGAATCCGATTTCTTTTTTCCTGAATGCTTGTCCGTATTTATATGGTTTAAAAGTACTATGGTGCGAATTTCGTGAATTTTTATCCCGGGACCCCGTCGGCGTAAAAAAACGTGGATAATAACATTCAAAATCGACAATTTTTGCTCATTTTCGAATCCGAATTTTATTTACTGAATGTTTGTCCGTATTTATATGGCTTAAAGGTACTATGGTGCGAATTTCGTGAATTTTTATCCCGGGACCCTGTCGGTCTAAAAAACATGGATAATAACCTTCAAAATCGGCAATTTTTGGTCATTTTCGAATCCAAATTTTATTTAATGAATGCTTGTCCGTATTTATATTGTTTTAAGGTACTATGGTGCGAATTTCATGAATTTTTATCCCGGGACACCGTCGGCCAAAAAAACGTGGATAATAACCTTCAAAATCGGCAATTTTTAGTCATTTTCGAATCCGAATTTTATTTATTGAATGCTTGTCCATATTTATATGGGTTAAAGGTTCTATGGTGCGAATTTCGTGAATTTTTATCCCGGGACCCTGTCGGCCTAAAAAACGTTGATAATAACCTTCAAAATCGGCAATTTTTGGTCATTTTTAGAATCCAAATTTTATTTACTGAATGCCTGTCCGTTTTTATTTTGTTTTAAGATTCTATGGTGCAAATTTCGTAAATTTTTATCCCGGGATCCCATCGGCCTAAAAAACGTGGATAATAACCTTCAAAATCGGCAATTTTTGGTCATTTTCGAATCCGATTTTTTTCCCTGAATGCTTGTCCGTATTTATATGGCTTAAAAGTACTATGGTGCGAATTTCGTGAATTTTTATCCCGGGACCCTGTCGGCCTAAAACACGTGGATAATAACATTCAAAATCGACATTTTTTGGTCATTTTCGAATCCGATTTCTTTTCTCCTGAATGTTTGTCCGTATTTATATGGCTTAAAGGTACTATGGTGCGAATTTCGTGAATTTTTATCCCGGGAACTCGTCGGCCTAAAAAACGTGGATAATAACCTTCAAAATCGGCAATTTTTGGTCATTTTCGAATCCGATTTTTTTTCCTGAATGCTTGTCCGTATTTATATAGCTTAAAAGAACTATGGTGCGAATTTCGTGAATTTTTATCCCGGGACCCCATTGGCCTAAAAAACGTGAATAATAACCTTCAAAATCGACAATTTTAGGTCATTTTCGTATCCGATTTCTTTTTTCCTGAATACTTGTCCGTATTTAAATGGCTTAAAGGTACTATGGTGCGAATTTCGAGAATTTTTATCCCGGGACCCCGTCGGCGTAAAAAACGTGGATAATAACCTTCAAAATCGACAATTTTGATCATTTTCGAATCCGAATTTTATTTACTGAATGTTTGTCCGTATTTATATTGTTTTAAGGTACTATGGTGCGAATTTCGTGAATTTTTATCCCGGGTCACCGTCGGCCAAAAAAACGTGGATAATAACCTTCAAAATCGGCAATTTTTAGTCATTTTCGAATCCGAATTTTATTTATTGAATGCTTGTCCATATTTATATGGGTTAAAGGTTCTATGGTGCGAATTTCGTGAATTTTTATCCCGGGACCCTGTCGGCCTAAAAAACGTTGATAATAACCTTCAAAATCGGCAATTTTTGGTCATTTTTAGAATCCAAATTTTATTTACTGAATGCCTGTCCGTTTTTATTTTGTTTAAAGGTTCTATGGTGCAAATTTCGTAAATTTTTATCCCGGGACCCCATCGGCCTAAAAAACGTGGATAATAACCTTCAAAATCGGCAATTTTTGGTCATTTTCGAATCCGATTTTTTTCCCTGAATGCTTGTCCGTATTTATATGGCTTAAAAGTACTATGGTGCGAATTTCGTGAATTTTTATCCCGGGACCCTGTCGGCCTAAAACACGTGGATAATAACATTCAAAATCGACATTTTTTGGTCATTTTCGAATCCGATTTCTTTTCTCCTGAATGTTTGTCCGTATTTATATGGCTTAAAGGTACTATGGTGCGAATTTCGTGAATTTTTATCCCGGGAACTCGTCGGCCTAAAAAACGTGGATAATAACCTTCAAAATCGGGAACTTTTGATCATTTTCGAATCCGAATTTTATTTACTGAATGCTTGTCCATATTTATATGGCTTAAAGGTTCTATGGTTCGAATTTCGTGAATTTTATCCCGGGACCTCGTCGGCGTAAAAAACGTGGATAATAACCTTCAAAATCGGCAATTTTTGGTCATTTTCGAATCCGATTTTTTTTCCTGAATGCTTGTCCGTATTTATATAGCTTAAAAGAACTATGGTGCGAATTTCGTGAATTTTTATCCCGGGACCCCATTGGCCTAAAAAACGTGAATAGTAACCTTCAAAATCGACAATTTTAGGTCATTTTCGAATCCGATTTCTTTTTTCCTGAATACTTGTCCGTATTTAAATGGCTTAAAGGTACTATGGTGCGAATTTCGTGAATTTTTATCCCGGGACCCCGTCGGCGTAAAAAACGTGGATAATAACCTTCAAAATCGACAATTTTGATCATTCTCGAATCCGAATTTTATTTACTGAATGTTTGTCCGTATTTATATTGTTTTAAGGTACTATGGTGCGAATTTCGTGAATTTTTATCCCGGGTCACCGTCGGCCAAAAAAACGTGGATAATAACCTTCAAAATCGGCAATTTTTAGTCATTTTCGAATCCGAATTTTATTTATTGAATGCTTGTCCATATTTATATGGGTTAAAGGTTCTATGGTGCGAATTTCGTGAATTTTTATCCCGGGACCCTGTCGGCCTAAAAAACGTTGATAATAACCTTCAAAATCGGCAATTTTTGGTCATTTTTAGAATCCAAATTTTATTTACTGAATGCCTGTCCGTTTTTATTTTGTTTTAAGGTTCTATGGTGCAAATTTCGTAAATTTTTATCCCGGGACCCCATCGGCCTAAAAAACGTGGATAGTAACCTTCAAAATCGGCAATTTTTGGTCATTTTCGAATCCGATTTTTTTCCCTGAATGCTTGTCCGTATTTATATGGCTTAAAAGTACTATGGTGCGAATTTCGTGAATTTTTATCCCGGGACCCTGTCGGCCTAAAACATGTGGATAATAACATTCAAAATCGACATTTTTTGGTCATTTTCGAATCCGATTTCTTTTCTCCTGAATGTTTGTCCGTATTTATATGGCTTAAAGGTACTATGGTGCGAATTTCGTGAATTTTTATCCCGGGAACTCGTCGGCCTAATAAACGTGGATAATAACCTTCAAAATCGGGAACTTTTGGTCATTTTCGAATCCGAATTTTATTTACTGAATGCTTGTCCATATTTATATGGCTTAAAGGTTCTATGGTTCGAATTTCGTGAATTTTATCCCGGGACCTCGTCGGCGTAAAAAACGTGGATAATAACCTTCAAAATCGGCAATTTTTGGTCATTTTCGAATCCTATTTTTTTTCCTGAATGCTTGTCCGTATTTATATAGCTTAAAAGAACTATGGTGCGAATTTCGTGAATTTTTATCCCGGGACCCCATTGGCCTAAAAAACGTGAATAATAACCTTCAAAATCGACAATTTTAGGTCATTTTCGAATCCGATTTCTTTTTTCCTGAATACTTGTCCGTATTTAAATGGCTTAAAGGTACTATGGTGCGAATTTCGTGAATTTTGATCCCGGGACCCCGTCGGCGTAAAAAACGTGGATAATAACCTTCAAAATCGACAATTTTGATCATTTTCGAATCCGAATTTTATTTACTGAATGTTTGTCCGTATTTATATTGTTTTAAGGTACTATGGTGCGAATTTCGTGAATTTTTATCCCGGGTCACCGTCGGCCAAAAAAACGTGGATAATAACCTTCAAAATCGGCAATTTTTAGTCATTTTCGAATCCGAATTTTATTTATTGAATGCTTGTCCATATTTATATGGGTTAAAGGTTCTATGGTGCGAATTTCGTGAATTTTTATCCCGGGACCCTGTCGGCCTAAAAAACGTTGATAATAACCTTCAAAATCGGCAATTTTTGGTCATTTTTAGAATCCAAATTTTATTTACTGAATGCCTGTCCGTTTTTATTTTGTTTTAAGGTTCTATGGTGCAAATTTCGTAAATTTTTATCCCGGGACCCCATCGGCCTAAAAAACGTGGATAATAACCTTCAAAATCGGCAATTTTTGGTCATTTTCGAATCCGATTTTTTTCCCTGAATGCTTGTCCGTATTTATATGGCTTAAAAGTACTATGGTGCGAATTTCGTGAATTTTTATCCCGGGACCCTGTCGGCCTAAAACACGTGGATAATAACATTCAAAATCGACATTTTTTGGTCATTTTCGAATCCGATTTCTTTTCTCCTGAATGTTTCTCCGTATTTATATGGCTTAAAGGTACTATGGTGCGAATTTCGTGAATTTTTATCCCGGGAACTCGTCGGCCTAATAAACGTGGATAATAACCTTCAAAATCGGGAACTTTTGGTCATTTTCGAATCCGAATTTTATTTACTGAATGCTTGTCCATATTTATATGGCTTAAAGGTTCTATGGTTCGAATTTCGTGAATTTTATCCCGGGACCTCGTCGGCGTAAAAAACGTGGATAATAACCTTCAAAATCGGCAATTTTTGGTCATTTTCGAATCCGATTTTTTTTCCTGAATGCTTGTCCGTATTTATATAGCTTAAAAGAACTATGGTGCGAATTTCGTGAATTTTTATCCCGGGACCCCATTGGCCTAAAAAACGTGAATAGTAACCTTCAAAATCGACAATTTTAGGTCATTTTCGAATCCGATTTCTTTTTTCCTGAATACTTGTCCGTATTTAAATGGCTTAAAGGTACTATGGTGCGAATTTCGTGAATTTTTATCCCGGGACCCCGTCGGCGTAAAAAACGTGGATAATAACCTTCAAAATCGACAATTTTGATCATTCTCGAATCCGAATTTTATTTACTGAATGTTTGTCCGTATTTATATTGTTTTAAGGTACTATGGTGCGAATTTCGTGAATTTTTATCCCGGGTCACCGTCGGCCAAAAAAACGTGGATAATAACCTTCAAAATCGGCAATTTTTAGTCATTTTCGAATCCGAATTTTATTTATTGAATGCTTGTCCATATTTATATGGGTTAAAGGTTCTATGGTGCGAATTTCGTGAATTTTTATCCCGGGACCCTGTCGGCCTAAAAAACGTTGATAATAACCTTCAAAATCGGCAATTTTTGGTCATTTTTAGAATCCAAATTTTATTTACTGAATGCCTGTCCGTTTTTATTTTGTTTTAAGGTTCTATGGTGCAAATTTCGTAAATTTTTATCCCGGGACCCCATCGGCCTAAAAAACGTGGATAGTAACCTTCAAAATCGGCAATTTTTGGTCATTTTCGAATCCGATTTTTTTCCCTGAATGCTTGTCCGTATTTATATGGCTTAAAAGTACTATGGTGCGAATTTCGTGAATTTTTATCCCGGGACCCTGTCGGCCTAAAACATGTGGATAATAACATTCAAAATCGACATTTTTTGGTCATTTTCGAATCCGATTTCTTTTCTCCTGAATGTTTGTCCGTATTTATATGGCTTAAAGGTACTATGGTGCGAATTTCGTGAATTTTTATCCCGGGAACTCGTCGGCCTAATAAACGTGGATAATAACCTTCAAAATCGGGAACTTTTGGTCATTTTCGAATCCGAATTTTATTTACTGAATGCTTGTCCATATTTATATGGCTTAAAGGTTCTATGGTTCGAATTTCGTGAATTTTATCCCGGGACCTCGTCGGCGTAAAAAACGTGGATAATAACCTTCAAAATCGGCAATTTTTGGTCATTTTCGAATCCTATTTTTTTTCCTGAATGCTTGTCCGTATTTATATAGCTTAAAAGAACTATGGTGCGAATTTCGTGAATTTTTATCCCGGGACCCCATTGGCCTAAAAAACGTGAATAATAACCTTCAAAATCGACAATTTTAGGTCATTTTCGAATCCGATTTCTTTTTTCCTGAATACTTGTCCGTATTTAAATGGCTTAAAGGTACTATGGTGCGAATTTCGTGAATTTTTATCCCGGGACCCCGTCGGCGTAAAAAACGTGGATAATAACCTTCAAAATCGACAATTTTGATCATTTTCGAATCCGAATTTTATTTACTGAATGTTTGTCCGTATTTATATTGTTTTAAGGTACTATGGTGCGAATTTCGTGAATTTTTATCCCGGGTCACCGTCGGCCAAAAAAACGTGGATAATAACCTTCAAAATCGGCAATTTTTAGTCATTTTCGAATCCGAATTTTATTTATTGAATGGTTGTCCATATTTATATGGGTTAAAGGTTCTATGGTGCGAATTTCGTGAATTTTTATCCCGGGACCCTGTCGGCCTAAAAAACGTTGATAATAACCTTCAAAATCGGCAATTTTTGGTCATTTTTAGAATCCAAATTTTATTTACTGAATGCCTGTCCGTTTTTATTTTGTTTTAAGGTTCTATGGTGCAAATTTCGTAAATTTTTATCCCGGGACCCCATCGGCCTAAAAAACGTGGATAATAACCTTCAAAATCGGCAATTTTTGGTCATTTTCGAATCCGATTTTTTTCCCTGAATGCTTGTCCGTATTTATATGGCTTAAAAGTACTATGGTGCGAATTTCGTGAATTTTTATCCCGGGACCCTGTCGGCCTAAAACACGTGGATAATAACATTCAAAATCGACATTTTTTGGTCATTTTCGAATCCGATTTCTTTTCTCCTGAATGTTTGTCCGTATTTATATGGCTTAAAGGTACTATGGTGCGAATTTCGTGAATTTTTATCCCGGGAACTCGTCGGCCTAATAAACGTGGATAATAACCTTCAAAATCGGGAACTTTTGGTCATTTTCGAATCCGAATTTTATTTACTGAATGCTTGTCCATATTTATATGGCTTAAAGGTTCTATGGTTCGAATTTCGTGAATTTTATCCCGGGACCTCGTCGGCGTAAAAAACGTGGATAATAACCTTCAAAATCGGCAATTTTTGGTCATTTTCGAATCCGATTTTTTTTCCTGAATGCTTGTCCGTATTTATATAGCTTAAAAGAACTATGGTGCGAATTTCGTGAATTTTTATCCCGGGACCCCATTGGCCTAAAAAACGTGAATAGTAACCTTCAAAATCGACAATTTTAGGTCATTTTCGAATCCGATTTCTTTTTTCCTGAATACTTGTCCGTATTTAAATGGCTTAAAGGTACTATGGTGCGAATTTCGTGAATTTTTATCCCGGGACCCCCGTCGGCGTAAAAAACGTGGATAATAACCTTCAAAATCGACAATTTTGATCATTCTCGAATCCGAATTTTATTTACTGAATGTTTGTCCGTATTTATATTGTTTTAAGGTACTATGGTGCGAATTTCGTGAATTTTTATCCCGGGTCACCGTCGGCCAAAAAAACGTGGATAATAACCTTCAAAATCGGCAATTTTTAGTCATTTTCGAATCCGAATTTTATTTATTGAATGCTTGTCCATATTTATATGGGTTAAAGGTTCTATGGTGCGAATTTCGTGAATTTTTATCCCGGGACCCTGTCGGCCTAAAAAACGTTGATAATAACCTTCAAAATCGGCAATTTTTGGTCATTTTTAGAATCCAAATTTTATTTACTGAATGCCTGTCCGTTTTTATTTTGTTTTAAGGTTCTATGGTGCAAATTTCGTAAATTTTTATCCCGGGACCCCATCGGCCTAAAAAACGTGGATAGTAACCTTCAAAATCGGCAATTTTTGGTCATTTTCGAATCCGATTTTTTTCCCTGAATGCTTGTCCGTATTTATATGGCTTAAAAGTACTATGGTGCGAATTTCGTGAATTTTTATCCCGGGACCCTGTCGGCCTAAAACATGTGGATAATAACATTCAAAATCGACATTTTTTGGTCATTTTCGAATCCGATTTCTTTTCTCCTGAATGTTTGTCCGTATTTATATGGCTTAAAGGTACTATGGTGCGAATTTCGTGAATTTTTATCCCGGGAACTCGTCGGCCTAATAAACGTGGATAATAACCTTCAAAATCGGGAACTTTTGGTCATTTTCGAATCCGAATTTTATTTACTGAATGCTTGTCCATATTTATATGGCTTAAAGGTTCTATGGTTCGAATTTCGTGAATTTTATCCCGGGACCTCGTCGGCGTAAAAAACGTGGATAATAACCTTCAAAATCGGCAATTTTTGGTCATTTTCGAATCCTATTTTTTTTCCTGAATGCTTGTCCGTATTTATATAGCTTAAAAGAACTATGGTGCGAATTTCGTGAATTTTTATCCCGGGACCCCATTGGCCTAAAAAACGTGAATAATAACCTTCAAAATCGACAATTTTAGGTCATTTTCGAATCCGATTTCTTTTTTCCTGAATACTTGTCCGTATTTAAATGGCTTAAAGGTACTATGGTGCGAATTTCGTGAATTTTTATCCCGGGACCCCGTCGGCGTAAAAAACGTGGATAATAACCTTCAAAATCGACAATTTTGATCATTTTCGAATCCGAATTTTATTTACTGAATGTTTGTCCGTATTTATATTGTTTTAAGGTACTATGGTGCGAATTTCGTGAATTTTTATCCCGGGTCACCGTCGGCCAAAAAAACGTGGATAATATCTTCAAAATCGGCAATTTTTAGTCATTTTCGAATCCGAATTTTATTTATTGAATGCTTGTCCATATTTATATGGGTTAAAGGTTCTATGGTGCGAATTTCGTGAATTTTTATCCCGGGACCCTGTCGGCCTAAAAAACGTTGATAATAACCTTCAAAATCGGCAATTTTTGGTCATTTTTAGAATCCAAATTTTATTTACTGAATGCCTGTCCGTTTTTATTTTGTTTTAAGGTTCTATGGTGCAAATTTTGTAAATTTTTATCCCGGGACCCCATCGGCCTAAAAAACGTGGATAATAACCTTCAAAATCGGCAATTTTTGGTCATTTTCGAATCCGATTTTTTTCCCTGAATGCTTGTCCGTATTTATATGGCTTAAAAGTACTATGGTGCGAATTTCGTGAATTTTTATCCCGGGACCCTGTCGGCCTAAAACACGTGGATAATAACATTCAAAATCGACATTTTTTGGTCATTTTCGAATCCGATTTCTTTTCTCCTGAATGTTTGTCCGTATTTATATGGCTTAAAGGTACTATGGTGCGAATTTCGTGAATTTTTATCCCGGGAACTCGTCGGCCTAAAAAACGTGGATAATAACTTTCAAAATCGGCAATTTTTGGTCATTTTCGAATCCGATTTTTTTTCCTGAATGCTTGTCCGTATTTATATAGCTTAAAAGAACTATGGTGCGAATTTCGTGAATTTTTATCCCGGGACCCCATTGGCCTAAAAAACGTGAATAATAACCTTCAAAATCGACAATTTTAGGTCATTTTCGAATCCGATTTCTTTTTTCCTGAATACTTGTCCGTATTTAAATGGCTTAAAGGTACTATGGTGCGAATTTCGTGAATTTTTATCCCGGGACCCCGTCGGCGTAAAAAACGTGGATAATAACCTTCAAAATCGACAATTTTGATCATTTTCGAATCCGAATTTTATTTACTGAATGTTTGTCCGTATTTATATTGTTTTAAGGTACTATGGTGCGAATTTCGTGAATTTTTATCCCGGGTCACCGTCGGCCAAAAAAACGTGGATAATAACCTTCAAAATCGGCAATTTTTAGTCATTTTCGAATCCGAATTTTATTTATTGAATGCTTGTCCATATTTATATGGGTTAAAGGTTCTATGGTGCGAATTTCGTGAATTTTTATCCCGGGACCCTATCGGCCTAAAAAACGTTGATAATAACCTTCAAAATCGGCAATTTTTGGTCATTTTTAGAATCCAAATTTTATTTACTGAATGCCTGTCCGTTTTTATTTTGTTTTAAGGTTCTATGGTGCAAATTTCGTAAATTTTTATCCCGGGACCCCATCGGCCTAAAAAACGTGGATAATAACCTTCAAAATCGGCAATTTTTGGTCATTTTCGAATCCGATTTTTTTCCCTGAATGCTTGTCCGTATTTATATGGCTTAAAAGTACTATGGTGCGAATTTCGTGAATTTTTATCCCGGGACCCTGTCGGCCTAAAACATGTGGATAATAACATTCAAAATCGACATTTTTTGGTCATTTTCGAATCCGATTTCTTTTCTCCTGAATGTTTGTCCGTATTTATATGGCTTAAAGGTACTATGGTGCGAATTTCGTGAATTTTTATCCCGGGAACTCGTCGGCCTAATAAACGTGGATAATAACCTTCAAAATCGGGAACTTTTGGTCATTTTCGAATCCGAATTTTATTTACTGAATGCTTGTCCATATTTATATGGCTTAAAGGTTCTATGGTTCGAATTTCGTGAATTTTATCCCGGGACCTCGTCGGCGTAAAAAACGTGGATAATAACCTTCAAAATCGGCAATTTTTGGTCATTTTCGAATCCGATTTTTTTTCCTGAATGCTTGTCCGTATTTATATAGCTTAAAAGAACAATGGTGCGAATTTCGTGAATTTTTATCCCGGGACCCCATTGGCCTAAAAAACGTGAATAGTAACCTTCAAAATCGACAATTTTAGGTCATTTTCGAATCCGATTTCTTTTTTCCAGAATACTTGTCCGTATTTAAATGGCTTAAAGGTACTATGGTGCGAATTTCGTGAATTTTTATCCCGGGACCCCGTCGGCGTAAAAAACGTGGATAATAACCTTCAAAATCGACAATTTTGATCATTTTCGAATCCGAATTTTATTTACTGAATGTTTGTCCGTATTTATATTGTTTTAAGGTACTATGGTGCGAATTTCGTGAATTTTTATCCCGGGTCACCGTCGGCCAAAAAAACGTGGATAATAACCTTCAAAATCGGCAATTTTTAGTCATTTTCGAATCCGAATTTTATTTATTGAATGCTTGTCCATATTTATATGGGTTAAAGGTTCTATGGTGCGAATTTCGTGAATTTTTATCCCGGGACCCTGTCGGCCTAAAAAACGTTGATAATAACCTTCAAAATCGGCAATTTTTGGTCATTTTTAGAATCCAAATTTTATTTACTGAATGCCTGTCCGTTTTTATTTTGTTTTAAGGTTCTATGGTGCAAATTTCGTAAATTTTTATCCCGGGACCCCATCGGCCTAAAAAACGTGGATAATAACCTTCAAAATCGGCAATTTTTGGTCATTTTCGAATCCGATTTTTTTCCCTGAATGCTTGTCCGTATTTATATGGCTTAAAAGTACTATGGTGCGAATTTCGTGAATTTTTATCCCGGGACCCTGTCGGCCTAAAACACGTGGATAATAACATTCAAAATCGACATTTTTTGGTCATTTTCGAATCCGATTTCTTTTCTCCTGAATGTTTGTCCGTATTTATATGGCTTAAAGGTACTATGGTGCGAATTTCGTGAATTTTTATCCCGGGAACTCGTCGGCCTAAAAAACGTGGATAATAACCTTCAAAATCGGGAACTTTTGGTCATTTTCGAATCCGAATTTTATTTACTGAATGCTTGTCCATATTTATATGGCTTAAAGGTTCTATGGTTCGAATTTCGTGAATTTTATCCCGGGACCTCGTCGGCGTAAAAAACGTGGATAATAACCTTCAAAATCGGCAATTTTTGGTCATTTTCGAATCCGATTTTTTTTCCTGAATGCTTGTCCGTATTTATATAGCTTAAAAGAACTATGGTGCGAATTTCGTGAATTTTTATCCCGGGACCCCATTGGCCTAAAAAACGTGAATAATAACCTTCAAAATCGACAATTTTAGGTCATTTTCGAATCCGATTTCTTTTTTCCTGAATACTTGTCCGTATTTAAATGGCTTAAAGGTACTATGGTGCGAATTTCGTGAATTTTTATCCCGGGACCCCGTCGGCGTAAAAAACGTGGATAATAACCTTCAAAATCGACAATTTTGATCATTTTCGAATCCGAATTTTATTTACTGAATGTTTGTCCGTATTTATATTGTTTTAAGGTACTATGGTGCGAATTTCGTGAATTTTTATCCCGGGACACCGTCGGCCAAAAAAACGTGGATAATAACCTTCAAAATCGGCAATTTTTGGTCATTTTCAAATCCGATTTCTTTTCTCCTGAATGGTTGTCCGTATTTATATGGCTTAAAGGTACTATGGTGCGAATTTCGTGAATTTTTATCCCGGGACATCGTCGGCCTAAAAACGTGGATAATAAACTTCAAAATCGGCAATTTTTGGTCATTTTCGAATCCGAATTTTATTAACTGAATACTTGTCCATAATTATATGGCTTAAAGGTTCTATGGTGCGAATTTCGTGAATTCTTATCCCGGGACCCTGTCGGCCTAAAAAACGTGGATAATAATCTTCAAAATCTGCAATTTTTGGTCATTTTCGAATCCGATTTTTTTCCCTGAATGCTTGTCCGTATTTCTATGGCTTAAAAGTACTATGGTGCGAATTTCGTGAATTTTTATCCCGGGACCCTGTCGGCCTAAAACACGTGGATAATAACATTCAAAATCGACATTTTTTGGTCATTTTCGAATCCGATTTCTTTTCTCCTGAATGTTTGTCAGTATTTATATGGCTTAAAGGTACTATGGTGCGAATTTCGTGAATTTTTATCCCGGGAACTCGTCGGCCTAAAAAACGTGGATAATAACCTTCAAAATCGGGAACTTTTGGTCATTTTCGAATCCGAATTTTATTTACTGAATGCTTGTCCATATTTATATGGCTTAAAGGTTCTATGGTTCGAATTTCGTGAGTTTTTATCCCGGGACCCCGTCGGCGTAAAAAACGTGGATAATAACCTTTAAAATCGGCAATTTTTGGTCATTTTCGAATCCGATTTTTTTTCCTGAATGCTTGTCCGTATTTATATAGCTTAAAAGAACTATGGTGCGAATTTCGTGAATTTTTATCCTGGGACCCTATTGGCCTAAAAAACGTGAATAATAACCTTCAAAATCGACAATTTTTGGTCATTTTCGAATCCGAGTTCTTATTTCCG
This sequence comes from Silene conica, assembly GCA_029255685.2. Lineage (NCBI taxonomy): Eukaryota > Viridiplantae > Streptophyta > Magnoliopsida > Caryophyllales > Caryophyllaceae > Silene > Silene conica. The sequence continues at coordinate 69,853,113 of CM055320.2, forward strand.
GAATACTTGTCCGTATTTATATGGCTTAAAGGTTCTATGGTGCGAATTTCGTGAATTTTTATCCCGGGACCCTGTCGGCCTAAAAAACGTGGATAATAATCTTCAAAATCGGCAATTTTTGGTCATTTTCGAATCGAAATTTTATTTACTGAATGCTTGTCCGTATTTATATTGTTTTAATTTCGTAAATTTTTATCCCGGGACCCCATCGGCCTAAAAAACGTGGATAATAACCTTCAAAATCGGCAATTTTTGGTCATTTTCGAATCCGAATTTGATTTACTGAAAGCTTGTCCATATTTATATGACTTAAAGGTTCTATGGTGCGAATTTCGTGAATTTTTATCCCGGGACCTGTCGGCTTAAAAAACGTAGATAATAACCTTCAAAATCGGCAATTTTTGGTCATTTTCGAATCCGATTTCTTTTCTCCTAAATGTTTGTTCGTATTTATATGACTTAAAGGTACTATGGTGCGAATTTCGTGAATTTTTATCCCCGGACCTCGTCGGCCTAAAAAACGTGGATTATAACCTTCAAAATCGGCAATTTTTGGTCATTTTCGAATCCGAATTTTATTTACTGAATGTTTGTCCATATTTATATGGCTTAAAGGTTCTATGGTGCGAATTTCGTGAATTTTTATCCCGGGACCCTGTCGGCCTAAAAAACGTGGATAATAACCTTCAAAATCTGCAATTTTTGGTCATTTTCGAATCCGATTTTTTTTCCCTGAATGCTTGTCCGTATTTATATGGCTTAAAAGTACTATGGGGCGAATTTCGTGAATTTTTATCACGGGACCCTCTCGGCCTAAAAAATGTGGATAATAACCTTCAAAGTCGACAATTTTTGGTCATTTTCGAATCCGATTTCTTTTTTCCTGAATGTTTGTCCGTATTTATATGGCTTAAAGGTACTATGGTGCGAATTTCGTGAATTTTTATCCCGGGACCCTGTCGGCCTAAAAAACGTGGATAATAACCATCCAAATCGGCAATTTTTGGTCATTTTCGAATCCAAATTTTATTTACTGAATGCTTGTCCGTATTTATATTGTTTTAAGGTACTATGGTGCGAATTTCGTGAATTTTTATCCCGGGACCCTGTCGGCCTAAAAAACGTGGATAATAACCTTCAAAATCGGCAATTTTTGGTCATTTTCGAATACAAATTTTATTCATTGAATGTTTGTCCGTATTTATATTGTTTTAAGGTACTATGGTGCGAATTTCGTGAATTTTTATCTCGGGACCTCGTCGCCTCGTCGGCCTAAAAAACGTGGATAATAACCTTCAAAATCGGCAATTTTGGGTCATTTTCGAATCCGATTTTTTTTCCCTGAATGCTTGTCCGTATTTTTATGGCCTAAAAGTACTATGGTGCGAATTTCGTGAATTTTTATCCCGGGACCCTGTCGGCCTAAAAAACGTGGATAATAACCTTCAAAATCGACAATTTTTGGTCGTTTTCGAATCCGATTTTTTTTCCTGAATGTTTGTCCGTATTTATATGGCTTAAAGGTACTATGGTGCGAATTTCGTGAATTTTTATCCCGGGACCTCATCGAGCTAAAAAACGTGGATAATAACCTTCAAAATCGGCAATTTTTGGTCATTTTCGAATCCGAATTTTATTTACTGAATGCTTGACCATATTTATATGGCTTAAAGGTTCTATGGTGCGAATTTCGTGAATTTTTATCCCGGGACCCTCTCGGCCTAAAAAACGTGGATAATAACCTTCAAAATCGGCAATTTTTGGTCATTTTCGAATCCGAATTTTATTTACTGAATGCTTGTCCGTATTTATATGGCTTTAAGGTACTATGGTGCGAATTTCGTGAACTTTTATCCCGGGACACCGTCAGCCAAAAAAACGTGGATAATAACCTTCAAAATCGGCAATTTTTGGTCATTTTCGAATACGATTTTTATTTACTGAATACTTGTCCGTATTTATATGGCTTAAAGGTACAATGGTGCGAATTTCTTGAATTTTTATCCCTGGACCCCGTCGGCCTAAAAATGTTGATAATAAGCTTCAAAATTGGCAATTTTTGGTCATTTTCGAATCCGAATTTTTTTTTCTGAATACTTGTCCGTAGGCTCATTAAATTCTATAAAAAAATTCGGATGCTCAGACACGTTCAAACACGTTCTATAAAATAATCTTTGAGGCTTAAAATGTGTATTTTAAATCGTATGTTAATTTTAACACATTGAGTCATATTTATATGGTATAAAGGTACTATGATGCGAATTTTGTGAATTTTTATCCCGGGACTCTATCGGCCTAAAAAACGTCAAAACCGGCAATTTTTGGTCATCTTCGAATCCGGATTTTTTTTCCTAAATGCTTGTCCGTAAGCTCATTATATCATATAATAAATACTGGATTCTCATATTTTTTTAAAACAACTAACATGGATAATAATCTTTAAAATTGATTATTATTTATGGGCCTAAAAAACGTTAATAACCTTTAAAAACAGCTATTTTTTGTCAGATTAGAACTCGACGTTGGCGTGCAAGAAATGCAGCGAGTGAAGGAGTCCAACTGCCTTTTTCCTTTCCTACCCTGAAGTTCTCAAAATGTCCCTATTTCAAACTATATGTCCGTTTTACTATCCTAAGTCATTATTATTATATGGCATAGAGGAATTGTTATGCGAATTTCGAGACATTTTATACCAGGCCCATCGAGTTAAAAACCGTGTCCGGTTTTCAACGACCTTCTAAAACCGAAAACCTTTTTGGCTAAATCTTTCTCTATAGCGCCATTATGTTTTAAAATGACTAATGGATGTTCGGATCCATATAAGACCGACATAGAATGTAGCATACAACTTGTTTTCTCTATTATTACTGATACGATCCAGAAAGTAGTTATAATGTCTCTAAAGTTCATTACAAATTTTTGTTAATATCTTTTTGTATAGCAACAATCGGTCATCTATCGTCTTCCCAAACAATACCATCCTAAGCTGTTGATGGCGGTTTGTACAGCTGTAGCACCATCTTCCTGTATTCTGCAAAGTCATTCAATTTACACTGTCAAAAACAGGTGCTTGGAATAGGCAGTACCAACGACGGAATTATCGATATACAGAGTACACCCACCTTCTTGATTTGTCCAAAGTGCTGCAGCTTGTGTGTTTAACGGCGAGCTGGTATTCGGCTCTACATTTAAACAAAACTCGATATTATATGAAACATACTTGCATATCTCAAAGCTAGTTTAATCAGTAAAACTGTCGTGTTATTGTGGTAACTCGATTTACACTAAATAAAACGCTTTTTGCTGCGGAATTACATTTGTCATAAGCTTCGGAATTACCTCCAAGGAGACTTTGGATAGATAGCAATAGAGTTCTCACGTCGTAAGCAGATGACCAGTTGCCATTTTTCTGCACAAATATTACATATCACCATATTAATTCATCCATAGACTAAAATCAAAAATCAATAGGATGTTAAATACTTAAATGTATACCTCAAGAATGTCCAAGCAAATGCCACCCGAGCCATCTACATTAGGGTGAAAGCACGGGGTTACGAACTTCACCTTAGGCGGCTTAAAGGGGTAATCGGTAGGGAATTGAAGGGTAAGCTTGTATTCAGTGCCTTCAAACACGGTTTCTTTGCTCCCTTGGATTGTCCCTTTCCATATGAGTAAGTTGTCTTCCTCCGGAAATGCCGATATTCCTGGATCACCACTCATCTATATACAGTTCACCACGAAAAAAATACAGTATATTTTCAGTCTCCATCATTATTTGGGCAGGAAGAAGAATTTAATCCACTAGAATTTTCATTCAAAAGTTTTCTTACCATAAGAGACATTAACTCGGATTGCAACCTGATCCATCAATCAACACAAATGATCAGATCATAAAGTTACATGAGTAAAGCCGCGTACATCTGACTCCGGCTCTATTTGCAGGAACCCACAAGACATTAGGGTAAAGGTTCAAAAAAACCCAATTGATTAACCTAATCTGATGATTCAAAAATCCAATTTAAAACCCCAACTCAAAACCCTAGTTTTACACATAGATGAACCAACAAATTCAATCAATACCCAGGTAAATTAAAACCTTCTCAAAAAATGGGCAATCATCAGACAATCAAAATTACAACCTCGATTCAAAACCCTAATTTTTCAAGAAGATGAACCAACAAATTAGACTAATTCGATCAAAACCCAGATAAATTCGAACCTTTTTAGAACATGGGCAATCATCATATGATCAAAATTTCTCATTCCTCAAATCAAAAACCCCAACTCAAAAACCCTAATTTTTCAAACATATGAACAAACAAATTAAACAAATTCGATCAAAACCCAGATAAATTCAAGCCTTGCTAAAACATGGGCAATCATCAACCGATCAAAACATCTAAATTTCACTCAATCATATAAATTCAAAAACAAAACTAACAGGGCAAAAAATAACCTTTTAAGAACAGATTTAGTGTCAATAGACGTCGTCGGAGCGATATTCTTCTTCGCCGGAATAACCGCCGGAGAATTGTCTTGATAACTTCCATTAACTGTTGCCATTATATAATTTTCCTCCTTAAATCTCTTCGTAAATCTCTTCTTCTTTGTCTTCTTTTACTAAGTAGAAGAGAAGAGAAGAAAAGATGGGAATTGTGAGAGAGATCGATTAATTGATTGATTGTATAAATGGGAACAAATTGAGAGATTTTTATTATTCGAACGATGAGGTCATTTTCCAACGGCTACTTCAGGACTTGTAGGCGGCTTGTATGTTGTATTCGAGTCCATTTAATCCGTCTCAATTATCTGTTTATCGTTTTTAATTTTGTACAAAATGATTTTATTAAGAGTAAATAAATGGTTGAGATCGGGAAGTACCAAAAAGAAATATTCCAGGTTCACAACATTATTTATATAGAGTAGAACCGCGATTCTTATTACTTAAAATCCAAGAAAGTAAATAACATTTTCATTTTTCCGGTGCAGGAAATATTCCCGGTTCACCACATTATTTATATAGAGTAGAACCGCGATTCTTATTAGTTAAAATCCAAAAAGTAAATAACATTTTCATTTTTCCGGTGCAAGAAATATTCCCGGTTCACCACATTATTTATATAGAGTAGAACCGCGTTTCTTATTAGTTAAAATCCGAGAAAGTAACTAACATTTCCATTTTTCCGGTGATAGGGCGCACGGAGAGATTGAAAATTGTGCATTGAGTTTACTGAAAATTGAAAATAATTCGGGTTTTTATAGGTTACAGTGTATAACTTCGGATAAAAAATCCTTTTTTCTGGACCCGGGGCAGAGATAAATACTCGGGTATTCAAACCGACTCTGAAATAATCGGATTGCAGTAAACCACAGTTCAAGTCTAGTAGCCGCCTTATCACCCAAATGTTAAGGAACTCCCCAAACATTTATTAGCACGACTTTATCAGCATTTACATACAGAAAACAAGATGTCGAAAAACAAAATTCTACGATAAAAATATTCATTAAAGAAATCGAGATGCGTTGACGAATGAGAATAATACTATTCACCTGATATCGAACCTTACAATTAAATCCAATACACTGCATCATACAAATTATATATACCGATAATGAAATAACCTATTTACAGAATACGAACCTTGATAATACTAATTCTAGCAAATATCACGCTTTAAGAATAAATGGCGGAAATAACATTTCTAATAACCGAGAGCTAAACCTGCTCCTATATAAATTGAATATAAAATAAAACTCAACCTGAATGAATACTAAAGCTATGTACAAAAGGCTATATATACTTTATATAAATATAAATAATATTATGTAAATAATAATTAATAATATGAACAAATATGTAAAAGCAAACCTTTCAGCCTTTTCATGTGTCCATAATCTCCGATGAATATAAAGCAGCTAGGAGGGCGGCTCCGATGCCTGAACCGTCTTCAGTGACCTTCAACTCGACAAAGGGGGCCCATTCTTCCCCTAAGATTTCAGCCACAGCCTCATTTAGATACTCTCTGAACATCCTGTAATTTGAGTATAAGCCTCCTTCGATTGCAACCACGGTCCTTCGTGGCTTACTGTTACTTGTGGTTTTGGGCCTGCCACTAGCGATCCCACCACTCCCGTCTCGGCCAGTCTTCTTCAGTATGCCAACAATACCAGCGGCTGCTAGACGTGCAGCCCGTCGTGTTACCAGGTCACATATGTTCACCACTAGTTTCCGAACTTTCAGTGGCACGTCTTGAATCTAAAGCAAATGGAGTGAATAACATGTTAGCAACGGTCAGAAGAAAATTTCCAGAAATTTTTAAAAAGTGATCGCTCAGTCCATGAATAAACTTCTCATCGTGAATATTTCAATTTTCAATTACGTCTTTCCATATTTTTTCAAATTTCGTGGAGAACGACCAGGAAGTTTATTCATGAATTGAGGGAGCATATACTAGTAGAGGTGGTTGCAGCCTTGCAAGTGAAAGCATACCCCAAGAACGTCATCCAAGATCCTCGCTACTTCCCTTAAATCAGGAGACTCGTCCTCATGCATGGTAGACATTGAAGGGGTCCTGATGAAGTAATTACTTTTCTGTTAGCTCAATTCAACGTATATATACAGCACGAACATAAACACGTTAGTCACAAAGAGCTACCATGAACATGATTTTACCAAGAGAACTATTTGTAAACCGGATGATCACTATCAGTTGGCAGTCGAAAGTTACCTCAAGACGAAAGCTTTTAAAAGTCTTGCAGAAACAGGTCCAAATATGTCCGACTCCTGTGACATCTTTAACATAACTCTTCGAACGATCTCACCCAGATACATTCCAGATATCATTTTTTCGAAACCCTGTGAAAAGAAGGCGTGTTAAATTTTCATAATTTCAGATAGATTTATGCTCACAGAAGTACAGAACTAACCTGCTCATTAGGATTAGGGCTATTTGCATCTAACTCGATATCATAAGAGGTTCTTGGCAAATGCGATGACCAAAAATTACCCCACTCCATGTTCACAACCTGATGAAAAGAAAATGAAAGGAAAAAAAAAAAAAAAGCTAAATTAGTGAATTATCTTCATTGTACTGTTAATTAATACTCCTAAAATGGTTGAATTGTCAAGAAGATACCATGCCGCCAGTGGTAGAAAGAAGGCCTTGAGACTTGATAATAGCATCTGCCCGCTCGAAATAGCATGCATTAGTTCCAGTCCCGATTATTACAGCAGCAACTGTGTCATCGTCGTAATAGTGTCCAAGAGCTAAAGTTCCAACTGTATCATTTACCTGTATTAATATTGACAAAAAGTTGCTATGTTTCAAGTAATTTTCAATCTAAATATTCATGACATTCTAAATTAATGCCACGATTAAATGAAAGTGTATCCGAAGAACAAGAAATGTGTAGTTTTGACAGCTTACCAATGATGCTACGTGCATATCCAGGCCCTGCCTGGAGAAAGCTTGCTGCAAGCAATCACAAACATCCTTCCCCATCTGAAGGACAGCATCATATTAAAAATAAACCACAAATTAATTGAAGTTCATATTATGCATTTTTATAATTGGGGAATAAAATAGTACTTCCCTTAGCCTCAGCTTACCATTATTTGTGAAACTTCTAAAAGAGATCAAAATAAGGAAACAGTATTTAATGCATTGAAAACCCAAATTAGGTAATATGACAAAAATTGTGAACGGAGGGGTTATAACGAACGCAAGAAGAAACTCCAAAAAACTCCCTATCCACAACATTCCATGGCTAAAAACTCACCATGTCGTGAATTGAAAACCCTTTAGTCCACTTCATGAGGATTCCTGTAGAAACAGAAGTTTGCTTCACAGGAAAAGAGAACGTAAACCCAAGTTCCCGTCTTGCGACTGAAGAAATATCAGAACTTGTGCCCGTCTCTTTATCTACAAACTCTTTTAGTGATACTGCAATAAAATCAAATAAATCCTGCAATAAAAACAATCAAGATATTACAGCACTACACGTAGAATAATCCTCGGCAATATACAATAATTAGCGCATGGCAGACATAAGCAACCTCAGTAGTGCTCGTCATTAAGTGCTCGGGAATAGGTTTTCTTTCAACGTCTTGTTTGACAATGCTGGATCTTTTTCCTCCTAGCTGAACTCGCAATACTCTAAAATTAGTACCTCCAAGATGTAGTGCATAATATACTCCACTCTCACTCCTAACGGCAAAAAACGCGAGAATTTTCATAATTAATAAATTGACAGAAATCAGCGAAACAATTTAATGAAATGCAACAATTAGCAGAGCATTGAAATTTGAAAGCAATCCACAAAAGCAATTACAATGCTGACTGGTTTTGAATGTAAACACCGTTCTATATTAGCAAGGAATCCATAGTCCACACTTGGCAACCGACTTATTTACAAAACAGCAAAAAAAAGAAACCAAGCAGCAAAAGAATAGTTGCTATTCACTGTAACAAAGACAACTAGACGAAACACAACAATCAGCAGCATTGAAAGAAATCCATAGTTTCCTTTTTTTTCAAAAAGAGAGCCACAAAAGCAAGAACAATGCTGACGGGTTTTGAACCCGGCTTATGAGTAACACCGTTCTACATTCGCAAGAAGTCAATAGTTGACAGAACAATGTTGACGGGTTTTGAACCCGGCTTATGAGTAACACCATTCTACATTCGCAAGAAATCGATAGTTGACAGAACAATGCTGATGGGTTTTGAACCCGGCTTATGAGTAACACCGTTCTACATTTGCAAGAAATCGATAGTTGACAGTTGGCATTTGGCAACCGACTTATTTACAAAACAGCAAGAATGAAACGAGGCAACAAAAGAATAGTTACTATTCACTGTAACAAGGACCATGGATGCCAGAAAGTCATTCTTGGCCTTTCACAGTGGTGGAGGTCCACATACAATGGCAACAGGCTGTCAAGTATGACAGCTACATAGATTGAAACCCAAATATTCAACAGAAATAAGACTACAGTTGTCCCCCACAGTTAATATCATAAAGACTACTTTAGGACCAAACAAAAAATCAACGCAAATCTAGATTAGCAAAACTAAAGATATCAAAGGATTTGATAAATTCAAAATATGCATAAACGTGAATATTATGCTCCATAATATATTAATGAATAATGAGTGATGCCAAGAATTTTACTTGGTACTACTAATTCCTGAAACACATTACAACTTTAGAAGATTCTCGAAAAGGTATCCAAAGCCATTCATCAATCATCATGCAAATCTAGATTAGCAAAACTAAAGATATCGAAGATTTGCTAAACTGAAAATATGCGTAAACGTGATTATTATGCTTCATAATAAAGTAATGAGAGATGCCAAGAATTTTACTCGGTACTAATTACCAAAACACATTACAACTTTAGAAGATTCTCGAAAAGGTATCCAAAGCCATTCATCATGCACAAAGCTACGTCTAACTTGAATGAACTTGAGATTAATTCTTAATTAAATCTTCACAAACAACCAGAAAACTGTCGTACACTCGCTGTGTTATATATTTTGTAAACAGATACTTAGTGTTAAGTTTATACCTACAAGACAAAAAAACACGTAATATACGAGCAAAGCCTCAGAAATGATCCGCAATTTCCAAAATCGTCTGAGTTAAGTTACGATAAGAATCACTAGTCATGGTCTTAAAAGTTCAGCGTTGAACAATGAGAATCGAATCACTCAATATGTCGCATTCTTTGAGTTCATTCGAGTCATTTAACAGCAACACACATCCATAATAACCCATTAAGGCACCTACTGTACCAAGTGAACATCTTTGATAACTACACATTAACTAATCACATCACCGCAACTAAAATTTTCTTAACAGTAAACCGTATTAACTGAGATATAGTTCAAATACTAATCATAGCAAAACAACTTGATCAAATGCTATCTCTTCTAATGCGAAAATACAGCCAATAATCAAACAATACATAACACAAGTACTACAAAATCAAATACAAGACAAAAAATTCACAATGTGATCACCCACAAACACATTGTCCCCAAATCAATGAAACATTTAAAGATTCAATCTTTATAGTACCTTATACGCGTTCAACAAATAACACAACATTACAAGCACGGAGCATTAAAACTTACGCAACGAATCACGCTATTCCAAAGACATTCAAACGCAATGGTGGAGCTAAGGGACTTGCAGAGACGGTATAGAAATATAACATTTCACTCAAATACTCGATTTTTTTCTAGAATACCATATTCCATTACTAATTCAACCATCTAACGACAAATCCCGACTCAGCCACATTATCTCAAAGATATAATCATATGCAATGGTGGAGCTAGACTGCATAAAAATCTAACATTATGAATCAGAAATTTCCATTACTAACCCACCCCCTAACGACAAATCCCGACTCCGCCACCAATCATACATCAATCAAACAACCTAAAACTCACACAATGCAACAACAATAAAAATAATCAAAATTTAGAAAAATTATATACCCAGTAGGAAGTTTATCAACAGAAGTGAGCAACATTTTAAGCTTAGAACCACCTTCAGAAGCTAAACCAGCATGCATTTCAACAGCCATAGCATCAACAACTTGTTTCAATTTATTTAATGAAGTACCACAACTTTCTTCAAATTCCAATAATACCCTTACAACTTTCCTCCATTTTCTCCGACTACTTATCCTCTTTCCCACCACTACCGCCGCCACCGCACATGTCACCGCCGCGGTCGCTGCCGCCACCGTAAACCCTAATTTCCCCATCAAATTAATTATACCCTCTATAATTAACCTCCATATCTCATTCTCTCCACAAAATCAGCATCAAACGACCCCGTCTGCCTTCTGGGTTAACATAAACGATGCGCTCCGATAGTCTGAAATGGGTCGTTCTTGGTTTTATAATTTAAATAACAATACCCTAATAAATAACCTTTCTTTCTTGTTTTCCGAACAAAACCAGCATCAAACGTCGTCGTTCGTGATCTGGGTTATCCTAAAACGACGCGCACCGAAACGGGTCGTTCTTGGTTTTATATATTAACAGATTCTACGGCGGTTTTAGAATACAATAATAACACCCTTAAAAACAACCTTTCTTTCCCGTTTTCCGAACAAACCCAGCATCAAACGACGTCGTTGTCAATCTAGGTTAGACTAAAACGATGCGTTCTAAAACGGGTCGTGCTTGGTTTTGTAAATTAAAAGGTTCAATGGCGGATTTACGGCGGTGCACACCAGGTGTTCGACGAAATATCGCAGAGAGAGAAAAAGAAAAAGACAGTAGATTGTGTTGTGTTAAATGAGAGGGAAAAAGAAGAGCGAAGAGGAGACTTGTGGTTGCGCGAAGTAATGTTGGAAAGCGAAACCGAGTTGCTGAATTTATAGTACTATTGAAATTACCATTTTGCCCTTTGAATAATTACTATGATTAAATTGTCATTTATTATGTAATTAAATTGTCAGTTACAAAATACGAGTAATTAATTGACTTTAATAAGTGTTTTCTTTAACTGCTCTGGAAATTAATGTTTTATGTTATTGCTAATTAGTGCTCCAAACTCCCTCGTAAAACGGTTTTATATAAGTGTATGTGAATCGGTGTTTATATTATTGGAGATCGTAGTTGGGATAACCGTTTGGATGGTGATTGGTGAAGAGTTCGAAATCAAACTTTTGAACATTTAGTTAAGAGATGAGAGTTAAATTACGTTTAATTAACCGTTTCATATTCGGAGATGATCACAAAATATATAGGATTTTTTAGTGATTACCACCCTTGTAGAAGTTAGAAATATTTTCCACCTTCTAATTTTGATTATATTTTCATCGTTCTCTTCTAAATTCTAATACCCGATTAGAATTTGACATTTGTTCAGAGAAAATAAACGGTGTTTGATTCGTTATAGGAGTGTAATTCCAGGGAAGTAGTAATTCATATGATTATACACTCCACGTGAATTAGAAAACTCGTTTTGTTAAAATGCGAGAGGTGAAATCCACATAAATTCCTAGTTATCTAGGATTCTAGTAGAGGTTAACTAACTACCTTACGGAGAAATTGGAGTTTATATGAACTCTAATAATGTGATTTCAGGCAAACAAACAATACATTAATTATACAAATTCATAATTACAATTCATGTGTTTTAGAGGAAGTAATTAACCAACTCTCAAGTATTATTATAGATATAAGACGGTGTAAAAAGATATAAAAAAAAAGATCGATAACATTGTTCAGCACTTGTATAATTGTATAAGACTGTCGAGTTGACTGAGATAAGAACGAGTCTTGCCTACCCATAAAACCTTTGCTTAAATAATTAGCCAACAATGGAAAGATGACGATCTTCTCCTTGAAAAATCAATGAGGTTGGCAATGTGATAAAAGGGGGCAAAATTTAGTATTCCCTAATAAATTAATTCTATATAATTTTATATCAAAAATAAAAAACAAAATAACATGGATGGCCTTGCTACTCTTATAAAATACTACCTCAATATTGACCTATAATTTTTCTCTATTTTTTAATAATACGACTCATACAATTAATTCTTTTAAATGATTTGTGTTTTATAAAGATGTGGACAAGTTGAGTATGTCAACGTATTTTTCTCTCGACTATAAAAAGAGCCACGGGGATAAATATGATGATGACGAGATTTGAATCATCTAAGTTAGTTGATAATCTAACATCTACACCATACGTCTGTTTAATAACAATAATAGCAAGAATTTACTCCGCACATAATCACCGTTAATTAAATAAAACAAATCGAGTCATGGGTTGATTAATTACCAAAACAAACAAAAATATAACTCGGTAAAAATTTAAACTAGATTTATGTGATCTTAGGAGACCATCTCCTAATAAAATTCAGCATTTTTCGCGGACAAATTTCATTAGTGACAGCATTATTAATTATTATGTCATAAGCGTGTGACCTCTCAAAAGAATTGAGTGGAAGAGCAAGTGTTGAGGACGAGGGGGTGTGTGTGAGTGTGAGAAACAACGGCAGTCACAAGTAAAACGGTTTGTTTTTCCGGAGGTGAAGAATAAACAAATCAAATAGTTTTTGTTTTTATAGTTGACTAGAGATTGGTCTCATATTAAATATTCAGTAGATCTCCTGAGAGACTATTGTACAAATTTAAGAAAAAGTGGTACTAAAAGTAAAAAATTGGTACAAATCATGATTAAAGATAAAATAAGTACATTTATTAGGTAAATAGGTACGAAACTACCGTGGTACGATTAATGACAAAAGGGTCACGGAATACAAATAAAATGGTACGAAATAATGTTCTCTCAATAATTTATTGAAAGTCCGTCTCTCTCAAATTTAGTGTTAAATATTAATGCAATAGTGACCTAAACAATTCTGAAAAATACAGTTTTCATGGTTTTACTAATTGTCTATTTGACTTAATCTAATCTTAAAAGTGGACAACATTGAATTTTCTTTACGCCTGATTCGGGGACAGAATTGAAGAACGATGTTTTCTCTAACTAATTCTACATTTCTACCCTTGACGTTTGGATTAGTTGTTGAGTTTTGGCTGTTGGACAACAAAAACTTATGATTTCATACCTTGTTAATTTTGACTTTTTGATATTTCAAAGAGTCTTGTTTGTGGCGGAAGACGGTTCGTTACAAGCATAAAGTGAGAGGGGCACTATCTGTTTTCGGTTTGTGATGAACAGTGTCCGTTTTCAGTGGGAATTTGTGTTAATATATTAGACCGTTTCTTCATAGTTCAAAACGTACATGATGGACCCTTACTAGTTACTACGGTTCGCGTATCACTAAATTTTTATGTGAGACGGTTGTACAACGCTATTGTTCTTTCGAGTATTTGAAATAGGTCATGTTCTTTTAGACTTTTAAGACTTACCGATTTAAACTGAATTTATAAGTTAGTAGTTACTCCCCGTTGGCTGACTTGGTATAGTAGACGATGTCTTGATAGACCAAAACGTGTCACAAAATGGATCGTACTAGTTACTAGTTACTTCTTGGCGACTTTGCGTATACTAATTTCTTATACGAGATGGTTTTACAACATTATTGTTCTTTTATGAACTTTAAAAGGTGTCGGTACACAATAAATGAGTCTCGGATTATTTGTAAATTTTAGACACTCTTATTTTTATTTTATAATTTGTGAGAAACTACCTTACATTTATGTCCATTTGTGAATAACTACCTTACTTTTTTTTTTCTTGTTAAAAACTACCTTTTATTTTAATTTTTTGTTAAAAACTACCTAAAAAAAAATTCTGAGGCCAATTTCTATTTATGAGTTGGATTTCACACGTGTGAGTTCTCTAAATTTTCATTCTTATTCACGAATAGCATAGAGTTTATACGATTTAGCCCATGTTCATCATCCGGACCAATTATTCCACATGCTTAAAGAAAGAAATTGAAGCTAATGGCAAGAATTCCCTTTCGTTTAGAACTTTGGATAAGAATGATAAGCTTGGATATCAAGTTTAACGACAAAATAAGAATGAAAATTTAGAAAACTCACACATGTGAAACCAATAATAAAAAGAAATTGGCGTCAAAACTTTTTTTAGGTAGTTTTTAACAAAAAATTAAAATGAAAGGTAGTTTTTAACCAAAAAAAAAAAAAAAGTAAGGTAGTTGTTCACAAATGGGCATAAATGTAAGGTAGTTTCTCACAAATTATCCATCTACTTATATAGATGATATTTATACCGTTACAACCTTCTGACAGATTTACGCGGGAACTTATAAGTTGCACAACGTCTAGAAGAAGATCTATAGGAAGTGTTGATAAGGCGCACCCAAAACAAACTTTAGAGCTTAACTTTGTCAGGGTCAAACCCAGACAACCACACCTTTATTTGACTTCTTTTAGGTCACTCTCATTGTAATACACTAATACTACGATGAGTAATAAGTGTCGCTTGTGACAGTTACAAGTTTTTAACGTCTTACGAACTCCCGCTATTTATAACACGTGAGACGTTATAAACTTGTAATAAAAAGTGACCGACACGAATAAAGATCCGTGCTAATCCTAATATTTTAATTTCCATTGCCTAATCCTAGACTATAATAATTTTGAAATTTAACAAATAATCGAAGAGTAGTTTATATGCTTTGGAATATATGTGAGGTTAAATATTGAATGAATTTTAACAAATTTGAATCTCGTACACATTTCTTCCCCAAAGTTTTAAAGTAATCCACTCGTAATCTTAAATGAACCAAACAAGTGAACAACCAAAACCCCAAAAGAAAATACAAGATTTAGCCCTGTTTTTTTTAGCTTAATTTTAACTTATTTTACTTAATATTCAATTTCATTCCATTTAGTACGAGTACAACTCAACTCCATTCATTTTAACTGATCTTATTTTAGTTCACCTCCGTTAATTTAGTTCTACCCAGTTAAAAAATGTAATAGTGTCCATACATTCATAATATAAACTTTATTTTACTCTATTCCGATCTCTTGAACCAAATAACATCGCACTCTATGTCATTATCTGCCCATGTCCCATGACTATTGTGTCTGTATATTACCCTTTTATCTCCGCTAACTTTAAATCTCGATTCTACCACTAGCTTAAGTTGGCAAGGACACAGTACAAGAGTACAAGTATAGAAGCATCAATGGTAGCCAAATACGGAGTACTTCATAATAATGCACGTTGCTATAATATATTAGACGAGATCATGTGTCATAGTGTCATGTTGGTGTAAATGTGTACTAGATGTGGGGGATCGGTGTTTCTGTGACATTTATAATGTGTATTCCCGTCCCGATCATTTGTTATCTCATTGATTTCGAGATATTTGAGTTAATCGTTATTTTTTCGATTTTAGATTTACATTTGAATCAACATGTTATTTCCTAATTAACATTATTTTTTTTTCTTAGTTTTTGTGCTAAATTAGAGTATACAAATTGACTGAGACGGAGGAAGTACCTGTAAGCGATTACGGTACCGTGTCACCGCACCCACCTTGTTTACTTTTTTCTTTTTAATTTAAAAAACTCTTCGTTCATCGAACCTTATTCCATGGGGTTGGGGGATGGGGACCCAATTCAACTAGCTAACATCTTTCTGTCTCCTACGATTTTCCGCATGACATCTTCTTCCCTCATCACGTTCTATTTTCACCCTTTGCCTTATTTCGAAACACCAACACTGGTATAATCTGGTATAAAACCGTTTTACACAAATAGTAATATTAAATCGGTCCAAAATAGTTATTACGGAGTACAATTTTTTAATAAATTTAGTGTTTTTTGTAAATAACCCCCTTTTATGTACGGTTTTTTACAAATAACCCCCTTATATGTCTACTTTTACAAATTACCGCCTTAAATATTACTTCATCTTAAAAATCAACCCCTAATGTCGGTTACGCATACGATTTTTATAAAACACGAACTACATACGATATTACGACTTAAACTTATGTAATCTACCTAAATTACCCTTACCCACCCATAACACTACCCAATAACAACAAACCCATTCATTCACTCATCCTCAAACCCCCAAAATTAAAACAAACCTATTCATTCGCTTATGTAATCTACCTAAATTAGTCATTTGACAAAATCAATTCTGAAACCAGTTCACAGCTTTTGGTCCAGGTCGTTGAGTTGTGTTTGCATTTGGTGGTTGGTGTATGGTAAGGCAGACGATTGAGGATAATCTATATTACTTGATTTATGCATTGCTAGTAGATCAATATTAGTCATTTCACAAAATTACTCGGTTTAGTGAATGAATGCTCGAACTGGCTGTAGCCTAGATTTCAGTTGGACTTTCGATAGACCCGATACCAAAATTCAACATTTTTGTTGAGTCATTTCCAGACATTCTTGTCTCATGCTAATTTTTGGTTGATTACTCTTTATACAGTGGTAGTAAGTTTTGCTTGTGACGGGTCACCATTTGTGACGGATATTTTGTAAGATAAAATGAATACAAAATGAATTAGTGGAGAAAGGGGACCACATGAATAGTGTCGAAGAGAGAGAAAAAGTGGGTATTTTGTGAGAGGAAACGGTATCCGTCGCAAACTTGCGACGGATATGTCCGTCGCAAATGAGAATTTGTGATACAGTGGGTAGCACAACATTTGTTTGCACCTTCCAGAATGCCACCAAATCAAATAAAACGAAAATAGGCCTCTCAGTAAATAGACAATCATCTCTTTCAGTTGGCCGCACTTCCTGAACCTCGTATACCTCTTCTTATTGTCACAACTTCCAGCACCACTTTTCAAGCCTTCTTGATTGCACTTTAATCAACCTAGAACTTGCTAAGTGAACTATGAATTCAAGTTTATTACTTGCGCTTCCTGAACCTCGTATACGTCTACTTGCACTCTAACCTTTTTTGCTATTAATTTGGAAACTTTCTTGTTGTTGTAAATTCACATATTAATTGAGTTGGGAGTTTTTAATTTGATTTGGGGGTTTTAATTTAGGGTTCATGTTTTAATTTTGGGGGTTTGACTTTTGAGCATGAATGAATGAGTGGGTTTGTTTTTATTGGATAGTGTTATGGGTGGGTAAGGGTAATTTAGGTAGATTATATAAGTTTAAGTCGTAATATCGTATGTAGTTCGTGTTTTATAAAATTTGTGTGCGTAATCGACATTAGGGGTTGATTTTTAAGATTAAGTAATATTTAAGGCGGTAATTTGTAAAAGTAGACATAAAAGGGGGTTATTTGTAAAAAACCGTACATAAAAGGGGGTTATTTACAAAAAACTCATAAATTTATTGTAAAATCGTTTTACAAGTTACGTGATATTAGAAAACGACTCAAAAAGATCGTATAATTTCGGATCGGATAAGAACAATGGGCTGTTAACGTAGTCTGTCATGATACGTATGTTTGGGCCTTCAGCCCATAAATCAATATATATTTAAACTGAAAAAAGCCCAAGATATTATGTGCCAATGAAAAACCCGTTATTCTCATATAAGACGGTTTTATGCCTAGCATCCAGAATCGACTATTTCAGTTGGATGTAAAAGAACGGTAGTGGTAACGATAACTTGTTTTCCTTTCCGAGTTGTAATAAGTCGAATGTCGAGGACATACAATAATAAGTAAAACAATATGTAACTTGATTCACAAAGCAAACATTTACATGGATTTCCTGTAAAATACTACTAATATCATACACAATCTTAAACAAACACACAATGGCAAAAAAAAAACCCGATCCCTGACGTCTCAAAAGATCGAATGCTCTTCGATTTTTAAGCTCGGATGATGGATCGTCTTCATACCGAATTTAGAGGGTTTCTAGCTATAGAATGAATATGTTTTTGCGGAGATTATGATCTGTCGTAGTGCCCCGATAGGCGATAACACCATTATAAGAACTCCGAGAATGATACAAATCTGAAATTGAACCCATAACACACATGTTGTTAGTTAAATCGAGTATGTTTTTATGTCGAAAATCGGAAATTAGACGGTGAATAGTAACATACCCAATTGGCAGTCCAAGACAGCCCAAATCTCTTGGGTTTATAGATAGAAAGCCACATAACGCAAGGAAGCTGCAATGACAGAGCGACACGTAAATAACATATAAGTAAACTTCGATAAATAGTACCACCAGGTGACACCATCGCGGGGTGGCTTAAATGGTATATGTGTAACGCGGGAATGCATGGGTCTGAGGGATTCAATCCCATCACCCCCGAAAAAAGTAAACTTTGATAAATAATACCATCAGGTGACACCATTGCAGTTTTCTAAAGAATTATGAAATAGGGCTTACAAAGTATGTAGTAGGGGCAAATGCAAATCCACCGAAGAACCCGAGAAGGCCGCCGAAGAAGGGGAAGGTGATGCCGATGAACATTGTAAAACCTGTGTAATTATCGATAATTGGTTAATTAATTTACGTAGGAATTTTTATACAAGGCATCAATCAATTATTGTTAAGTACTTACCAACATAGATATTGCGACTAATAAATCGGAGGTACCATGTAGGCTTAAATTTCAACTTCTTTACTAACACGGTTTCCATCATGTCAAATACAGGCATTGCGTATATCTGAACCACGAAAAAAAACAATTAACTAATCAATTTTAAACATAAAAGAGATGTAATTAAACTTGTTAGACCTAACAAAACTGACCTGATAGCTTCCAATAACGTGGATAACAACGAACAAGTTAGCCATAGCAATTAACCACGCGGGTTTGTTCAAGGAGATGAGGATATCGTCATTGACGCTGTTGCCAAAGACCCAGTACCCGATAAGCGAGACAGGGAAGTAACAGAGAGCAACGACAATATACGCGACAACAACACCCTTCCACATAGGTCCCTTAGACGGTTTTTCTGGTGTCGAAGGGATTGTAGCTTGAATTTCAAGTACGACATTGTGCCCTGCATAAGCGAATGCCACGGTCCCTAAAGCGTTGAAGAAATCCAACGTCTTTGTTGCGCCGTTGTGGCCTTTTAACGCGTATGATACGTCTGGTTGCACGCCCTTGTGTAGCGACGATGCCCACGCAATGGTCGAGTAGCTGTTTAATTAAGAATCAATTAAAAGATTAGTAATTCAGTACCGTAATGGTTTAAAATTTAAATGAAGTCGCGTTTTTCAATACAATTACGTATTGAAAAATGTGCGTATGCCGTATGGCGTACCTGAGTGACATAACGGCAGCGGCCAACGAAACACCGGCAATTGAATTGAAATTAGGTAGATGAGACAGAACAAAATGAACTGAAGCGAAGATCATGATGAAGTATGTCGTCTTAATATTGTCATTTTTACAAGTTTTGTTAGCACAGACGATATCATGGAATTTTTGTAACGATTTACCGCCTGTGACCATGTAAACGATGTCTACGCCCACTTCGACGATAAGTTGTTGCGGAACGACAATCCAAAGTCCTAATTTCTCCCCGAAAGCGTGTTGTCCGAGCTCATGGTATCGGTCAAACCGCTTTCCCGGCACCATTTCGTGCATCTCCACCATTTGCCATAGGGTGTACAATGTTATAATCCATGATAGTACCAAAATAGCCACTCCAGGACCCCTGCAAATATTGCATTAATTACGATATAGTTAGGCCCTGTTCTTTTCAGTTGAAACGAGCTGAATTGAAATAAATAGAGCAAAGCTGAATCAAACAAAATTCAATGGAATTGGATTGGAGTGAACGAAGCTAAACGGAATAAAGTTCAGCAAAACTAAAATAAGCTGAATTCAGTCAGAAAGAACAAAGGCTTAGTCTTGTTTAAAAACATCGTTACTCTCGTGAGTAAATAATCTATTATGATTTATGACTAATAATATCGACTGAAGTTTTAAATCTATTCCAAAGGTCATAAATAGTTAGTATTACATTTTTATACATTCGACCTCTGGCATGAGCATTGTACTTATGAAAGAGCGCGGTGAAACTCAGTATCATCAGATGACGAGAAACGTACCATCCAAGTTGGGACATAGCGAGAGGAAGGCCGAGAACACCGGCACCAACCATGGCAGTGACATTGTGGAAAGCAGAATACCACCATTTTGCATTTCTTCCTGATGTTATAGGTAGCCAATCATCTATTTCTTTTTGTCTTTTCAAATCCTCTTCTGTTTCCGTCTGATTATATCAACAAAGTTAAGTAATTATTCATAATTCGGTTGAAAGAAACACGATATTTTAACGGAACATGTCGTAAAACATTGTCTAATATCGTAATACTCCGTAATTAAACTTATTAACATAGATCATAGATGGTCACACGCTAACATTATTACTTATATGGAGTAACTAAATAAATATTGAGCTCAAGGTACTTGTAAAAACGCTTATATTTTTAACGACAACATATTATAAATAGTATTATTACAGCTAAAATTTGTTGTACCGGTAATTTTTTTATCAAAATGCAATTATATTTGGCTGTAAAATGGTTAAGGAAGACTTGTCGTTTTCTTAGATAGACAATAGTTTCGATCTATATGATTAATTTAGGTTCTTTATTTTAATTCAGTTAATTTAAATCTGACAATATACAATAAACATGATTATAAATGGAATTTAAGTACTCATGTGCATTTAAATTAACTTTATAACTTATTATATAGGGTTGTATATGTTCTAAATCGATGATTTCTCTTGAAAATGTAACAATGTTTAAACTAACCAGAGAGGGAATTATATTCTAGTGATTCTACCATTCGAACATAAATTAAATGATGTGCACACAGTGATAAACGGAAGTTAAGTGACAACTTGAAAAGTAATCATACTTAACGAACTTATACTAATAAACAATAATTATTACGTAAGCCGGTTTTATATCATAAGACAATTCATTTTGATAAAAAAAGTATATTATTTATTTATAATTAATGAATTATTTTGTAGACAATATCCATAATTTATATTGACACAAAAGTAAAGCAAATTGATTGCATATGATACGTAGCCCTTAAAAAGGGGAAATTTGGTACGTATAAGATTGATAAATTGCAAAATGTAATTGGTGGATTACTACAACTTTCAAGTCAACGTCAATAATATAGAGATCATTTCACATGGTTTAACTTATTATTGTTTTTCTCTAAAAAAATTTCATAAAAAAATGTAAATTTGCGCAACTAGCTCTTATAACACGTTATTGATACTCTTGTCATTAATGTACTATGTGCAACTAAGACAAGTAGATCGACAACCCATGATATCACCTCCTAACCTCCATACATATTAATAATCGACACACATTATTCTTATTTATAATGGATATATATATATATATATATATATGTTTAAGAGCGTCTTAAGTTAAATAAAGACCGGTGCCTAACAAATAAATGAAGCTCTAAATATAGATGTAAAGGTGTACTATGTTTCGAGGTTTGTATTGAATATCATCAATAAAACTTGTAAATTCGCTGAATACAAACGTCTCTGTATATGTCTTAAACTTGCAAGTATAATAAATAAATAAATAAATAAGTATCTATGAATTATCAAGAAGTATCACCCCTTTATGCAGGCGAGGTACAATTTGATTCGTTTTAATTTGAAAACGAATATATCAGTATTAAAAAATATTTAATTTAACTTATGAGTAGGTTGTGGATGCGACAAAGACGGTTATGATATTGCTAAAGTTTTGAACTCTGTATTAATATAAATATATAAATGTTAATATTTTAGAATTATTATATACGAGAATTAGACTAGGTTCGAATTAAACCCTACCACCTTTACTTTCTTCAAATTATATTATTTTATCAACAAATAAATAATCCTCGTCATTTATAGATACACATAAATTTGGAAAAAACACTTCAAATTAATATAAAAACGTATAAATTTATATGGAAACAAATAAATATATTTCTGCTAATAATTTACATGGCCGACGAAAACAAAATCGAAAAGGCTTAAATAGCCGAAATAAGACGAAATTGCAAGAATAACTTAACTGACAAGCCAAAAAGTTTGGAGATTTTTGCTAGAAATTAAAAGTGAATTTGAAATTTTTGATAAAGACATTTAAAAAGAAACGAAGAAAAATGGTCTCTTTTTTAATTGGTGTACACTATGGTACAAGTAGTTGAATATTCTAAGTTCTTAAACGTCCATTTTTGGACCGTTGTATTATTTTTCTAGTTTATGTGAAAAGGATTTGTATATATATCTTGAACGTGACGTTTTATTAGTTGACCTTGACTTATTCTTCGAAAATTTTGGTGACTAGTTGGTAATTAGAAGAATGATTAAGACAAACGGTTTATCTATAGTACACTGTTAAGTAATGACTAAATTTATCTGTCGATTATAGAATACAATATATAACAAATTAAGTTGAAAATTAAGTCGGCTATTTGTACTTGGTACGTATGGCAATCGGTATTGAACGGGTAGTCGCTACTTGGGGATTATGGTGATTTTTTACTTGACTAATAACTATTGTTTATCTTAATTAAAAAAACTTATAGAAATAGAAGTTTAACCTGGTGATTATTCAACGGCTTTAGATAACTAATTAAAACACGTCCTTTTTCATACTTCAACTAATAAAAGTAACTTTTACGATGAAAATTAAATAGTCTCTCGAATAATAAAAATAACTTATACAATAAGGGCATGATGATAAATTGGTGTCAGGGAATCGAATTTGTATACAAAATCGATTTTTCGTTTCTCCATACATATTAATCACTAGATTAAGATATCTTCGGATAGTTTTTCGAGTTTCATTCACGTGCATGACCTTTGAGTC
Organism: Silene conica; assembly: GCA_029255685.2. Classification (NCBI taxonomy): domain Eukaryota; kingdom Viridiplantae; phylum Streptophyta; class Magnoliopsida; order Caryophyllales; family Caryophyllaceae; genus Silene; species Silene conica. The sequence continues at coordinate 69,876,412 of CM055320.2, forward strand.
CAAAATAAGACTAATTGCCTTTTGTCATTAAAAGAACGAAACCTAAATTATGCTACGAAGTATATTGTTTGAATTAATACCGTAAGAAGTAAAAATAATGCTTGTGGACCAAAATGTTATAGCGTGGCTAATTCTTTATCGTCTTTATTTCATTTATAGGTCTTCATCATTCCCTCATGAAGAAGATGAAGATAATAAATAAAGATGGTGAACTATTACATCCCCTATGAATCTATGATATTCCTTTTGATTATTTTAGTACTCGGTTCGGTTTATACTCTCCACGCTTTTATATACAGATAATAATATTCTTAGTAACGGATATTTTAATTACAGGTGATTGGAACGAAGGGAGTACCAATTTAATCAGGAGATTACTAAGAAATTTAAACAACTAGTCATTGGATTAAAAAAAATGTACGATCATTTGTTAAATTTATATTATTTTAAAGAAAATTATGAATATCTAATGAACTTGTAACAAAATATATATGAAACTTAAAAATGGAGTAAGAAACACTACTACAAAAATCATCATAGACATCAGATATTTTTCGTTAATATGCATTAGATTTATAACTGATGTACAGTTGACACATGCATATTCTTTTATACTTATACATCACTAAAAAATATTGAGGTAAATTTGTGTAATGCAGCCTTATATAAGTAATCCCGTTTTACATAAACATATACTAAGACATCTATAACACGGAAAAAAACATACGAAAAATGAAAACAAAGCAAAGAGAATAAAGAAGAGAAAACATACATTAAGATGATTGCCATTAGAAGGAGCTTGATCATGAGTACCCACCATAGTTTAATTAAGAATCTAATAAGTTAATTACGTCGAGTCGAGAATCGAGATTAATAAACACTTTGAATCTCCTTAATTAATTAACTAAGCAACTAATAAGATACTTGTTGTAATTTGTAATGTTGTAAACAAACCTCTATTTATAGATCATATATAGAGTGTATTATTCCAACTTGATTAAGGTGGAGTATTATGTAAGAAATATATATAATAAATAATGTAATAAAATAGTATATAATTAGTAGAAAAAAAACAGCTAATTAACAGAAAATTATTTGTTTTTATTGTAAATTTATGGATTTTGATTTGTTGAAATATGTTTGTTTATATATAGAGTAAGGAGTAGTACGTCCTTGTAATGTGAAGGATAGTGTGGAAATTATAAACAAGTTGGGGTGGTTTAGGTTGACTGCAAAACGTTGACTTAATAAGAGTTTAAATTATTTATTATAGCTAATTAATAAGATTCCAAGTGCTACGAAAATTCTATGAACCTGTGTCTCCATTTTTTGTAAGCCAACTCATCATTTTTGTAGATAAAAAATAATTAATTAATTCATACCGTAATTGAGAGACGTTAACTTTAAGAACATGCCTGCAAAAACTGTTTATCAAGCGGTATGTTTATTATTGGATTACAAAAAATATGTGTTGCTTATAAGCGGGCGTAGTTTTGTCAAACTATGTAGCTTGACAAATAAAATATATAAATAACCAAAAAAATTATATTATACGAAGTAATATTTATTTGTTAGTGAGTATTTTTAAGCTACATCTATTATAGTTTACCATTGAAGAGTATTGTAGCTTGAACGCGTTATTGCTTGGAAAAATATATGGAGCAAAACAAGCTAAAAGCTTTTGTAGCTTATCATTGGAGTTGCTCTATAAATCAGCTGAATATAAATTTGAAGGATTGAATAAAATAAACTCTTTTTAAAAATCAATATCACATACGATATGACTAAATATGGCCGTAGACAGACCTGAATGCTGTATATGGAACTTACCGACAGAGGTGGCAATCAGGTCACTCGGGTCGGTTACGGGTCGGGTCAAAGCAGGTCGGGTCATATCGGGTTCGGGTTGCGTCGGTTCAATTTGTTCTTCAGTTCGGGTTCGAGTCGGGTCGGGTCGCTATCGAGTCGGGTCAGCAACATGCTAGTTTCAGGTCGGGTCGGGTTCGGTTACGTCGGGTCATTATATGGGTCGGGCCATATCGGGTCAAAATATATAATTGGGTCGAGATCGGTTCGGTTCGGGGTTTTGTGGGTCGGGTCGTGACGGGTCAAAATATTTAATCGGGTTGAGTTCGGTTCATAATTCACATGTCCACTCCACAAACCCTAAACCCTAAACCCTAAACTTTATTAGTTATTTTTTAGTCGATCTTCAGTAACGTGGCTTTACTCTATTATAGTATAAAACAGATCCAAATATAACTTCATTACTTCGTTAATTTTCTAGAGTACTTGTAAATTATAATCTTGAGATTGAAGATTATCGAGTCTACTCGCGTTTAAGTGATGAATCATGAAATATTTATCTAATTCATTTGCTAGTAACATTTAATAGTATGACTTAATGTGACAATATAACTAAGGGTCTTGTATAACGTTACAAACTTTTACGAAAGCTCTAACTAAAATGAAAATAATAGCAAATCAATAGGATCGAGGTTATTATCGAGAGTAGTCGTGTTTGAGTAAATCATATAATATTTAGTTTGGCACAACATTAACTAAACAATTGAAGTTGCAAAATAAAATCAGAATATTAATTAAATCAAATTGGGTCAGGTTAGATTCGAGTCAATTCGAGTTGAGTCGGTTCGGGTCCTATCGGGTTATAAATCATGCACAGCTCGGGTCGGGTCGAAACGGGTTGTACACTCATTCGGGTTACAGGTCGGGTCAGTTGGGTCACAAGTCGGTTCGGTTCATTCAATTTCGGGTTATATCGGTTGACAGTTCACCCACGGGTCGGGCCAGGTCGGTTCGGTTCATCATTTTAACAGGTGTTATCGGGTCGGTTTTTGGGCAGTTCGGGTCGGGTTACTCGGGTCGGGTCAGCTTTTGCCAGCTCTACTTACCGATATAATACCACCTTAATATCAGAAGCACATTTAGGGGTTTATCATCGTTTTAAGAGATTCTGCATATATCTTATATGAGAGAGGATAATACCGAGAGTTTATATTATATTGTGTCTGGTAACATTATACTTCCTCCATTTATTTTTGTTCTTCCCATTTCATATTGCACATGGATTAAGGTATGTATTAAAAAAATGATAAAGTAATGAAAAGAAGGTAATAAGTGGGGTTAGTAATGAAAAAAGGGTATTTTTTGTAATAAAAAAATGATAAAGTACTCATTTGGTTGTCTAAAATAGGAAAGAAAAGAAATGGGAAGAAAATAGGTAATTTGCCAAATAAGGGAAATGGGAAGAAAATAGGAAAATGGAGGAAGTATAATTTACATCATTTAAAAAACCAAATTAATTAAATTTTAAATTTGTTTGTTTCTAGTTTCACCTGTAAGTATGACGTTATTTTTGGTGCAATTCTTTTTTTCGTTAATAAGTCAAACTGGAACTCATGTTATGAATACAAACATTTCTACATAACGGAATGATAACCTAAACATGATAAAATTTACAAAATAGTTTAGATTGTGAATAGTAAGTACGTACTTTAGTCAAATAACCATATAATTTGATTGAGAGATAAAATTGGTTCCTAATAAATTCGTACAATTTAGACTACATTTTATTGTTGTAATATTATATTAATAATTTGTCAAAAGAGATGTGTACTTGATAACTACTAATTTTCAGCCTACTATTTTCCGCTTTTATCTTTGTATGTCACGATACCATCATCATTCATCACCTTAGTTACAATGTAATTAAGTTGTCAATCGCATGCCTGAAAATCTTGAAGAATGATAGGTCAACGTATATGAAACGGTCATGTGAACAATTTTGATTTTATCGAAAATGTCTTAATCTAATAGTTAAAACGGTTAAGAATAATGATTTTCTACTATGATTTATGTCTGTCGAGCAAAATATACAACTCGCTTCATAATATGGGTGTTCTTTTGTACGGAGGTTATTTTATTATGTAACCCTACCGATGTATAGAGTAATGAGAATGGTACAAAATTACAAATAATTATATGAAGTTATTAGGATGGTTGTAGGGATCCTCGTCTTTGCTGAACCATTTTTACCTAGTAAACGACAAACCCCTACTCCGTTGCTAATCAAACGTAATTAAAAATATATAATACATGACACATTTTTGAAATCATATCATATTAAGATCATGTCATGAGTCATGACTATATAACCCTAGAATATTTGACAAAATTAATATAGTAATTGAGCAATGACGTTCACAAATTATGGTTTAAGACGATAATATCTGTAAAATAGGGAAACGGGTTGATATCATGTATTCATATAATAAGAGTAATTATTTACTTGTCTTATTATCAGCAAATGGTAATATTTTAGATATGGCTTTATTAAAATTAACGAATAATACCGTCTTAAGTATGACTACAAATAATTTGGGAATTGGAGTAATTATGTATGCAAGTTGACTGGTCTTAATACTTAACGTTTTGGTGTTTATATAGAATTCTGTCTCTACATCGCTATTTGTCACTTCCTAATACTTCATATAGTTATTTTTATTATTTCACGTAATATTTAAAAGTAAGTACGTAAAATAATATTATGGGAATATTATTATCGTTTCTTGAGACTTTGTAATATGTTCATGTGGGATGTACTATTTTCTACAGTTACAATATATATATATTTAATTTTACTATTAGATCGATTAAGACATATTTAAATTTTAAGTCTAAAATGTTACCGAGTGCATATATTTCCATATACCGAGAGTTATCTCATTTATTTGTAATAAGTATGGAATTAATGATATTCGATATTACATTTAACGTCTGAATTTCGGCTCATATATATTAAATTTTATTATTTATGCATCATTTAAAGTTCAAAATATATGTTCAAACGAGTGACAAGGACAACTTAACTTTAATAAACGTATTTAAAGCCACATGTTCACACCGTGAAATACAACACTATATTTTAATTTAAAGCTGCTTTTCAGTAACACAAATTCCTAAAACGAGACGGTCTTTCATTAATGTTACTAATATCCCCATAAATCATAATGTATAATTACCAATTTTGATTTAATTAGCTCATTAATATAGTGAGACACATTTTCTCGGAAGACTTACTGATTAAGTAATTGGCGTGCACGATTTGATGTCCAATAATAAGTAAACAACAAATGCATAATACAAATTATATGAAATTATTCGATTTGACTTTTATAATTTTCTGCATAATTGGACATTTTATGTACGAATGATCGACTTAACGTTTACTAGTTAATATCGTTATTTCGTTTTCATTGATTCAACGTAAATACATAGAAAGTGTGTGGAAAAAACAGCCCAGATTATGTATTTTCAACCATATTCTTTAATCTTTAGTATCACGATAAATAACGAAAAGGACACTGTAATGACGGGTTTTAAAGTAAACATCAAGAGGGGTTAATCTATCAGTTTGTTGGTTTAAAAAATAGCAATAACGTTTTTATAAGACCATTTTATATCATAGGACAAACTCAATAAAAAACGTCTCATCTTTATTTTGATAACCCGGCATGGTGGCATTTGAAAATAAATACAGACATATTTAAATGTGTAAGCTATCATATTACTGTACAATAATAAGCGGATTATACCACCAGAGGTATACAATTTTCTAAACATATTTTGAGCTTTTTAATAGAAAATTCGAGCTTTATTAGAAAAAATTTGAGCTATATGGTAAAATTACGAACACCTTGAAAAAATATTAAGAATCGAAAATTATTATACAATTAAAACACAATACATATAAGTTGAACTATATTCTAATTTTAATGTAAAAAAACTAAAATATAACTCCAAATAGTTTAAAAGCTCAACAAATATACACATAAGCTCAATAAAATACATCATGGTTGTACAATGTTATTATACATCTGGTTGTATAATTTTTTGCATATTACTATATAATATTAAGTTATTAAAAAAGAAATTATACCACAATATTAGCCATTTTAATGGGGTTAGTCTTAATGATAAACGCGGGTCGTATTGAACAATTTGTGATATTATAATAAAAACTAACACATATAAATTTAATTATATAAATTATAGAATATTAGGTTTTCTTAAAAAAAAATTTAATATTTTTAATTAATTCTTGGTAACAAATGTTGGAGAGGGACAGTTCAGGCCCAAGCCCAATAACATTGTTGTGAATTAGCAGGCCCAGTATTATATCCACTTACGAAGCTACTGTTACCGAACCGGGTTTTTTTTGCTCACATTACCCAATCAATGTTGATGTAAGCCCAATTCTTCTATACTCTCTAGTCTATACCATATTAGTGACATTACCAACCAACCAATTGTGATGTCTTATATAAAATCCATTTTTAAAATGATATATTCTTGAATGAGTGTATTTGTCTTAAGGTCTTTTTTTTCGATTAAAATAGCTAAATTAAATTGAACATAATTAAACTGAATGAAACTAAACAAAACGGAATTGAAGTAGGAGTTCATTTATGAAAATATGAGCAGAATTTAACAAAATGAATTAATTAATGAAGCTGAATTAAATGAAATAAGTTGAAATTAAGTTCAAAAGAAGATGACCTAAAAAGCTAAAGGTAATATGATTCAAATAATGAAGGATTTAGACAAAAGTACGGTGTTTGGAAGAAAAGCACGTGATTTGTCTTAAATGCCAAATGAGATAATATTAACTTGTTTTAATATTATCGTAAAATAGGTAATTCTTTCGTATATGGAACTTTATTTGTACTAGTTGATTTACAAAATAAGGAGTTCATTATAAAGAACTTTTACAATTAATAAAAAAATTAAGAAGTTTCATATTTGAGATATTAAACTTGCAAGCAATGTGATTTGCTTGATTAAATATAATTATTTATAGTATAATTAGTGATTATTTAGTGGAATAATATGGTAGACAAGTAGTAGTGGAACATTAACGAACTTTATTGTGGAAAAAAATACATTCGAATTCATGGAGTTGAAGTTTCTTATTATTATTATCATGAATGTCTTTTATTAAAACTGGAAAGAAGGATTACATGAGATTGGTGGGTACCCGAGAAACAAGCTGGGCGCCCACTAAACATAAGCGCTACTGATGGGGATCGAGCCCGATACCTCCGGGTTCATGTACCAAAGGCTTATTTATGGTTCCATATACACTTTGCTATTTTTATTATTATTATTATTTTTAATTATAATATAATTGTATTATTAGTTGTCACTAATTAAGTAAGTAGTGCACCATCTCTATATAAAGGATCGCTTGATAAACTATGAAATTACCAAATTTTATGAAACAAACAAAAAATACACGAATTTAGCAATGGTTAAGGGCTTAAGGCTCGAACGGGTTATGTTACAATATCGATATTTATGGTATTGCTAATATTTAGCCTACAACCCACAGGTACTAACGTAGTCCGTAGATTATGTCTCATTAGATAAATTAACATTTGTGTCAAAAAATTAATTGTGACGTCTCACGATCAATTTTTCTTTTTAATATTTGTATATAATCGGTTGCCAAATACATGAAAATTTGAGTCAATATATGTTGCATGCATGCCTGAAGTTACGATCAATGTAGGTCTAAAAGACGATCTCTTATTAATTACTCGGGATTTTGGTTATTGAAATACTACTCTTTTCTACTCTTCTGGTTCTCTATGTGTTTTTCGTAACCCTTTTTCTATTATTAATCACTTTTTATATTTAAGCGATAATTTGATCATTTTATATTCGCGATGATCTTGCAGAAGCAGAAATCGGAGTAGCTTATGGTAAATTGGGTAACAATTTACCATCACCTCAACAAGCAGTGAATCTTTTGAAGAACAACGGCGTAACAAAAATGAGAATTTACTGGCCGGACCACCCAACGCTCCAAGCGTTACAGGGTTCCGGCATACAACTCTTCCTAAACGTCCCTAACGAAAACATCCAAGGCTTAGCACAACACCAGTGTCAAGCCACCCGATGGGTTCGAGAAAACGTTTCCCCTTATTCTTCTGTCATTCAGTACATTTCCCCAGCAGATCCGACAATATGTCGGACCCGTTATGTGGAATATTCAAAATGCCCTTAATAGTATGAACAGCTTAGCTGACCATATTAAAGTGACTACAACAATCGGTATGAACCTAATTAAAAACTCGTATCCGCCCTCAGCTAGTATTTACCGATTTACCCTTCATGGACCCGATAATTAATTTTCTCCAAGATAATGGTTCACCTTTAACCGTCAACGTTTACCCGTATTTTTCATATATTTATGATAAAAAAGACGTTGGTCTTGGTCTAGACTATGCGTTATTTACGTCCCCTGGCACGGTCGTCACGGATTGGAACAACGGGTTACAATACCAAAATATATTTGATGCGATGGTGGATTCGGTGTACGCAGCCTTAGCTAAACGGGGTGCAATCCATATAAAGGTGATTGTCTCTGAGACCGGGTGGCCTTCAGCCGGGGGTGATTCGGCCTCGTGGTACCGTTCCAGGACGTATTACAATAACGTGATACACCATGCGAAATATGGTGCTCCTCTTAAACCCGAGCAAATGGAGATTTACTTGTTTGCCATGTTTGATGAGAATCAGAAAACAGGGGATGCTACTGAACAACATTTCGGACTTTTTTCGCTTGACGGACAGAAGAAATACGATATTAGTTTCACGTCTTAATTATATGGAATTAAGACGATAATTAACTAATATTCCCTCTTATTCACTGAATTCCAAAGGCCTAAAGGTCATATCTAATACTCGTATTATCAATGTAATAAGCATAGAACATGCCCTTAGTTTCCTAATGTATGCCTGTAACTTATAAAAATCGTGTTAAAATATTATATTCCGTTTCACTCGTATATTTTTAGTTAATATTTACAAAGGGACCGATCAATCTCTAACATACACGAATATATAGTACGAGTATCATTTCTATATCAATTTTTGCGTAATTAATTACTCGTAGTGACTTGTACAGTGTACTCCGTATAACTTACGCGAGAGTCTTACTTACGTAAGACTAATATCGTCAATTTGTCACCTATTGCTCGATCGTCTAGTCTTTACGCTCTCCAGGGGTCGGATTCGGAGAGCCATGCAAAAGAGTATGTGGTACGCAGTACTCCCGTACTATTGAACTTTATCCAGATTAAATAATACGTCCATATTAAATTGTGAGAACTGAGATAATTTTTTTAAATAAAATTAAGGATTAATTGATAAGAATACTCTGAATTATAAGTCTCTTGTTTAAAATACTTCAAACTCTATTTTAATTACCAATATATTCAACTAATGATCTCATTCGCTTTTATTATAATATATATGACCTCCTACCTGTTAAATAAGTGAATACATTTCTAACCCTTCTTTAACCGTCTTTCTCTTTTTACTTCTCTGTTAATCTATTCACCTAATCACACCATTAAAACATGCTATAATAAGTTTAAAAAACAACAAATTCTATTCAAAGCAAATGAGGGTATTAGTTGGTTATATTAGTAGTTAAAATAAAATTTAGAATGTTTTGAGCAGTTCACCCATAGTTTGGAGTATTTCTATCAATTAATCGTAAAAATAATAGTGTGACACAATAATTATTGTTAATGGGACGGGTTTGTTACAATTTGACCACCATTTTTCATAATTTCGTCAACTAAAATAGTTAATATCTGCATATATTTATAGTGTTTAATTTTTAAAAAATGGCAAACTTTAGAAAAATAGTTAAATTTCTTTTATTGAGTTTATTATCCAACAAATTATTGATATTCTTGACTTACAAGTCAACAAGAATAGTAGTCTTCTTGTATTTTAAACATCGTACTAATGGCCTACCTATTTTAAATGCAAAAAGGGCCACAAATTAATTAAAAGAAATTCTTGCTTCGTATCAAAACAAGATGCACTAAATGTCAGAGTTTTTTTAATAGATCGTAACTATTTAATAACAAAAATGTTATATTGTAAATTTGCCATTTTTTACCTGAAAATGATGGTAACATTTTATCAAAAAATGGTAATATTTTATCAAAAAATGGTAACATTTTGTTGTAAAAATGGCCACAATTAGTCTATCTTATTTCAAACAAAAAAACAACCCGTCTAAAATAAGAATTTGCCATTAATTGCATAGTGAACTTTTTGCTTTAAATATTTCATCGTTGATAAGTCATCAATTGGTCATATGTAATAGTTAAAATGATTAAAATCGTCTACAATAAGAATTTGTCCAGAACAATCAATATAGTATATTGTATAATCTTGATGCGGGAATGCTAATTTGTGACGGTCGATATCCATCATAAATTTATGACGGGTCCAATAAAATTCACATATATAGATAAGGACAATAAGGACAATTCAATATCGTCACAAGTTTATGACGGGTTCAATAAAACTCACGTAGATAGATAGACAAGTCAATTGTGAATTTGTGACTCTCTAAGTATTTCATTCTTATCTTATTTACTGGTATATATATTGTATATGTATACATGATCCGTCGTATATTTATAACGGAGAAGACCCACTGTGATGGCTGATTGGCATAGTATAATATGAGTCAATAAGCGAGTCAATGATGGGACACTGCCGAACATATGTATTTGTGGAAAAAACAAGCAATCGAAATCACCTAATTAATAATTTAATCAAAAAATTCGAGAGAAATAGTTTTTTAATAAATTATTAACAGATCATTTCTTTTTAGTTTTTATTTGTATTTTGTGACCCTTTTATTATTACGAATTTTCTAATATGTGCCCTAAGGGCACATGATAAGAAGCTAATTAAAGAAATATTGTTGAGAATATATGATGATAAATTAGAGTTGAAACTCATATTTACCATAATAAGTGAAATAATCTTGAAAATCTTTCCTAACTTACCTTCATATCATGTGCATCTAGGACACATGTTAAAAAAACCCTTATTATTATTTGTACCATAATAATTAGTTTATTGAGAGGTTGTCTCTCAAGAGAGCTACTAATATTTAATGACTTATTAATGTCATATACTTGAGCTTTCTTGCCTTTTTTGGTGTAAGTGGTGTTCATCCACGGTCCATAATAATAGTGTATAATTTATTCTCATAGGCAGAGATCGAACCCATAACTTCATGGTCAGCGGATAAAGCGAGCAAACGACACAACAAACTTATTTAGTTGAATTTCTTCTCCTTCTAACATCCTTATTATTTATCTCTATATAAAGGAGGGTTGTTTAGTTATACTTTGAGAATTATCAAATAAATCAAATAATATAAAATAAGCCTACAAAATATATAGTGCCACAATAATATTACAAATAAATATCAATATTTAGCCATGGTTACGATACTACTAGTGACATTGTTGTTGTTCAGCCTAGGCACAATAGGTAAATGTTATTCTCTTAGTTTCAATCATTTATTATTATTATTATTTTATGTTATATTGTTTTACTCGTTACGAAGTCATATCTTTAAAGTTTAAACTCGTAGAGTCTTACTAATTTCAACAATTTAATACAGAAGCACAAATTGGAGTAACGTATGGAAACTCTGGAAACAATTTACCTTCGCCGCAACAAGTGGTGAATATTTACCGTTCCAACGGGATACGATTCATGAGAATCTACTATCCAGATCAAGGAATACTCCAAGCATTACAAGGTTCCAACATACAACTATTACTCGATGTCCCGAACGACCAGGTCCAAAATTTTGCTCAAAACCCGTCATCAGCTGTCCAATGGGTTCAACAAAATGTCGTGCCATACGCGTCCTCCATTACCTACCTCGCGGTAGGAAACGAGGTTCCTCAAGAGCTAAAACAATTTGTCGGACCGGCCTTGTCTAATGCCTTAAATGCCCTTAACTCTTTTAATCGCTTAGGGGACCGAATTAAGGTCACCACATCGATAGGTATGGCTGAAATAAAAAACGCGTACCCGCCCTCAGCCGGTGAATTTGCTGATTTACCCTTTATGAACCCGATAGTAAATTTCTTAGAACAAAATGGTTCACCTTTAATGGTGAATATTTACCCTTACTTTACTTACCTAGGAGGACAGATTTCTCTAGACTATGCATTGTTTACGTCTCCTGGACCCGTGGTCACTGACCGTAACAACGGGCTACAATACCAAAATGTTTATGACGCGCTGGTGGATTCAGTGTACGCAGCATTATCTAAGGTGGGTGCAACCACCAACCAGGGGGCTCCAACCCACGTCCGGGTTATCACCTCTGAGACAGGATGGCCGTCTGATGGGGGTGATAACGCTTCACCGCCTCACGCCAGAACATACTTGACAAACCTGGTCGCTCATACCAAGAATGGGAGTCCACTGAAACCCGGGCAGAGCCTAGTGTTCTTGCATTCCGCGTTTGATGAGAATCAGAAGCCCGGGGATGCCATTGAGCAGCATTTCGGAATCCTGAATACTGATGGGTCGCGCAAATATCCCGACCTCAACCTCAACTCGTAGATCAGCTGCTCTCTGAACTGGTCTCCGATCCCAACTGAAGGGCACAATTATGAAATACTAAGCATATTGTTATAGATATTTTACAAAGTGTATCAATCAAATCAAATAATCAGGTCAAATTATGAACTATTATCCCGCCATCCCGGTTCCATAGCCTCCAAAGAGGTTTTGAATGGATACGGGTTTTATTTGCACGTAATATCATGATATATAAAAGTCGATTTCAATCTTATTTGTTGTAACAGAACAATTATAAAAGTCGACTTAGTTTATCTTTTACGAGTAATTACTGCAACGAAAGCTATACAGACACACGCAAAAACAATAGTGCAAATACAGAACGAAAACATAGAAACATCAGTTAATCATATTCCGAAACCAATGAACAAAAGGAACCTATAGTTCACAAGAAATGCACAGTAATGCTCTCTGTATATCATATTCCGAAACCAGCTCAACAATATCAGTTTTATCAAGTTTTGTTCGAATACAAGTTACCAGTCGTCACTCTAATCTCATATATATGAACGTTTAAGCTGATAGATGGACCGTCTCAACCAAAACCTTAACGAGATTATGGTTGAGGCCCAATTATTATTAATATTCCTAATACGCAAGCTCCCATACCGTTTCCACTTCGTGGTTTTCAAGGGGTTTTGAGGTTGCTAGTTCGAACCCGTGACCCTCGGTCACACTGGCTCTGATACCATGATAGATGTACCGTCTCAACCAAAACGTTAAGGTTATGGTTGAGGTCCAACTATTATTAATATTCCTAATATAAGCGTCGTGATTCTTTCTTACATAATTTCAGCCACTTTGGTTCACGTCTGTTCAGTATACTTCAAATACAGACAATATATTCTTTCAGTATAGTTTAAATCTATTCAGACAATTTCGGTTCAAAAGAAATATCGTATCTGTTATAGAATTTAGACAATGGTCTAGTGAATATTTGATTAATCAACAAAACTTCTTCTGGCAAGTTGGAGTAATCAATGTACAAATGGGCCAAAATCTATGCAGTGACTGACTGACTTCTTCTTGTAGGGTATCCCTATCTTCAATTACCAATAATATTTAGGTATATGCTCGGTAATTTACAATTTCTCGTTTTAGACGGTTTTAATTTTAACCATTTTATAATAAACAGACATTATTCATAATAAAAGTTTCAATTAAAATTGTCACTTTCTATTAATAAGCTAACGGGTAACTTTTATCAGAAAATATTCACATTTTATCATAAAATAATGATATTTTATGTATCTTATCTTAAAAGAAATTTCACTTATCTTAAGGAAAGATTTTCTTGATAAGTCGATCTTTTACACAATATTTCTGTAAAACCGCCAAAACCAAAACCCACTAGTCACTACTCTCCAATAGAGATGCTACATTTTTCCATGGATTTATATATAGTCCTCCATGGACCATGACTAACTAATTAATTTGATATAATACTAAAACACACTAAAAACAACTCGTCTTACTTGTGTGGACTTGTAATTATCTTAAATGAAAATTTCTGCCCCAAGAAATATCATTTTTTTCCTTGACAATAATTATAGGTCGTTTAAATCCGATTCTTCACATAATTAATTGGATATATTAATAATATAAGCTTTTTTTTTTTATATATTTTTACTTAAATTCTACATTAATTTTACTTGGCAAATCAACATATCTTCCTTATATTCATCACAAATAGATATATTTACTCAAAATTATCGTAAAACAAAATATTTTAGAAACTACTTTTACTCACTAATAAGTTGTATAATCCGTTTCACGAGTATTTGTGGTACATGTGAAGGAAAACCTAGTGCTCGACTCTCTAATATGCTTATATATACTTTAAATTTAAAAAAAACACGGCAAAAAAACCAAGGAAAAATAAAAGAAGTCATTGTAATAATAATAATAATAATTACTTGAGTTATGACTCTTTTACAAGGTAAAATTTATTAATAATAGAAATATAATTATTGACCGATACATTTAAAAATGAAAAATGATAACTATCGATCGGGGTCAGACTCGAGTAAGAGTCAATGTTCCTATACTGCCGCATACTGCCGCATATAATGTGACACTTCAAGTTGAAGTTTCTTACATATCCACTTGAACAAGACAATAACACACTATTGTTAGTCACCAAAAATCCCTATATAAATGCATTTTTTGAGGCTAAAGAATTATAACAATAAATTTTAAGTGTTTTTTAATAATAAACTCACAAATATTAAATATTTTTAATATATTATTCTCGGTATTTAAGCATGGTTACCGGAAATAATAAGGTTTCGAAAGCAAATGTCACCTTATCACTACTACTTTTGGCATTGTTATTGTTTAGTCTTGTGCCAACAGGTTACGTTGATTTTTCACATTTAATTTGGTATTAATTAGTGAAACGAATGACGTTACCTTTTTATTAGTACTCATATTTGTTGAAAAACAAGTACTTATATTTTTATAGATACTAGTTAACTTAGCGATTAAATCACGAATAGGTTAGAGAACAACAATTCTAGGTGAAACAAACGTATACTTAGTATTATGTTTGAAATTCTCAAGACGGGTAGTATTTGTTTGAAATTAAGGCGCATAAAATGTGAATATTTTCAGAAAATGTTACCACCAATTTATTGTTAGAAAATCACTTTATTATAAAATGGTGATACTTTCTCAATTACGAATATAGCACTAACAAGCACAAGTTAATGCAGAAGCACAAATCGGAGTAACTTATGGACAACAAGGAGACAACTTACCTTCGCCACAACAAGTGGTGAATATCTATCGCTCCAACGGCATACGATGGATGAGAATCTACTATCCGGATCCAGCGACTCTCCAAGCAATACGCGGTTCAGGCGTCACTCTACTGCTAGACGTCCCAAATGACCAGATCCAAAACTTCGCTCAAAACCCGTCAGCAGCAGTCCAATGGGTTAAACAATATGTCATCCCGTATGCAGAATGCATTTACTACCTCTTGGTAGGGAATGAGGTTACGCAAAACATAAAACAATATGTCGGACCGGCCATGACAAATACCCTAAACGCCCTTAACTCGTTCAGTACCGTAGCCAGTCATATTAAGGTCACCACAGCAATCGGCATGAGCGAATTAACAAACACTTTCCCTCCATCAAACGGTCAATTCGCTGATTTACCCTTCATGAACCCGATAGTGAATTTCCTAGAACAGAATGGTTCACCTTTAATGGTGAATATTTACCCTTACTTTACTTACTTAGGAGGCGGTATTTCTCTAGACTATGCATTGTTTACGTCTCCTGGTCCCGTGGTCACTGACAGTAACAACGGGCTGCAATACCAAAATGTTTATGACGCGCTGGTGGATTCAGTGTACGCGGCATTATCTAAGGTGGGTGCAACCATCAACCAGGGGGGTCAATCCCACTACCAGGTTATCACCTCTGAGACGGGATGGCCGTCTGCTGGGGGTGATAACGCTTCACCGCCCCACGCTGGAACATTCGTGAAAAAGATGATCGATCATGCCAAGTATGGGACTCCACGGCAACCCGGGCAGAGCCTAGTGTTATTGCATTCCGCGTTTGATGAGGATAAGAAGACTGGGGATGCCACTGAGCAGCATTTCGGAATCCTTAATACTGATGGGACGCCCAAATATCCCGGCCTCAACTTCAACTCTTAGATCAGCTGCTCTCTGAACTGGTCTCCTATCCCAACAAAGCATATTGTTATAGATATTATACAAAATGTATCAATCAAATAATCAGGTCTAAGTTTCCTGTTGTAATATGTATGGGATCATGAAGTATAACCCGGTTCAATGATATATAAATGTCGATTTCAATCTTATTTGTTGTATCAATACAATTATACAATCTCGATCATCACATTACAGAGAGAAAACAAAGAAGATCGATTATTTATCTACCCCCACGACATTCACAGAAAGAAATATACATAATTTGGACAGTAAATTGGGTTGGGAAAACTTGTGTGCTATACATTCATATTCATATTCATATTCATATTCATCGGATATAATGACAGTAACGCTAATTCATGTAGAGGAATCATGACGGGTTTTTAGAGCCTTTTAAGCGTAGTTTATCATATCAGAAAACGAACAATAACAGAACTTTCCTTGATGTGATTCCCGAGTTCATGTACAGAAAAAAAACATCAACTTGAAAGCCATACAGTTCATGATCAGATCTAGCATTAATCGCGCTTGGTACAGAAACAACTGCAAATTCAAGTTTTCCACAGCATCACAATGTGGACTTGTTTCAATGAACATTAACTAGTTCCAAATAAATTAGGCACAATTTGTTGAATAATGTGACAGTCATTGGCTTGTTGCTTAACTTGTCTAATAAGGTGGAAGAATTCATTAATTTCCACAGAGATAGAATTATTGACCAGACAATCATGTTGGTCATCTTTGAAGTTTCTTTACTGTCTGAACGCGGTTCACTACTTCACTAACCTCTCTATATAACAACAGCGGGAATGAATATGAACTTCAAACAATCAAACACGTCGTAGATACTTACAAGCTCAAATTTGCAATCACGATTCCTAGCAGAAGCCTCATGGTCTCTATCACGCCGGTGCTGTTCATAGCCCTCATACTTCTCGCCCTGCATTCAACAGGTATATCTGAGTCGATTACTGTCGCTTTGTCTCTATATTTAACACAATTCTCATATTGTAAGTATTAGGAATATTAATAATAGTTGGGCCTCAACCATCACCTTAAGGTTTTGGTTGAGATGGTTCATCTATCATGGTATCAGAGTCGGTGTGACCGAGGGTCACGGGTTCAAATCCTGGCAACCTCAAAACCCCTCAAAAACCACGAAGTGGAAACCAGCACACGGTATGGGTGGGCCTGTGCAAACTAACCACTCCTCAAGCCCAATGGGCATTTGAGTGAGGGAGCACATTAGGAATATTAATAATAGTTGGGCCTCAACCATCACCTTAAGGTTTTGGTTGAGATGGTTCATCTATCAGTAAGATCTACTGATGGTATTATCACAAGACTGGCATATGCGAAATATTTTTAGCTTACAATCAATTTTCCGTATCATATACTCTTAAGTCGTAACACATAAATGCTGAAAACTTGATTTGAAAAAGCACAACAAAGCTGCACAAGCTGTCCTAATCATATGATATTGTCTTGCAGAGGCACAAATTGGAGTATGCTATGGATCGAAAGGCGGCGACAACTTACCTTCCGAGCAAGATGCAGTGAACTTGTTCAAATCCAATGGTATTAAAGCTATGAGACTCTATGATCCGGATCAAGCTGCGCTTCAAGCTCTCCAAGGAGCAGGCATAAACATCATCCTAGGCGTTCCAAACGATAGCCTTCAATCTGTGGGGTCGGATCCTTCATCAGCAATGCAATGGGTAAACACAAACGTAGTACCCTACGCATCCTTCATTCGCTACATTGCAGTAGGAAACGAAGTTCACCCATCAGATGCTGCGGCCTCACAGGTCCTCCCAGCAATGCAGAATATCCTTAACGCGTTGAATTCAGTCAATGCTGGGGGGCAAATTAAGGTCTCTACCGCCATAGACTCGTCATTATTAACAAACACATTCCCCCCATCTAATGGCGTATTCAGTGACACATCATACATGACACCAATAATCAACTTCGTTAGTAGCAACGGATCCCCTCTTCTACTCAATGTTTACCCTTCTCCTACACGGGAAATGAGCAGAGCATCGGGTTAGACTATGCATTATTTACTGCCCCAGGGACTGTAGTTACTGACGATAACAACAAGCTACCGTACCAAAACCTGTTTGATGCATTAGTGGATACAGTGTATGCGGCCCTAGCAAAGGCCGGTGCACCTAACACTGTGATAGTGGTGTCTGAGAGTGGATGGCCATCAGCGGGTGGAGATGCCGCGACTGTAGATAACGCTGGGACCTACTATAAGAACCTGATTGGTCATGTGAAGCAGGGGACTCCACTGAAACCAGGGCAAGGGATTGAGACCTACTTGTTTGAGATGTTTGATGAGGATAAGAAACAAGGCGCGGCCACTGAGCAGCATTTTGGGATATTCACCCCTGACCAGCATCCTAAGTATGGCCAACTCAACTTCAGTTGAATCTATATTCTATAAGCCAGAGAATAATCTTATGTTATGTACCATTTAATGTAATATAAACTTACAAGAATAATAACTATACGGAATACTTAATTAAGTAGCTATCATATAAACTCATTTTATTGGAATAAAATGAAGTGTCGGGGTGTCTTGTCGTGTTAGAAAGGCAGAGAGTGACTGACATGTGACATGTAACCAAAGTAAAGTATCGAAAAACATAGATCTCAATAATGCTGTGCAATCATGAGTTCATGACGGGTTTTACGAGCCTTCTAGACCCAGTTTATCATATAGAAAACGAACAATAACAAGTTAACAACACCTTCCTTGATGTGATTCCCAAGTTCATGTTTAACATTGAAGGTGTAGACGGTTAAAAACATCAACTCGAAAGCAATACAGTACAGGATCTCCATTTCAATTACAGATTTCCACATAGCATTAAATATGTAGACTTATCTCAATGAACATTAACTAGCTCCAACTAATTAGGCACAATCTGTTGAATAATGTGACAGTCATTGGCTTGTTTCTTAACTTGTCTATTACTGTGGAAAAAATTCATTCTTGACCAGGCAATTAATGTTGGTAATCTTTGACGTTTCTCTACTGTCTGAACACGGTTCACTGCTTCACTAACCTCTCTATATAAGTACAGCGGGAATGAATCTGAACTTCAAACAATCAAACACGACATAGAAACTTACAACCTCAAATTTGCAAATTGCAATGACAATTCCCAGCAGAAGCCTCATGGTCTCCATCATGCCGCTGCTGTTCTTAGCCCTCATACTTCTCGCCCTGCATTCAACAGGTATAATTGAGTCGATTACTGTCGTTTTGTCACTATATTTAACACAATTCTCGTATGGTATTAATATTTCTAATACGCTCCCTCACTCAAATGCCCGTTGGGCTTGAAGAGTAATTAGTTTGCACAGGCGCCCCCATACCGTGTGCTGGGTTCCCATACCGTGTTTTTGAGGGGTTTTGAGGTTGCCAAGATTTGAACCCGTGACCTTCGGTCACACTGGCTCTGATACAATGATTGATGAACCATCTCAACCAAAACCTTAAGGTGATGGTTGAGGCCCAACTATTATTAATATTTCTAATACTAATCATATGATATTGTCTTGCAGAGGCACAAATCGGAGTATGCTATGGAGGGAAAGGCGGTGGCGACAACTTACCTTCCGAGCAAGATACAGTGAACTTGTACAAATCAAATGGCATTAAAGCTATGAGACTCTATGATCCGGATGAAGCGGCTCTTCAAGCGCTCCAAGGTGCAGGCATAAACATCGTCCTAGGTGTTCCAAACGATAGCCTTCAATCTGTGGCTTCAGATCCTTCATCAGCAATGCAATGGGTAAACACAAACGTAGTACCCTACGCATCCTTTATTCGCTACATTGCAGTAGGGAACGAAGTCCAGTCATCCGATAGCTTGGCCTCTCAGGTCCTACCAGCAATGCAGAATATCCTTAACGCGTTGAACTCAGTCAATGCTGGGGGGGATATTAAGGTCTCTACCGCCACAGACTTGCGATTAGTCACAAACACATTTCCCCCATCTGATGGTGTGTTTAGTGACACATCATACATAACCCCGATAATCAACTTCCTTACTAGCAACGGATCCCCTCTTTTAGTCGATGTTTACCCTTACTTTTCCTACATAGGAGATAAGGCAAATATCAACATAAGTTATGCATTATTTACAGCCACAGGGACTGTAGTTACTGACAGTAACAATGGACTGAAGTACCAAAACCTGTTTGATGCATTAGTGGATACAGTGTATGCGGCCCTAGAAAAGGCCGGTGCACCAGACACTGTGATCGTGGTGACTGAGAGCGGGTGGCCATCAGCGGGTGGAGAAGTTGACGCGACTGTAGATAACGCTGGGACCTACTATAAGAACCTGATTAGTCATGTGATGCAGGGGACTCCCCTGAAACCAGGGAAAGCGCTTGAGACCTACTTGTTTGAGATGTTTGATGAGGATAAAAAACCAGATGCCACCACTGAGCAGCATTTTGGGATTTTCACCCCGGCCCAACAGCCAAAGTACGGCCAGCTCAACTTTAGTTGATTCTATAACAATCATAATTGCTGATGGTACTTAATAAAACAAACACTTCATTTCCTTGTGTTATCCTGAACTTTAATCTACGTTACTCTGACTCGGGTGCTAGGTCTGACACGACATGGTGTCAAGTGTCTACCACGGCTATTGTGGGAAAAGAATTCGAGTTACTGGACTAAATGAAGTGTCGGAATGTTCTGCCGTGTTAGAAAAATATGAAGTAACGCATTGCCTATCTAGCAGTAGGGAATGAAGTGCCTGAAAACATAAAACAATATGTCCCAACTAAATGGCACAACTACTAAATACTAAATACTAAGCATAATATTATTATTATTATTATTATTATTATTATTATTATTATTATTATTATTATTATTATTATTATTATTATTATTATTATTATTATTATTATTATTATTATTATTATTATTATTATTATTATTATTATTATTATTATTATTATTATTATTATTATTATTATTATTATTATTATTATTATTATTATTATTATTATTATTATTATTATTATTATTATTATTATTATTATTATTATTATTATTATTATTATTATTATTATTATTATTATTATTATTATTATTATTATTATTATTATTATTATTATTATTATTATTATTATTATTATTATTATTATTATTATTATTATTATTATTATTATTATTATTATTATTATTATTATTATTATTATTATTATTATTATTATTATTATTATTATTATTATTATTATTATTATTATTATTATTATTATTATTATTATTATTATTATTATTATTATTATTATTATTATTATTATTATTATTATTATTATTATTATTATTATTATTATTATTATTATTATTATTATTATTATTATTATTATTATTATTATTATTATTATTATTATTATTATTATTATTATTATTATTATTATTATTATTATTATTATTATTATTATTATTATTATTATTATTATTATTATTATTATTATTATTATTATTATTATTATTATTATTATTATTATTATTATTATTATTATTATTATTATTATTATTATTATTATTATTATTATTATTATTATTATTATTATTATTATTATTATTATTATTATTATTATTATTATTATTATTATTATTATTATTATTATTATTATTATTATTATTATTATTATTATTATTATTATTATTATTATTATTATTATTATTATTATTATTATTATTATTATTATTATTATTATTATTATTATTATTATTATTATTATTATTATTATTATTATTATTATTATTATTATTATTATTATTATTATTATTATTATTATTATTATTATTATTATTATTATTATTATTATTATTATTATTATTATTATTATTATTATTATTTTTGGCAAGGAGCATATTAATATTGATATTATACCAAGTGTATCAATCAAATAATCAGGTCTAAGTGTCCGGTTGTAATTTGGCTAAAATGAGTTGGTCTCACATTAGATGAATATGAAGTCGTCTTTTTCACAGGTTAACGGACTTGTGATAATAGTATTATCATAAAGGATTATTTAGAATAATCCATCCTATGGGTGCCCTACAAATATCACTTCATACTATCAATAATTTCAAATTAATCTATACTATTCATCCTTCTTCCCATAACAGTCTAATTGGAATTATTGATAGCGTGAATAAGATGGATTTAATTCATCCTTAGACTGTTATGGGAAGAAGGGTGAATAGGATAGATTAATTTAAAATTATTGATAGGATGAAGTGATATTTGCAGGACACCCATAGGATGGCTCATGAAATAATCCTATCATAAATGGATCCGTATATCCTAATATTTTTTTAGCTTTGTAAAACATACAAAGAACCGTCTTAAAAAATAATTATTGGGCTACTGGGTATTCTAATTTGTAAATGATTTAGCCAAATATGAGTAGAATCAAACCACACGTAATCTTTATACATTAATTAAATGTTGTGCTGTCATTAAGCATGCTATATAGGGCCTAGACATCATTATCTAAATATTTGATTTATCGGGTTAAAATGAAGTGTTAAAGTATTGTGTCGTGTCGTGTTAGAAAGTCGGAGTGTCAGACATGAGATAAAGAACCAAAGTAAAGTGTCGAAGTAACAGATGTTAATAATATTGTGTGTAACAGGGCGAGTCCAAGTACTGTCCAATGATCAAATTCCAAAGTGCTCCAAAGCCTAACAAACAGCACTGAAAGGTCATAGTAATAATATAGTAATAATACATCTATTAGAACAGGTCAAATTCAGACTTCCACAATCAAAGATTACCAGGCCTGCATATTCAAACAATGGTCTTGATTAAGACGAAGGCATATTACCAAATTGGTCTAGATACTATGCTTTCAGTAAAACTGTTTATCCCTTACAACTTACAAGCTATGTTACTCATACTCGTTTAGAAGGATCTGACATGGGTGCATGTCCAAGTGTCGGACTCGGCTAATTTTTTGAAAAATATGCATATGTTGGTCTAAAATGAGGTGTCCATGTGTCATATCCATGTCTGAGTGTCGATTGTCTGACACGGGTACGTGAGGAAATTAGAAAATTCGAGTTATGCAATTAAGAAATCTGGAATTAGAAAAAGGCAAATAATTGCAGAGTTTTAGTCAAGCAGCCAGTTCCTGAAAACAATTAAGAAATCTGCAACAGTAATGCAGACTTTTCAACTCTAAAACTTGCAAGTTTCAACATCCTGTGTTTTTTCTATATAAACAGGCAATGCTTCTTCAAGTATCCATGTCCTTCTTAGCTTCCCTTATTACCTAATGGCATTCATAACAAAACTATCTTTTGCTGCTACGTTGCTGCTTGGCGCTTTGCTAATGCAGACTCTTCAAATAACAGGTATGCTTCACTTAGCCAAATATTTTTTTTACAATCAAAGCATAAGTGATGTTCATGCATTAATTGTTGTACTCTGACTCGGCTTGAAGGGTAGGACACGAGTACGTATCCAAGTGTCGGACACGTTTATTTTATGAAAAGATGAGATTAGAGGAGTTAAACTTACAAATAATTTGGCTGATGTGATGCAGAGGCACAAATCGGAGTATGTTACGGAAGGAACGGGAACAACTTGCCATCACAGCAAGACGTAATAAATATGTTCAAATCAAGAGGAATATCAAGGATGAGACTTTACGACCCTGACCAAAATGCCCTTCAAGCACTTAGAGGATCAAGCATAGGTCTCATCCTCGATGTCCCGAGAAACAACCTCAACTCAATCGGCTCTGATGCTTCAGCTGCGAGCCGCTGGGTGCAAAGCAATGTCGTACCATACGCTTCTAATGTCAACTTTCGGTACATTGCGGTAGGAAATGAGATTCATCCCTCTGATTCTGAAGCAAGGTCTGTCCTTCCTGCAATGCAGAACATTCAGAGGGCCTTACAATCTGCCAATTTGGCAGGAAAGATCAAAGTTTCAACAGTAATTGACTCGGGCTTCATTGCCAACTCATTCCCACCATCCAATGGCGTTTTTGGGGATTCAAATTACATGAATCCGATAATAAATTTCCTCAGAAACAACGGATCACCATTATTGGCTAATATATACCCGTATTTCTCCTTCACAGGTACCCCGGGCATTAATCTGAACTACGCCCTTTTTACTGCCCCGGGTACTGTTGTTACAGATTCCAACAACGGGTTACAGTATCAGAATCTGTTTGATGCTCTGGTTGATGCTGTGTATGCTGCTCTTGCAAGGGCAGGAGCGCCACAGATGGTAATTGTTGTATCGGAAAGTGGATGGCCATCTGCTGGTGGAAATGCAGCGTCAGTTGGCAATGCGGAAACTTACTATAGGAATTTGATTAGCCATGTGAAGCAAGGAACCCCGAGGAAACGTGGACAGGCAATTGAAACATATCTGTTCGCGATGTTTGATGAAAATCTCAAGGCTGCCGGTGCTGAGCAGCACTTTGGGTTGTTTACTCCTAATAAACAACCAAAATACAATCTCAATTTTAATTCGGTCATACAAAACAGTCAAGAATCTTCGTATATTGATGGAAGATTTTTTACTTAAAAAGAGGTAAAACTACTTCACTACTTGTGTAACATATCTCATGTAATAAAGCTTTGATCCCTTTTCAGAGATATTGTATCTATTTTCAGTAAGAAGAAGAAATATGAAGTTGGTTTGTGTGAGTAAATAGTAATAGGATTCTCATCCCGTAATCAAGTGGTCATGGGTTTGATTCAAGTTAGATTCTCGAATCTTGCAGAACAGAAGTTCAGGTCTACATATTGATTTACATTCAGTACCCCAAACATGAATTATGTCGTATTAAACAGTTCGGACCATATTTCAGTATTTCAGATAATATAGATGGCACAGGAACTGACAACTGCTTAAGAAACATTAGTATACAATAATGGATAACAGAAATGACAGTCACCTCCATTGAAAGTGTGGAATCGGCTTCTATCTCTGATTACGATTTCTAAGGAATAGATCTTCGAGACTAATTTCATTACTGTATGGCAATCGCTACAAATCCTCAAATTCTTCACTACCCTTATGAAACTTCCTTCGGACAAACTAAGCATGCCAAATGCCACCACAAGCTTCTCACTATGCCTAGACAATGCATATACTCGTTTTCCTCATCTCCCACATCATATAAAACATTGTCCGTCTGTAGAACATAACCTTCAACCTTAATCCAAAGCATTATTTCGTTAAGCTTTTGATAAGCTAGTTCACTTATCTCATCCCACTCACCACCAGCAACAAAAGTATACATTGTCTTGCCAACCTCAATGATGCTCCAACCAGGCTTTTTCTTGATCCCTAAACTGTTCATCTATCTTCTCATAGCAGCTGCGTCTTTCCATTTCCTTAGTCGCGTAAATATTTGATAACAATCGTAAATACATGATCCCCAAAATCTCGAGGTTCAAGTTCAGAAAGCCTCAATTTTACTTCCTCTGCCATTTCAATATGTCTGCCACATAATTGCAGTCATTCAAATCCAATAGTCCTATAAAATCATATGTTTTCTGAAGTAAACCAGCTCTTCCATAGAGATCAACCATGCATTCATAGTGCTTAATAGACAGTTCTAAACCATAAACATCTTCCATCTTATGATACTCACATCCTTATTGAACAAGACCTGCATGACTACGAGAATAAAGAACGGAAACAAATGTGGCTTCATAGGGAAGTATTCCGCATTTTTCCATATCACCGAAAAGATTAATGGCTTCCTCTCCATATCCATGCATAGCAAGGCCTGCAATCATTGAGGTCCAATTAACTATACAAGTCTTCTAATTTAGCCATACCGATTTTCCCACACTTCGTGTAAGCATCAAGAAGCGCATTACTCACAGAAACTATCACAAAAAACCCACCCTTCTCCAAAAATCCATTCAAAATTCTACTACTCTCGAATGCCCCAGTTTGAGCACACGCGGATAAAACACTTGTCACACTCACCTCATTCGGAACAAAACACAATTTCCTCATTTCCCAGAAAAACGTAAATGCCTCTTCAAAATCCCCACTTTGTTCCAACCCATTAATCATAGTACTCCATGACACATTATCCTTAACAGGAATCTTCTCAAACTTCATCTCACCCTCCTTAACATACTTAACCAACATCACATTCCACTACCTAGAATCCCAAACCGGCATTTGATTAAAAACTTCCTGCCCATACCTCAAGTCCCCACACCCTAAACAAGTCGTCAACAGCGCATTCCAGGCGACTACATTTCCCTCCCACATTTCATCAAACACCTTCGTTGCATACTCAATTACCCTACATTAACCATACATACTACTATACTAGTCAATGTAGTCCCAACAAAAAGAAGGGTATTAAACCCAAAGACCAACGCTTGACAATGAACCTGAAACCCAACTCCCAAATCCCTCAAATTAGCCGCGCTTTTATTCACAAAAGCGAAAGAAAAACTATCAGGAAAAATCGACTTCCTACGCATTTCAATGAATGTAAAGATCGCATCTTTGGGGGTATCTGACTCGGAATAACCTCAAATGACGGCATTGTACATAAATGAATCAGGAAATTGGACATATGAGAGAAATGTATCCGCATAACTTACTGAATTTGGGACTGAAAGTCTGAAGTCGCACAATTTAAGATGAATTTCCCGGAAATTAGAGGGTATGTTTCAAACCCATGCTCGAAAATAATCAATTTATTTTTTTTGATTTGTTTAATTTTTTTCATTTGATTTTGGCGGTAATTTCTGTTTAAGTTCACTATATTTATACTAATAGGTTGTTATTGTTAGTTACGAAACAAATGCGGGTTTTGGTGGGACATGAGTTGGTCTCACCGTCTCACATGACTGCAAATGAACAAGTTCATTAACGGGTTTGGCTTTTATAGTTTCTGAGAATATGATGTCCGTCTCCGCTTATGGACCGGATTTAATGGACAGGAAAACTTATGAACAATTCTGCTTCTGCATTAGCTCACTCGTTAATCATTTTGCTTGTTTCGTAAATTGAATTGAAATTGGAACGGAAATTAAATAGTTTATATTTGCTAAATCAGATGGAAATTGATAGCATAATTCGCCAAGTAATTAGACCGAAAATAACATAACAATACCGAAACTGTCTACATGTAGCGCAGCAGCAGTCGAAAACCAGAATGCCTACTTCTAAGCAGCAGTCGGAAACCAGAACGCCTACTTTTAAGCAACAGTCGGAAACCAGGATGCCTACTTCTAAAAGGCGATGAATGAGGGAATCAAGCAGGCCATCAAAAGACATTGGTCAACACAGTATCTGTTTCCATGGATGATTTCAAAATTCCGTCTTAAATCTACTTTGTTTCCATTTATCAGGTTCTTTACGTTTGCTGTTAGCGCGTAGTTGATAAATAAGAATGGTTGAGAAATACCTCCTCAAGACCAACTTCGACTTTTTTCTCCTCCAACTCCTCAAACTCCTTGAGCTTAGACTTAATAAGCGCAATGGAAATAGGTACGATCTCCAAGTTATCCATCACTATAAAAACACCGTTAACATAACCCGGAGTTTTTCCCATGGATCTACTAGCATCTACTGATTGAATTATGGTCATCATCCCGGCATGTATAGAAAACGCTGGAACTCCCTGGCGTTTCATAAATGTTCAGCAAAGGAACATTCACGAAAACACTTGGTTTAAGTCTGTCGTGATACAACACCGACCGGTCGAAGCAATCATAATCCAAAGAGTGAATACTTTGGTAGAGAGCACCAAGACTTTTGCCTGCTTCTGCAAACACTACTTTCTTTGCCTTTAAATCAACCATTATCTTTAGTTGCATCTTGTTACAGACAAATGAAAGTTATGATATGAGATACATAGAGTGCATTAACAAAGAGTATATAAACAAAATGGTAATTTAATGTCAGGTGAGATTATTGGTGGCATACGCGGCTGTGTTGAGTTTCCTAGAACAATTTCAAATTTGAGTAAATTACCATGGAAAACTTTATGGAATTGCAAATCTCTACGCGACTACTTCTGGGGAAAACACGCAAGACTTTACTTTAGCATAAGAGTAATTGTTGTGTGAAACGGTAACGACACCGCCTCATAACATGGGCGGATAGGCACGAATTATATTAACCATGATTCCGATATAACTTGTGGTAATTGAACTTCGGTCTACAAGATATTAGCCCTATTCGCTCACCAGTATACTAATAGTCTAATATCATTATATTGCAAATAAAGAGACTAATTTATACATATAACTGAATATTTTCGAACGTACAATAACAAAATTGTCTCTTTCTCTCTCTAGATTCTAGTGAGAGCTTTTCCTCTCTTTTGCGAGAGCTTTCTTCTTTTCTAAAAAATCAATCAAAACGTATCATTTTTTGCCTTTTTTTCCCTTCAATATCTTTTTTAAAATCTTTCAAAAATCTTGGTTAATCACATTTACAGAAAATCTAATCATTTTTAATCTGATTTTGGTTAACGTGCAATTGGTGGGAAGTTAATTTGGGTGTTTATGGTTACGAAGCTTCAATGTCAGAAGGGGTTTCTGATTGGTATTTGCATTTGGGACTCTGTATATTCTTAATAATGCACGCTTAGAGCTTAACTACACGCATTTAATCTCAATGATTATGGAATCCAAGGTTAATTGGTCAGTTTGTAAGGTGGGTTGCAGAATCCAATCAATGCGTTTCACTTTTTCTAGGGTTTCGAGGGAGCTGTAATTGGGGGTGACGGTTAGGGTTCTTTGATCTTGGGTTATTTATAGGTCATCTGCTTTCGAGTTTTACTACCACATTCTCATCCTTCTTCACTTCCTTTTTTCTTTTTACTCTTCTTTTTTCTCTATGGATTTCGAACATCAATTTGGTCGGTTTGGGAATTCTGGTCGGGGAGAAGGTAGTCAGGGAGTTAATAGGGATCAGCAACATCAAAATGGGTTACATGATTTGAATGTGGGGAGTCAACAGCTGGGGCAGAATAGTAACCCTAATGAGGGTTTTAATCCGGGAAATCCTAGGCATGCCAATGCATGGCGGTTTCCACGCTCGGGGGGGGGTTGTTAACATTGATCCTAGGACTTTGGGGAAGTCTAGGGAGTTTTGGAATAAGTGCTTAATCGGGTTTCTCGTTGATTATAGAGTTTTTGAGGCGGCTAAGGTTAGTGGCCTTATCCGGAGGAAATGGGATACGAAAGGGAAGATCACCGTTTTTACAATGGGGGAGTTATACATTTTGCATTGTGATGATCCAGTTGATGCTGAGGATTTACTTAAGAGGAGCACGGCTACACTGGATGGGGCGATTATGGTTTTTGCAAGGTGGTATCCAGATACTGTACCACGTACAGTGCGCTTTCCTTATGCTGAAATGTGGGTGCGAGTCTGTGGGCTTCCTTTTGAGTTTCTTTCAGTTCATGTTGGTCATGTGGTAGGTAATCTACTGTGTGAACAATTCACTGTAGAGGAGTTTGATTTTGTACCGAAGAATGATTATTTGAGGATACGGGCGTGTGTCAAGTTGAATGAACCTCTGGTACCGGGGTTCTTCCTGGCTCTTAATGATGGAAATCTGTTATGGATTCAGTTCCGTTATGAGGAGGTTTTCAAGTACTGCGTACGTTGTGGTAAAATTGGTCATAGGGCTACTCAATGCAAAGATAGTATCTTGTCGGTTGTAGCTAATATCAAGACGATGTTAGAAAAAACTTCTGAACGTGGTTTTGTTGTCTTTCAAGCGGAAACAAGCCATACAATGTTCAACTTGGATTTAAGGGCGACTCCATCAACAACTAAGTTCACCTCTTCAAAGGTGAAATTAGGTCCTGATAGGAGAAGGAGGTATCGGAGATTAGAGGATGAAGAGGAAGAGAGGATTGTAGATTTTGATATAGGGGTTACACCAGCTGGAAGAGTGCATCCAGGGATGAGGTTTACGGTTACTGCTCAACCGTTTGCTGGACCGGTTGTTTTTCAAACTGGGGCTGGAGAGTTATCAGCAAATGGGCGTGGTGAGAGTATGACTGGGGATGTTTCTATGGGTGAGGATGCGAGGGTATCTACTCATAATCCAACATCAACTATGGGAAATAGGAGGGGCTTTGGTGGTTGGCTGGAAGATGACCAGGGAAGTGATGATTATCATTCTGCCCATGATGAGTTTGGTCATCAAGGGATGAATTCTGGGTTTAATATGGAAGGGGGTCAGGGGTCAGGGGTTGATCCCTATACTGGTTTTATGAAGGAGTTTGGAGGCATGGAGGTATATGACAGGGATGTGCAAATCCAAGGAAGTATTGCTGGCCGTGTAGCAAGTGGTGGGTTATCTGATAATGTCTCTTTTGAGAATAGGGGGTATAATCAGTTGTTTGCTCCTCCAGATGGTGGATTACCAGTGTTTTACTACTACCCTGGTGGTGAACAACAAAGGCTGGAGGAGGAAGAATTTCTAAGGCTGGAAAAAGATCAGGCTGACCGTGTTTTATCTACTGGGGCTAATAGTGGTGGGAATGGTTTTACTGCTGTTAGTAATAATGTCATTTTTATTAGTGATGACTCAAATGAGGGAAAGAATTCAACACCATCTCCCATTATCTATGGGTCTGGTACGGAGTCAGTCACGCGAAGTGACTCGGAGCAGGAGTGTGGTCCTGAGTGCGAGTGTTGGGTTAACAAGAATGCGGTGGATGAAGATGTTAGGAGGGTGGAAGCTATGCTGGATGCAAGGGATGATTATGTTCAGAGTGTGGAAATGGAAGATGCACAGAATGCTGGGGGCAATGTGGAAGTCAGGAATGAAGAGGTGCTTGTTCAGGCTGGCAGAGATTTGATTAGGGAGACTCCCTTATGTTTGATAAATAAAGATGAGGAGCTCTCGGCTTCCGCTATGAAGCTGGATGAAATAGCTAGGGCAGTTGATATGGGTTCTGGTTCAGGAGATTACAAAGGGAAAAGAAAAGTCCATGAGGAGCAGCGGATGCAAGTCTTAGGTATAGACAAGGATGGTAACGTGGTTATGGTGTCTTCAGAGAAAGAGGATGAGGGGGCTCAGCCGTGGGGGTCTGGACAGTTGGAAAGCGTCTCTGAGGGACTCGGGTGTGTTAAAAATTTATTCTCTAAGGCAAAAACAAATGCCCTTATCAGAACCATGGAGTTTTCTATGAAGCGGAAGTGTGCGAGTGAGCCTGAAACTTATATGGTTCCTGCGGGGGTTCTGGATTCAAAAGAGCGTGCTCAAAAATATCTCACAGTTATGAGCAAGAGGCGATGCTTGGAGGTAGGCCATGTCGCTGAGGGTCCTGCTGAAGAGGGAGGGAATTCTGATTTTTCTGGTGGTCATGGGTTTCGTGTCTATGTTCCTGAGGTCGAGATGGCTGTTTCAAGTGATTCTGAATCCGTTGGGAATGACAAGGGAGTTGCGGAGGTTGGCCCTTCCCAACCTCCTCAAGATGGATGAAGGGTATGATGTGGAATTGTAGGGGTCTTAATAATGCGCTCGCCCCTATAATTCCGAAGATTAGAGCGCTTATTAGTACTACGTCGTATGATTTTCTTTATCTTATGGAAACAAAATGTAATATAAATAAGGTTAGTGGCCTGTTTAGGTCTTTCGGTTTTAGTAGGTCGGGTGGGTTTGATGCTTGTGGGGCATCGGGAGGCCTATGGGTGGGTTGGAAACCCGAGGCCAGTATGAGCCTTGTTACGGCTTGTGCTAATTTTGTTATCCTCTTTTGCGACAAGTATGGTGATCGTGCTTTTTACGTGGTCTTGTTGTATGGTGCGGCTAAAGTTAATCAAAGGATGGCTGTTTTCTTTTCGTTGGGCTCTTGGTTAGACTCTTTTTCTCTTCCGTACATTATCTTGGGGGATTTTAATCAAGTTGAGCACGTGGGGGACAAATTAAGTGAGAATCGAAAGAATATTGCGGGGGCTTTAGACTTTACTTTCTGGAAGCTTGAACACGAGCTTGTTGATATTTCTTTCAAAGGTCCAAGGTTCACGTGGTGTAACAATCGGGTTGGACAAAGTCGTGTTTATGAACGCCTAGATAAGGCGTTAGGATCTAAGGAGTGGCTTCTTTCGTTTCCGGATACTGGTATGAGACATTTTCCAATTCAACTTTCGGATCATGCACCAATTGAAGTTGACTTCTGTTTACTTGAGAATAGTGTTAAGAAGCCATATCGGATGGATGCATGGGCTTTGGATCATCAAGAATGTATTGATTTGATTAAAGATGGTTGGCGTGTTGGTATGAGAGGAGCAACATGTTTTCGTCTTATGAGAAAATTATCTAATGCTCGTGGAGTTGTTAAAAAGTGGGCTCTTGATAGGAGGCAGGTCTGGAAGCGTTCCTGGGATGATTTTGATGAGCGTTTGGATAAAGCTCTGGAGACTGCGGTTAATGTTGGGGATGAGAAGGAATATATTGCTGTGCATAATGAACTGGTTATTTTTTCAGAAGCGGCTGCGAAATATTGGAGACAAAGGGCCAAAGTGAAGTGGATAGTGGATGGGGATACTTGCACAAAATTCTTTTTCAACTGGGTCAAGGGCCGGGCAAGTAGAAACTTCATTTACGGAATTAAAGACTCGGATGGGACGTGGGTGTATGACTCTGAAATAATGCGTTCTTTTTTTGAAAACTCTTTTCGAGAGTTATACCACACGGATATGGACGATGTTATGGATGAAGGGCGGGCTTATATGGTTCAGAATGCGGTACGGGACGTCAATCGTAAAATTAGTGAAGCAGATTTGGAAAGACTCTCACGGCCCTTCACAAAACAGGAGGTTCGAAAAGCAGTGTTTCAAATGGGGGCCTTGAAGGCTCCTGGGCCTGATGGTATCCCAGGTATTTTCTTCCAAAAGTGTTGGCATTTCATTAAAGGAGATGTCACTAGGGCAGTCTTGGATACTCTAAATTCTGGACGGGTGTTAAAGGAAATGAACAGGACATTCATTGTTCTTATACCAAAGTGTGATCATCCAGAGACTGTGGGGGATTATCGTCCTATAAGCCTTTGTAATGTTATCATGCGGATTATCTCCAAATGCATTGCTAATAGGATTGTCGGGGTCATGAAATACTTGGTTGGTGACTTTCAAAATGTCTTTATCCCTGGACGACAGATTAGTGATAATATTCTTTTGGCAAATGAGGCTATTCACAGGATTAACTCGCATAGGTCTGGTAAGTACGGCTTATTTGCTTATAAAGCTGATATGAGCAAAGCTTATGATAGGGTGCGGTGGGATTTCCTTGAAGCTGTGTTAGGAAAGTTTGGATTCCCATCTAAGCTGGTTGGCCTTATTCTGGGGACGGTGACTTCTGTCTCATATGAATTGCTGTTTAATGGAGGACCGGGTAAGTTGTTTTTACCAAAATGTGGACTAAGACAGGGTGATCCTCTTTCACCGTATCTTTTCATCCTGTGTATGGAGGTTTTGTCTGCAAATGTGAGTGCTAAGGAAGATCATGGGAAAATTCAGGGTATTTGTTTGGGAAGATCAGCACCATCTTTGTCGCATCTCTTATTCGCTGATGATTCTATTTTCTTTCTTAAGAATAAAGCGAATGGTTGCAATGAGTTACGGATGACAATTGATTCCTATTGCAAAGCCTCGGGACAGATACTTAATGAGGGAAAATCTGGAATTCTGTTTAGTCCGTCGATGACATTGGCGGGTGCAAGATTGTGTTTGAAGTCATTCCGTATTAAGCAGAATCAGGGTATTGGAAAATATCTGGGGATCCCCACGGAAATTCAAGGCTTGCAAAAAAATATCTATAATGGGTTGGTGGAGACTGTGACTAAACGAATTTCGTCTTGGAATGGGATTTTTTTATCTGCTGCGGGAAGACTTGCTCTGATTTTGTCTGTTCTATCAAACATTTCTATTTACTTTCTATCGGTTTTTAAAATTCCGGTAAGTGTGGCAGCAAAGATTAATGCTTTGCTGGCGCAGTTTTGGTGGAATGGGCATAAGTCGCAGCGGGGTATTCATTTCTGTAGTAGAAATTTCCTTGCCTTACCTAAGTCTCGTGGAGGGCTTGGGATCAGGAATGTGGAGTGCATGAATCAAGCTCTTCTTGCTAAAAATGCATGGCGGATGATTAAGTACCAGGATACCTTCTTTAGTAGGGTTTTCCGAAATTTGGTTCTGCAAAATAGTGATCCAAAGAAGGGATTAGAAGCAAGAGGTGCTCATGGGTGGTCTTGGGGTTCTCGAAGTATCATTCATGGTTTAGATCTTATTAAGGAGAAGGTGGGGTGGAAACCTGGAACTGGTTCATCTTTGAATGTTTGGATGGTGAAATGGGTGGATGGGGATTTTCCAGAACCAAGGTTAAATTTGATGTCAAGGGATAACACTTTTTGGGTAAACTTGACAATTGGCGATTTGATGCGGAGTGATGAGGAATGGGATGTTGTACAATTAAGGAATGTGTTTGAAGAGGATAGTGTGATAAAAATTTTAGCTCAACCAATTAGTAGGTCACAATTAGGGGATGAGATTTATTGGTTGGGCACCTCTTCTGGAGAATACACAGTTAAGAGTGGATATGACTATCTTTTCAAGGAATGGTTTGAGCACAAAGGAACAGAGAAAGATGGTAGACGGTTGGCGATGGTTCCTGAGAGTTTTGTTAGGAAGAAATTATGGAAACTGCCGGGTCCTCAGAGCTGGAAGATCTTGATATGGAAAATCTTGACATGCTCTTTGGCAATTGGGGATGAGCTACGGAAACGTGGCATCAATACAATGAATGTTTGTTGCTTCTGTGATGCCGCGATTTATGAAAGTTTAGATCATCTTTTTAAAGACTGTCCGGTGGTAAGGCACATATGGAAGGGATCGGTTTTGGGTTTAAGTTGTGTGGGAACTGAGAGTACTAATGTCGGTGCCTGGATTGTGAACTGGATTAATTTCTTTGACAAACAGGATGATGGGGTGATGATGGTGGTTAACTTTCTAGCAATTATTTGGCAAATTTGGATATCAAGGAACAATAAGGTGTTTAATGGGGAATCTCTTCACCCACCATCTTTCTTTGAGAGGATTCAGAAGCTGGTGGGTCTGGTCTTATATGCAATCGAGAAGGATAATTCTCTTAAGGCTTATAAGGGGAGGGTGATGAATTTATGCCAGAGTGACGAGGATGGGTTAAGAGATTCAGTTCCTTTTTTCATTGTTGGACAGGAACATTTTGATGGTCAGTGTAGGGTAAAGGTTGATGCTGCATGGGTCCGTGTTAATCATGCCTCCGTGGGTTGGGTTTTTTATGATAGTTATGGGCAGGTCTTCGATGAGGATTTCAGGGTTCTTTCGGCGGAGTCTGCAATGCAAGCAGAGGCTCGAGGAATTTTAGAAGTTGTTTCAAGGGCTAGGTATCGGAATATTTTGCATCTTAATGTCCTATCTGATTGCTTGCAGATTATTAGGCAAATTGCTGGAGTGGAGGAAAAACATCATCAAACAAGAGGAGTGATTGCGGATATTCTGGAATGTGCAAAGGGGTTTCATTGTTTGTCTGTTAGCTTTATTCCTAGGTCTTTAAATAAAAGGGCTCATAATGTAGCTCGTGTAGCTTTGATTTAAGGTTTTTCTTTACGGCTGTCAAAAAAAAAAAAAAAAAAAAAAAAAAAAAAAAAAAAAAAAAAAAACTGAATATTTTCGTTCGCATAATGGTCCTTGCCTTCCCGTTCCCTCCCCCAAATCTACCCCTGCCTCACAATATGAAATTCTCATATGGGACTATAGTCACTATACTATATAGATGAAAGCGGACATGCACGTCGTTGGGTTGGCAGTGTCCAACACAGCCCATGCCGTATTTTAGCGTGACACGGGATCGGCACGGCATGCCATGGGTTGTGGACTGTGGTCCGTGCTTGGCCTGAAGTATGAGAAAAAAACACTAAAATAAATAAATAAAAGTATTTTTAAATTGATAGTTCACTAATTTTATTTAAGATGATAACACAATGCATATAATTTATATTTTAATTATGCAATGGATTATTTTATAAAAAACTTATCTTTAGATTATATTGTTAATATATATTTAATACGAATAAATATAATTATTTTATATAATTATTTTAATTTAATGCGAATAAATATAATTATTACGAATAAATATAATTTAATACGAATAAATATAATTATCTTTATATATTGTTAATATAATTATTTTATTTAATACGAATAAATATAATTATTTTATGATAAAAAAATTATCTTTAGATTATATTGTTAATATTTGACATTATTAGTTGTACCTTTTATTATTAAATGATCATATTTTTATTATAAAAGAGTGATATTTTTCTCATAGTAAGTTAAGACAATCTAAGATGAAAAATTGAGAAATTGAAATCTAGAAGACAAAGTTTGAAACCAAAAGGTTAAGAAGATCATGAAAGCTAAAAAGCATGATTAGAAACATTACTAACTTTAGAAAACCAAACACCTACATCATAATCACACTTAATAGGGAAAAAAAATTGTAGAATTAATTGTTACAAAATAAGAAAAGTGGGTCCAAATAATAATAATAATAATAATAATAATAATAATGTATGACGACTTTTTAAAAGAAAAGAAAAGGCATATTATTATTAACAAAGGTATGATGATAATAATTGATCAAATATATATTATACTATAATTGGATGAACCTATCAAAATTACTTAATCATATGATTACTACTTTAATTACTATTATATTGTATGCTCTACGTGTTACGTCCTATGATTATATAGTAAGTCTTGCTTGTGACGGGTCACCATTTGTGACGGATATTTTGTGAGATAAAATGGTTACAAAATGAGTTAGTGGAGAAAGGGGACCACATGAATAAGGTCAGAGAGAGAAAAAGTGGGTATTTTGTGAGAGAAAACGGTATCCGTCACAAGCTTGTGACGGATATCGCCGTCACAAATGAGAATTTGTGATTATTATAAATGCCTTTTATAAGTCTAGTTGCCTCCTTTTTTTGAAGTGCTTTGGATGGAAAACCAGCTAGTATAGGGACCTTTGATCCATCTTACGGAGTATCAGCAAGTCTCTCTTAAAACGACAGTATTTATCTTAGATGAAAAGGAGTTAAATATATTTTTAATTGTCTTCCGTTGTCTCATCTATAGTATTAAACCCGTTTTAACTTTAAACGAGATGTTTTTGTCTTCTTACAACATGTCTTATAAAATGGTTTGAAGTGGAATCATTCGTGAAGAAAAAAGCTTAACCTGAACTGAAATAAATTGAAATTAAATCGACAAAAAAGGGCCTTAATCTTCTTCGTGCGTTTTTATGATCGGTTTTCGTGTCGGGACAAGGAACAAGAGAGAGCCAAAATAAAGAAGGGTTTAGAAAACATAGGGGACCGTGAGAAGGAAATGAAGGTAGAGCCAAGCATGTCAGCCTTTGCAGTTAATGGCTCATCACTAGTCACTACTCACTAGTAATGTCCTCTGGTTTAAGGCACGGCATTGACCAGTATGACCACCATCAAAACCAGGAACACTGGACCATACATTGCATTTCATCTCTCCTTTTCTATGGGATATGCTCCTCATTTCGTTGTTCGAGTATAAAACCGATCTCAAAGTCTAATCTAAGAAGTTGAGAGTCTGTGGACTGTGACTACGTAGAGAAACCGTCTCGGCCAAAAACTTAAGTTTAAGTTATTGGTTGAAATGAGAAGATCGGTTTTTATAGATTTCGCAAACAGGACAGGTGAGGATCGAGCTAATTCAGGTCAAGTTTGAGAGTCAAGTCGAGTCGAGTTAGATCTTGTACACTATTTATTAACCCACACGGCCACGCCACGATAATGAAATAATTAAGAACGACAATAAGTTAGGTTCCTTCTATATTGATTCAAATCGAATTTAAAGATACCTACGAGTTAATTTCCCATCTTCATTGTTCTTTAGGACTTGCATTGTGGGAACATAACTGAACTGATCTAAAGTAAATTGAATTCAATTTAAAAGAACAGGGTCTTGATACGATTAACGATTAATGAAGAATAGTTCTCGGAATAAAAAGGAGACGGTCAGGGGAGATGGATGACGGATGACGGATGACGGATTGATGGGAGGAAGGACAAATACCTTTGCGATTGTGAAATGTGGACTAGGAAAAAGCTTCACATACAAGAAAAAAAAAATGTACAAATTACATGACTTTTTACAAAGAGTTGAGAATTATATCAAAGGACTGAGAATCATAAAAGTAGATATGAAAGTGATTTAAGATCCCCACTTTCAGAGGAATCCAATGAACTCATAATAAACACCATCCTCAAGCTTCTATCTTTGTGCTTTCCCAATTCACAATCAAGCAACAAATAACGATAATTTCTTGCTTAAAACCGTCTTAAATAAGACATCTCACAACGAAACTGTAGCCTTTCAAAAACCAACATAACTTTACATCAACCCAACATAATATTAAATCCAGGAACACAATATATTGCGAAATGTATGTCAATATCGCCTCAAAATGTAATAAAAAGGCAACAATATTGGAACGGGTCAAACAACATCTCACTTGCATAATCATCGGAAACATGCATTCTGCTGTTGTTTTATCCATTGTATTTGACCCGTTTTAAGATTAACATAAATAAGAATTGGTGAAAATCTTGAAAGCACCTTGAGAGTGTAAGAGATCATTAATTAGCCTTAGAAACAAGAGCATGGAAAAAAAAGGCAGAGCTTTAAGTTCATGGGGCAGATAAAACACATTTAAGAAAGTGACTAATTGCCAAAACCAACAATAATTTATGTTAATAAAAACTGTATTTGAATCATACCCAGATATAGATTAAAGAGCTTCATGGGGTTCATATAATATTAAATTAAATTACACCTACAAAAATAAAAGAGAATTATTTTGAAATTTGGAATTTATATACCAACCACTACTTGTATTAAAAACTCATTCAATTAATTACTTTAATTTAATAACTCTAATAACAACAAAACACCATGACACAAGGAAGAGTGTGCATCATTATCTATACAAGAACAAAAAAACAAGGAAACATCAAATCCCTTAACTTTATTAATAAGCTTTCTTTATACGGTTTCCTGTGCAACGGTTTTTCTAACATGTGCCCTTAAGACGTGCGATAATAAGGAAATATCAAAGCCCTTAACTTTATTAATAAGCTTTCTTTATACGGTTTACCGTAACAGTTTTTCAAACATGTGCCCTTAAGACGAGGTCTAAAGTAACTTTAAAAGCTACTTCAGTATGTTTCGTAAGACATGCAAGAAAAATCGTCATATTTATCTGATAAACAGGAATTTATGAACGATTATTTTTACCATAAAATGGTCATATTTTCTACGCCTCAAGAAAGAAAGACCGACTCTTGAACACATTTAACACTCGACTCACCAAAAAAACCACATACAACAATTTTCGGCGAGTATTATAAAACATCAACATTGTTTTATATTCACATTGTCTATAAATACTAAACTAATGACTACTATTCGACATCCAATACTCCTTACGTTCAAGTCATTTCCAGGCACTCGTTCAAGTTACGCAAAACAAATTTTGAACAAACGTATGAAAACGAAAACATAGAGAGGGAGTATAGCATTTCCCATTAGTATAGTATTGATTGGGAGAAAGAGTAGTATAGTATAGTATATTATTATTATAGTATTTTATTATGAATGAGGTTAAAACTTTTGAAAGGGAAAGGAGTGTGGTGAGTGATAAACACCCTTTTATGCACTGCAATACACACACAAACACACACACTATTCATGAAAATATGTAAGTGCCCATGTGACAATATGGCCCTACTTCCTTCATGTCCACCTAAAACAAACCACAAAATAAGACAAAACATACCTCCCAATTTTCACTAACTATCCCTTATACATAAAGACACCACTTTTATTAGTTTATTATTTAATTAAAGGGTACCCTAATAATATTTCCATTTAATTTTATCATTAAAGTATTTTTTTCCACATTTTTAAGTATTTTTTAACTAAAAAATCTCGGCTTTTCGATAATTCTTTCTGCAAATTCTTTTTTGTTTGTTTGTTCTCTCCTAGATGAAGTGGTTGACAGGGTGACACTGTTAAGAATAATAATATGCTAACAAAAAGAGCAGTAAAAGAAAAAGAAAAGAAAATAAAGTTTTTTTTTTTTTAAGTAAAACAGCTTTTTTCCTCCACTTGAATCACTCCTTTACCTTTTCTGGGTCTTTAGATCAGTATAGTGGTTACACACATGCTCATTCTTCCCACATAGTACACAGATGGATCAGTAAAAAGTAAAAAGTAAAAAGTAAAAAGTAAAATAATAAACTCGGTCTCACCGAAAAATGTGAGTATGCGACAAGAACTAGCAAACAGGTCGAGTCATTTTCAGGACGATTGTTTCAACTTATCTGAGGAAAACAAGCGGTATGCAATAATAAACATTTCGGGTTGGATGGGTCGGGTTAATGTGACTAACAACGATGAAAACATGATAAAAGAAAGTAACGAAAGGAAATGAGACGGAAAAGTAGAAAAATTAAACCGATATGATTAATATATTTGATAAAGCTTAATAAAAACTTAGCCTTTTTGTTTGAATTAGTAGATGATATAGTAAAATAGTAGTCACTAGTAACGAGTTCTTATCCTTTTGTGTGGTCCAAGTAGCAGTACACACCTAAAGAGAGGATACAAAGTCATGGGAAGACCTCTCTTTTCTGTCTATCTGTACCTCTACGTATGCATATCTATTCTTGTTATACGAAAAAATTAAATAAAAAAGAGAGAAATGAGGACTTATATGTATTTTTTTGACGACGAGACGAAGACGATGATTTCGCCGATGATGATGATGATGATAAAGATGCTAATAATCTCTGAGAAAACCTTCCTAACTTTGATATAATTGTAGTATTTGTTGAGATTTTTGAATGTACAGCTTTTCAGGGGATCTCCTCTTTTCTTCTTGGATATTTGGTGGTCAAAATTTCTGCATGTGTAAGAAAAAAACATAAATCATGATCACTGATTCACTGAAGCAGTTGAATTGTACAGTAATTCACGTGACTTTCTGCCATGCAACATGCAGGTACTCCAAATGACCATATCAGACCAAGTATTTCATTAAACCGATCTTGTTAACCAACCAAACCGTCTTACACGAGACTTACTATAATATGTGTAGGTTAAATAAGGTGAGGAATGAGATCTTTACCAAACAAGCTGAATCCCCATATGCTGTGACAAGCTACATTCCTAGAGCTCCGTGGCCTTTAGAAATCCTGAATCAAATAATACGACGGAATTTAGGACATTATAAGTTAAGGTGAGACGATTATTGGTACTAATGACGGTATTATGTGGAGAAGTAATGAGTAATGACCTAGGTGTTTCGAAAAAACAAGATTTAAGAGGAGACTTGGTAAGGGACGACGTGGGTGGCAGTGACTCGGTCAATGAAACGCTGTTGTCGGGTTCTGCTGGAGAAAAGGAAACTGGTCCAATGTCGGAAGACGATTTTGTTGGTGATGCAAATAAGTTCTCCGGAAGGACATGGTCCAAACTGCATTGCATGAGAATGCCAACAAATTAGTACTTGCATAATTATAGTATATGACAGAATGCAAATGCTCCATACTTACGTAAACGCATTTATGCAAATATTTCGAAAAAACGGATACTATTTTCCCAACTACCGTAATGTAGTTTAAAATCTACTTCCGAGTAAACATTTAATTAGAGACATAAGTGTCACACGATAATGACAATAAATTATTCGCTAAAAATAGACAATCTAATGGATTTTCTGAAAAATACAAAATCTTATACCTTTCAAAGAAATCATTTTCATCACGGTTGGGGGAATCACCCTCCTTTTTTGGGACATCTTCATTGCTGTCATTCAGACTAATATTGACTCGCTCAGCTGTTAGATCATCATCTGCCCCATTTGAGCTCTCTTTATTTTCTAAATCATACAACTAATTATCAGAAAAAAGTCGATTTTTTTCTAAATTAATAATAATAATAATAATAATAATTATCAAACCTTCAGATAAATCTAGGCTGATCCCATTAGAAACCTGGCTCGAAAAATTTGGAGACGGTGTCGAAGAACTGGTGGAACCGTGGTGGTGTTGGTGATTCTTCAAGTCAAAGAGTTGCAAATTCATGAGCCTCCTTTCTTGTAGTTCAAGGGCATGCTGAAAATCAGCTTGTTCCTCCAATTTCTTCCTCAATAACATCTCTTGAGTACTGAACATAACTCTTCCGCCTATTTCGGAAAATAAATTGCGGCCTTTAACATAATTTCGACATTATCATTTAATCATAGACAATGTAGTGTACTCGAGCACATTAATAATAAACTGCTAGCAATTGTATGGACATTATTACATAGGACTTACCAGGCTGGAAATCATATGGTTCCCTACAGTCATGTCCAGATGGGCTAGAACAAGAAAAATCTCCTCTCTCAAGTTGATGCAAATGTTGTTTCCTACAATTATATCGATAAAAAAAGAATAATAAATACTTGTGTAAGTCGGTTTTAAATATTGTCAAAAGGGATCATTTTGAATTTTGATAATTAGGGCGGACTCTAGGTAGTTGAAATCCGTTTAAAACCATATGAACATAAAACCGTATTATAGAAGGCTAATATACGTGACTAAGCGAGGATTAAGGTTAGGAAAGCAAATTACTTGTCGGGAAGTTTGCCCTTTTCCTTGTAAGGCTTGACAAGAACACGAGAGTCGCAAACAAAGTGTGGATTTCCTTTGGCTAAGATGATCTTCACAGTCTCAGGAAAGACAAATGTGACGAAACCAAACATTCTCTTCTGTTGATAAGGAATCCTAACA
Organism: Silene conica; assembly: GCA_029255685.2. Taxonomy (NCBI): domain Eukaryota; kingdom Viridiplantae; phylum Streptophyta; class Magnoliopsida; order Caryophyllales; family Caryophyllaceae; genus Silene; species Silene conica. The sequence goes on from CM055320.2 coordinate 69,919,551, forward strand.
TCTTGAACCGGTCCGAATTTGCTATAATCGCGCAAAAATAAACATACCATTTAATAATCACATTATTATGAACATAATTCACCAAAATTAACATAAAAGAGACGGAAAAATTCGGAGAAAAATCAGTACTTGAAATAATTAGAGACATCTTCTTCTTTGAAAGAACTATCAGCTGGAAAAGTCAAGTAAATCTGTCTAGAACCCGGGTTACAATCAATCCCAGCAAACTCATTTCTTGCCATCCTTATACGGTTCAGCTTGTGAAAATCTTCACTCATCATCAATGCGGCCGCGGATCTACACAATGTTATTATAATTGTCTCCATTAAACCCATCAATGTCATACATCATCACAATGTTACATTATTGTTTGTAAAAAATGTAATAAAGAACATCACTTTCCTACTATTACTCATAATGCAAGACATAAAACACTTGGATAATACGGCCTTTTACTAATTAACTTATTATAAAACCGTCTCATTCAAAACTCGAGAAAATAGAGAAATTCAGAAAGAAGCTACCTTTGAGGCTCAAAATGTATGAGACGGTTTTATAAATGAGCTAATAGTGTTTAAGATGAAAACCGATAATCTTATCATGAAACCGTCTCATACAAAACTCGAGAACTATTACCCATAATGCAAAACATAAAACACTTGGATAATACTAATACCAGTCTAAATCCGTCTCATACAAAACTCAACAAAAGCGACAAATTAAGAAATGAGCTACTTTTAACCTCAAAATGTAAAAAATCTTAATATAGTATAGGTTAATTTCTGATAATATTAAGATATAAATCCGATAATCTTATCATCAAACCGTCTCATTAAAACCCGACAAAAGGGAGAAATTAGCAAAGAAGCTACCTTTGGGACTCAAAATGTAAAACAGCATACCAATGAGTTAATATAATAATTAAAATCCGATAATCTTATCATAAAACCGTCTCATACAAAACCCGAGAAATTAGCAAAAGAACTACCTTTGAGCCTCAGAATGGAGGAAATTCAACTTGTTATAAGGAAGATTAACACCATTAGCCATCAATTGAGCAGCAGCTAGTCTATGTTGATGAGCAAGTTTAGACCTAAAAATTTCTTCTTCACACTGCTCAAAAGCATCATAATTATCATCACCGCCATGAACACCACCATGAACAAACTTACAAGCACTTCCATTTTTACAAAAACCTCTAGCATAATACAGACATGGTTTAAACCCAAACCCACATGTTGATTCATCAGTACCATAATATGATAATAAACTTTCATTAAATGATGAACTTCTTCTATGTAAAAAATTAGGGTTATTTTCACCATTATTAGTACTACTAATATTATTATTACTGTCCCAAATTGAAGTAGGAAAAACCATAGAATCATCATTTGGGTCAGTAAATTCACCATTTTTACTGGGTAAATTTACTGGGTTGTCATTAAGAAAATGCCCATCATCCAAGTAATTAAGACTTGAATTAGGGTTATTAACATGGTGATTAGGGCTTGGGGAAAAATGATTAGGAGACCAAATTGAAGGAGAAGAAGGTGATAATCTAGGAATAGAAAGAGGGATTTTAAGTGGGTTAGGTCTAGAAATAGCAATAGGGTTAGAAATTGGGGAAATTAATGATGCAGATGAAGTGTTTGATGAAAGTCCTAACTCAGTTTTTGCTCTAGAAACTAAGGTAAGTATGAGATTTTCAGGTCCATATGCTAAATGTATCATATCTTTTTCACCATGGTGTAAAAGTATATAACCCATGATTTTTGATGCATTTTCTGGATCTAGGGTTTGTACTTTTGTGAAAACTGTTCTTGATGCTTCATATGACTCCATTTTGGTGGAAAAATGGAGGTTTTTTGGGCGGAAATGGAAGGTTTTTGAAGTGTGGAAGAATGGAAGGAGAAGGGAGAAAGATGAGGGAAATTAAGTGGGTTTGAATTTATGGAGGTTGGGGGTAAGTGAAATGCTTAATAATGGGGTAAGTTTGTTAGATAATTGTGGTAAATTATGATTAGGTAAATAAAAATACGTATTTTTGTGTAATGCGGTTTTATGCTTTTTTACGTACTCGTAAAAAATATATAAAACGGATTTTTCCAATTACGTTTTTTAAAATTGGGTCATAGTCATAATAAAGGTTAATAAAATGTTAATTAAAATGAAGACAAATAAAAAAGAATTCATAATTTAATACGACCGTTTATATAGAAAATTTGTAAAACGTTTTTTTTTTAGCTGATAAGTGTTTTATGATGAAAACGATAAATTTTAATACTCAAATACAAAATAAAACATTTGATTTTATTATAATCAAGCATGTTTCCTTTCTGACTGACATATACATGGTTCGTCACGAGTCAGGTATTCATATGGTAGATAAAACTTCGAATGTTAGCTCTAATCACTCTGCTTTTGTCTAATCTAACTAATATTATTTAACTCTTGTGACGAATATGCCCATTAAAAAAATTTAAAATTATTTTTTCTTTGTCTTCCTTTTTTTTTTATAGAGATTTATTTTTATTTCTTTTTACTAGTGGAGTTTTATACATGAGGTAACAAAGAAATACTCCGTAAGAGGTTATTGTATAATGGAAAATTAACTTTTGACAGTAAAAATGCTACCTGCAACCTCATCCCTTGATAGAGTAAAAAACGAAAACCCTTTTGCTTTCCCTTTGCTACGGACTAGTACGCATTACATCCTCTCCCTTCTGCTCATTTGTTTGTCTATGTTTTGAGTTTAGAGTGTTTTAGTTAATTATTTACCTTTGTATATTAAGGGGATGTTTGGTTGGCTTTTAAAATCACGTGAATTGGAAAATCATGGGAAGTGGGGAAATTGATTCTTGTTTGGTTGTCCAATTCATGGGAATTATAACTTCCATAGGAAGTTCTAATTCCTACATTATGTAGGAAGTCAATTACCTAGCCCCCTCTAGGTAATTGGAAGTTCCCGCATGAATTGAAATTCCTACATTCAACCAAACAACATTTATCTAATTCACGTGACTTTTAAGTTCATACGAATTTTATCTTCCCGGGAATTTTATCTTCCCATGCCGAACCAAACGACCCCTAAGTTTGCTTTTGATGGGCAATTGAATCGTATTCTGTCAATTTAATCCATTTGTTATCTTAATTATCGGTTTTCTTCTCTTTGCTTATTCTTTGTACCAAATTTGATCAGATATACTCATAAGACCATCGTACACGATAATTTATACAGTTTTTTTTACACAAATTCTCATTTGTGTCTTGTGACAGAGGTATTCGTCAAGCTTGTGACGAATACCGTCTCCTTTCACAAAATACCCATGAGAGGTGAGTGGAAAAGCAGATGAAATGTATCCGTATCCCACCTTATCCCCTCTATTTTTTATGAGAGGTTATAAACTTAAGACGAGATTAGTCTGTCACAAGTAAGACCTGCTGTTTTTTTAAAATAAGAGGAATAGGAGGTTGAGGCAGGAGTGAGTTAGAGGTAGAGGTAGAGAGGTAGGGTATGGGACATGGGTGTGTCCTTAAAAGAGAAGGACAAAGTAAGTTTGTGTTAAAAGAGTGAGTGGGTGGGAGTGACTGAAGGTAAGGGAGCAGATTTATTCAGATTTGTGTTTATACAAACTCATTTTAATTTGTACTACTTCCTTACCCTACTTTACCCCTCTTTTCCTCAATTATTGTCCTTTCTTTCTTGCACGGCTGCTACTATGCTACTACTCCTAACTAATTACCACCACTTTTTCCCATATTTTACCATTCACCCTTTCCGGTATTAGTAAGTCTTGCTTGCGACGGGTCGTCATTTGTGACGGATATTTTGTGAGATAAAATAGATACAAAATGAGTTAGTGGAGAAAGGAGACCACAAGAATAGTGTTGGAGAAAGAGAAAAAGTGGATATTTTGTGAGAGAAAACGGTATCCGTCACAAGCTTGCGACGGATAGTACCGTTGCAAATAAGAATTTGTGTTCCGGTATAGCCTGATTCAAGTCGGGTAGGATTATTAGGGTTTCAAAGTTCTTCTTTTTGAGTTTTAATGCTTACAGCTTACTAACAACTGAACGAGGAAATGCAACCCCAATAAATCTTCTCTAAGTATAGAGCGGAGGCCTTCCGGTGGACTATCATCGTTGTAGAAGTTAGGGAATGGAGTCATGCATTAGCTAACCAATACGTCGTCCAATTCACTTCTCGAAAAATGTGCTCAATGTGTGTCGTTCAGCCACTCATTTTTATTAGCGTCTTAGTTCTTACTACGTAAACAACGGTAGAAGGTTGTTGCTAAGTTGCTAGTTCTCGCGAACAAAATCAACCTACGTTTTATTGTCTACAATCCAGTAATAAGAGCTCTCATCTCGACTCGTATTAAAGTGCAAATTCAGCATTAGAAAAAGAAAGCCAAAAGATTAAACAATAGATTAAACTGGTGGCAATATTATGATGAGGATGTAGAACTGTAGAGTAGTACTTCCTCCATTTTTATATAATGTACCCATTTTATTAAAATACTACACTCATATATTCAACAAATGGGTACATTATATAAAAACGGAGGAAAGTACTATTTAACATTGATAAAAATTAAACAAGTCAACTATTCTAGTATTCTCAGATTAATTCCTCCAATTAATTGTTTTCAGAACTTAATTAAATCAAAGTAACTGTATGCCAAACACCAAACCTATTTCTTTATAATTCATTACTCACCTCACACAAAAGAATCCCAAGGCAGTAAAAGACAACCGAATAGGACTCAGGTGAATCTCAAATAAACTAAACACGATTTCGTTATGTTTATTTCAGCTCAGTTTAACTTATTTTAATTAGTTTAGCTCACGTTAATTCAATTATGTTACTTTGGACGGAGTTTACTATAGAATACTCCATGCAGTTTACCAATTAGTTTTACGACACATTTTGTTTGCTCATGTAAATATAACTCAGCCGAATAAAGTTAAATTGAACAGAATGAAATTGAGTTGGATTGAACTGAATAAAGTTAAATTGAACCGAATGAAATTGAAATTAACCGAGAAAGAATAGCGATTTAGAGTAGTAAACCCTTCTCGTGAATTTAACACCGCCTTTACATTTTTTAAGTAGTTGGGAATTCAATTAATTGACATATTAAATATTAATTACACAGATTTTATCGTAAAACCGTATTATAAGAAATATATTATCTTCTCCATATTTTATTATTGTACTGTGTTAAAAAAAAGTGGTAATTAAACAGAGTCTGCAGATATTACAGGCATTAATCTGACAAAAATAGGCTGAGCGTAGTTTAAACTTTAAAATAATACGAGTAGTTGGCAGAAATATAATAAACCAAGTGCTTGATTAGTTGATTATTACCGTTGGATGATGTGGTAGACTTCAATCTAACGGTTTATAATGAAAACATTCAAAATGGAAAAGATAAATAATACAGTAAGTAAATAAATGGCACACGAGAGGACATTGAAACCCACCACTCTTGTATTTGGAGGGAAAGTGTGTGAGTGGCTTAGTCAATGTTGACTGGACGGACCGCTGTTATCCTCGGTGTAAATTGGGTAAATGGTTAAATATACGTGATAATTTGTAAACCGTTTTCTAAGATAAGGCTTTAAAGAGTGATGGATTCAATGCCTATAAGGCTATAAAACATGGATTTTCGCAATAAATTGACCATAAAATTGCTCTTAGGAAAAGTTGAAACCGAGAATTTCTCTGAAATTTTTTAATCACGGTTTGTTTTCAGTAATTCTCATTTCAAATGGTTTTATATCATTTTTAAAATAAATATGACTATTTAACGCCAAAATGTTTTAACTAATGTTTGTTGTTCACCCTATGTTGTCAAAAAAAAAAACAACCACATTTGGTTGTAAACAGGTACTTCAACGTATGGCCTTCTGAAGACTTCAGACGAAAATGAATTGTTTGAAGTGAGACTCGATGTTCAGGTTTTGTGTAGACATGGTAAACAAGGCAACCGGGTCTTGTGCGTGCAGGCTAACTCAAAACCGAGTCATTTTAAGTTTGCAAGAATCAAGATTTGTCCGAATCATTTTCAATTATCATAGTATTATCTCTAAATATATGATGAATGAATAAAAGAGATGATGATCAAAAGTAGGAATTGATGAATTGTCCTCTCTTTCCCACCTCAATCCCATCACATTCACATCAAATCAAATAATCAAATAATCAAATAATAATAATAATCAAAATAAAACACACAAATAAAAACTAAAGGTCACCAAAAAAGAACCAACATTGATGCATTTGCTAAATAGTGTCTTCTGATATTGGTCACATGTGTGGGCCTTTTCCTACTTAATCCACTTGTATCTGTAAGGTATTTGGGCCCTACTATAACGGCCCAAATTAGCTTTGACTACAGATCTGTCTTCTTCTTGGCCCACTCACCCACACCTATTGCCTCCAAACAACATACAAATACAAATACCTCTCAAATTGCTCATTTGGGTCGGGTCAAAAAAACATCCACTTCAGTCCAAGTCAGATCATTTTGATCGGGTCGCTTTGGTTCGAGATTTTGCCTTCAACTAAATCATTATGGATTTATCGGGTCACTTTGGCTCTATTGGGTCAAGTTTCAGGTCGAATCAGGACATGTTTTGGGTTTATCGGGTCGAATCAGGACATGTTTTGGATTTATCGGGTCACTTTGGCTCTATGAAACAATACTAAATTTCAGTATCATCATCGCAAATTCATTTTAAGATATTCGTGTTGTGTCGAGGACAAAGCCATAATAAGAACTCCACCGCTCCACCAGAGACCACCACTGGCGAAGGTGATCGTAAATACTAGATGGCTTAATCAAATGAATCAACCTCATTAAGGAGTATAGCGACTAAATACTATTTTGGGTGGTGTTTTGTTAGAGGGGACATTACCATTTCGAGACGATAATGCTATTACATTAAGAGGGATGTGCAGTAAAATGGGATGGGGAACATGTGAAAATGTACTACTTCAGTATTCAGGTATCAGGAGCTATATCGCTTTCAATGTACATATGATGTTAGTTATATATCACTGTTCTGCACCAAATTAATTCACATTACCACTTCCGTCAAGTCGATATGGTCCCATGACTCTCATCTCAACCTTTCAGAACCGTCTATCTCCATGTACCAAAGACCGATCATAGCAATGAATTCATGATTCGGAATTGTAATTATCTCAGATCATCAGTAAATATTTTGGTACCTATTCCCTGTGCACTTACATCAGCTAATAACAGAAGTTGTTTCCTATGGATACAGCAATGTTGAAACTCGGTAGGGAGGGCTAACCGCTCACATGGCGCAAACAAGAAAAAACGTCATCTAACCTGGCAAAGGCAGTAGGACCGTCTGCTTGCTTCCATTTTGCTAAAATAATTGGATCTCGTTAAAACAATGCATCAGTCAGAAGTTGGTGTCTTTTGCCAAGAACCGGAGCCTATCAGACTTGGTCTTCAGAAAGTGAGTATGAGACGATAATGAATGACCTTGATGTGAGGTAGCCGGAAGGATCATGCATGCTTGAAGAGTTTCATGCTGAGCCAATGGAAGTAAACAGCAATGAGAAGGATTGGGAGCGATAGTGGCACCAAGAAGCAGTAATATCTGGAAAGAAACAACATTTGAAATTGTAATTATATAGAGACTATATTTAACAAAATTATAAAATTGGTTCGAGAATATTAACATACTAAGGTTAGTGACTGGTTCAAATTCACAGAAACCAATTCTTACACAGTTAAAACGTTAGCATTTAGCACTGACTATATCACAACCAACCATAGGAAAACGCATAAATACTCGACCAAGCAGCTATGTCGACTATGCAGGGAACTTAACTGAACTACATTATAGAATATTCACGCGACGACAGTAATGTTAATTCTTATTTACTGCTCAAACAAACTTTGCTGGGCTTAGAATGCTAGACGTTACCTATCAGTCCAAAAAAACTAAAACTGTAAGCAATGATGCTCCTTAGCTATCAATTTTAAAGCCTAAAAGCATCAATAAAATCATTCAGGTACAGTTAAGGTTCCCTGAATTTCAGAAAAGGCCTATTCTCAGCTTCTAGTAGATGAACCACAAAACAACACTGGTATCCAGCTGCAACTCTGCAAGTGTGGATACGGACTTTTAACATGCAACTAAAGTGAAAAATCTGAGCCCGAACCTCAGAGAGTCTGTCAAGAGTTTATATCTACTCCCGCTTGTTATCATACTCCGTAATTGCTTATAACAATAGCTACAGAAAAGGGAAAACGCGCTAACTGTGAAGAAAGCTGAGCAATGAGCATCACTTGCAAAGGCAATTTCTGCAATGCCATTACAAGAAATGCTTAGCTAAAAAAACCTGAAGCTGCACCGAGTTAATTACGCACAAGGGATACAGGAGCATTGAATTCAGTTGCATCATACAGTGCTCAAAAGCAAATCCAAACTAGTAACTTAACACCATAAGCAAAGCCGCTCCCTACCTATCAGTTTCACGTCGTAAAAGCATCAGTGAACACATTCAGGTGTCGACTATTTTGTCGTATAAATTAAATTTTCCGTCTAATGAAAGACTTAATATCAAGTTGTGTCTAGATATTGGCGTGTCACACCACTGTGACATGCAACCAAAGTGAAGCGTAAAAGTAAAATAGCCTCGCACTTAACGACTAACAACACAACAAGAGCTACATTCTTCGAAATTCTGAATGTACTTGGCCTTACCCTTATCAAATGCGCGATTGTATATTTTGGAAATTCCGGATGTACTCAGCCTTACCCTTATCAAATACGCGATTCTACATTTTGGAAATTCCGAATGTACACGGCCTTACCCTTATCAAATGCGCGATTCTTACATTTTGGAAATTCTGAATGTACTCGGCCTTACCCTTATCAAATGCGTGATTCTTACATTTTGGAAATTCTGAATCTACTCAGCCTTACCCTTATCAAATGCGCGATTCTTACATTTTGAAAATTCTGAATGTACACGACCTTACCCTTCTCGAATTATAACAATGCAAACAAGTAAACGCAGATAATACCTAACAAAGCTTATGACTGTCGATTATACAGATCGAATCAAAGAACAAATGATAATTATAAGCTAATCAAGCACAATTAAACTAAATTACATTAAACTAAATGAATGATCAAAGTTAGTATAACATGAATTCATGAAATGTATACCTGTCAGATTGTATGGCAGAGATAATGGGATTTTCTGAAGGAGGAAGAAGCTTGGAAATCACAGCAGCATATATGAACCCCGGAAATGATATGAACCCTAATAATAGAAAACTTAATCCCCAAATATGCTGGGATACTTTGGAAATTGGCATTGAATTTGAATTTGAATCGAACTGGGAAATTAGAGGGTCTTAGGGTTTGTAATTTGTAGTTAGAGGGAAAGTAGAATGGTGAAAAGAGGAGAGGGGGACGGAATTATGATCATTTTATCGCGGTGGTTATAACGTCATTTGAAAATGTACGACTGTACGAGTATATTATATTAATATAAAACTTTATAAAAGTCGAGTGGTTGAAATAATGCTATCACATAACGAGCGACAGAGTTTTTTTTATAAAGTTATCATTCTTCGGGAAAAAAAATCCAATTCTCGATATTCAGCTGGATTTTCAGTTCTCAGTTACAATCCCGTCAGTTTGGGTTTGGATTGTTAGTTTGCTGCGTCGAAATAATACAAATAGATTATATTTGGTCGATACAGTTACAGCGACAGACGATGCTAGGAATTATTAGATCTATATAGCTCTGGTTTGAGCATGACAGTGCAAATAAGCTGGTTTTTTAAGTGTGTCGTGATTGATGCGTCTGTGGTTGGCGACCAATATCACGACTGAATGCCATGGTTTAACGAATTTCAGCTTCTGTTAAGTCAAGAACGAGAGCGATATAGAGATTGGTCATAAGAAAGTTTGAGGCAGGTAACTGCCAGACTAGGAGCCGAGAGTATCAGTAAAACCGATTGCTGACTGAACGGGAATTTAGTCAAGATTAACCTATCCCGTTCTTAAAATTGCCAAGCGCTTGTCGTTGTGTGTTATGGACGACTTCAGATTTGAAATGGTTTCAGTTTAGATTTACTGCAGCAACTGAAGGCTGGAATCTGGATCGTACCCGTTACAGAAGAGCGCGAAGGAGCATGATACATGTTCACTCTTTGTCTGAACTCTGCGCGCGTAAGAGAAGTCTAATGCAGATGAACGATACCACCACAATGCCTGATCATACAGTAAACACAAATGTTTATTGTGCTTTCTGCAATGATCCATATACTGATCTCGAGCTTTCAGATGCTAAAGAGTGTTCAACTCGTAAAATACCCTGTTAGCCGAATGCCCTTTGAATTTCGATCATCCATTACAATTTACCAAATGAAGTATCCTTGCAGAAACAAAACCAATTCAACTGCAATTCTGCAAATAAACTTAATAATTTCACTTCTGTTGACAGATTCTCAATCCAATTGTTCAAACTACAATCAATCAATATACACATATATTACTACAAATTGAGAAAATTTCATCTCAGTAAAAATTTGTATAACTACTTACAGTCTTACAGTAACTTTAAGACCATTTTAAACATGGTAAAGTCTACAGTAGTACAGTACAATGGTCCTACAACAACAAGGTACAGTCTTTATTTTCTTTTTTTGTGTCTCAGATTATTGTCTTTTATCAGCAAACAAACAAAACTTTTCCCAAAATGGAACCTTAAAAACAACTAACATAACCTACATACTTTTCTTGTGTATACATTCCGATTTAGTCCCGATTCAAGCCGAGTAAGACCTCTACTTATATTATAGCAGAAGCTTCCTGTCAATCATCAATTGCAGATTCCATCACCCAATTCTCTGAACAATTGACTGCTCAAAACTTTGTTCCCCAAAAACGGAACCTTAAGATACCCGACTCAGATATAACCGTCTGAAGAGAGACCGACTTGACTGTACCTACTTATACTATAACAGAAGCTTCCTGACAATCAGCCATCATCAACTGCAACATTCATCCATGTCAGTGATGTCAATACTCTAAAAAAGTTGGCTTTCATGTTCATACAGCCCAAAATTGTGTTCCAAATATGGAACCTTAAATATCCGGATATGACCGTCTGAAGAGAGACCGACTAATGCATATTGATATTGATATCATAATAGAAGCTTCCTATCAGTCATCAACTGCAAATTCCATCCATGATAGTATCCGTGTCGCTTATGACAGATATGACCGTCTTACAACAGAACCTTCCTGTCAATCATCAACTGCAAATTCCATCCATGAATGTTATCAATCCCATCACCCAATTCCTTAAACAATTGACTTCCAAGTTCATACAACCCAAAACTTGCTTCCCCAAATTTCATCAAAATTTCACCATCATTTTCACAATCATTAACCTTATTACTCAAATAACCTAAAATCCGAACATCATGATGAAGAACACCCATAAGATCAATTTTAAACTTCATTTCCCAATAATTTGCAAAACCCTCTTCTTCTTTCATCATCATCCAAACAGTCATACTTGAATCCCATGGTAATCTATCAGTTAAACACAATTTGCCCTTAATTTCAACTAAATCTAAGCATTCAACTGATCTATTTGAGTAACTTCTAGGAAAACAAACAATCCCAAATATCTCAATTTCTAAATTAAAAGACATAATTTTGATACAATCTGGATTAAACTTTTTTTCCCCAATTAACCAATAAAATTTACCATCAACAAAAGCATAATCTTTCCTACCCAATACATTAAATGGACATTTCCCAAGAAATTTCCAATCATTTTCAAAAACTAACCCAAGATGTGAACTTGGGTAACTAATAATCTCACACATTACTTCCTTAGCCAAACAATAGTGAAAATTATCAAACTTTTCAATAGTATAGAAATGAATTAGTCTGAATTCGTTTCGAGACGACGAAAACCCGAAAGCCCAGGTGAAAGTTGAGCTGAAATGTGAAGAATTTGGAAGGATAGACACTCTTTTAATAATTGGGTCATAGAGTAAAGCTTGAGATTCTGAAATTAAACAAAGAATACCATTACAAGAGAGGATTGAAGTTAATTTTTGTGGGAAATTTGTGGAAAATTGATGAATTTGAGTGCCATCAATGTAGTAAGAAGATAATTGGGTAGTTGGGTTTTCATTGTTTTGTTGTTTAAACAACAAAATTGGACTAATTTTGTGAATTTGATGATAAAATTGTCTAAATTCTGAGGATAAATCAAGAAGAAATTGCCATTTTTTACAAACAATTCTTAATTTATAAAGGGGTTTTAATGGAATCCTTGAAAAAATGTCAAAGATTATATCTTTTGGTAAACTATTGAATTCCATTGAAGAGAAAGATGATGAAATGATGAAAAAATGAAAAAGATTGAATTTTTGGTTTTGGATTTTAATGGGGTTTTTGTTTATGTTGTTTTTGTCTTTGTTTGAAAGTGAAGGGACAAGATTTGTTTATTGAGTTAATATAGGGAGGGTGATGTCATTAAATGTGCTAGATCCAAAATGTGTTGACACTTGGGGACATTCACATAGGATTGGGGATAATAGGACACAATATAAACTTTGCAAGTAATTTGTTGGTTCGGTTTGGCAAATAGCGGAAGCAGATTTTACTATATTGAATAATGTTAGAAGAATATTTTTGGTAGTGAAAGGTTTTATTTAATATTCAAATTAAATCATCATTTATAATAAGTAGGTTTGGTAATTAGCAGATACAAATTTATCATTTATAACGGACTGAAAAACACAATATGGTGATTCGGATTATGTAATATCAGTGTAAAACCGATTTATAAAGGACAGCACACAATGTAAAACTGTTTTATAAGAAATTTAAAAATGGGTTTAAAGTGATTCTTTTTAAACCAATATGTTTGATGTAAGACCTTTTATAAGAAATGAAAACAAAAAACCAAAATTATAGGTAATTGTTGTATATTTGAATCTGTATAATAAATTACGTTTTGTTACACGTATGACGTATACGACAATCTTACGATAAATAAAACAAGCTAGTGTTGAGGAAAATAACAAAGAAAGTCCCATAAATTATAACTTATCTTGTTTAGATACCTTTGGATGATTGACTATTCATAGAGAGTGATAGAAAGCAAAGAAATGAATGGATTGATTAACTCTTGATTACATTTACACGTAATGTAAAGAGCATTACATTATTATAAGATGTCTTATTGCATATTTTAAGCATTAAGTTTAGGGCCAAAAAGCTTTTGTTCTTCCTTGGAAGCTAATGTTTGTTTTTCTTCCCTTGAAGCATGAATTTATATTTATATATAAATGATTTTATTGTTTTCAGAAATTTAAGTACATTGAAAAATGTGTCGTTATAGTTAATGATGCATTTTCATTTTGGATTGCTTATGATATCACGCCACCAAGAAATAAATAGTGGTGTTGATTTCATAGTCGATCTTGGCATGTTTTGTAATGAAAAAAAGATACGGAGTAATTTGTAATATCCTCCTTAGAGATATTGTACATCACATTAAGATGATGAATCTTTGAAAATCTTTTTATTCATTCAATGGAGTTTTCTGAAATAAGGACCTTACAAGAATGAAAAATTATTCCTTCTGTCCGTACTGAAATGATTGGGACCGAGGAAATACTATTTTGGCAAAAAAAATTAAAATTCTTTACAGTTTTACAAGCATTTGATTCAAGTATTATAGGCTCCTGATTCAGGTTGTCCTGCATGAGCATGAAAGAACCAGGCCTGTTTAAAGCTTTCAGAACCTCTGTAGTCTGTACAGTTGATGTTTATGAGCATCACTGGACTCTGGTAGTGTTCAAAAATCAAACCTCTGACAGCATCCAATCAGACGCATTTCCTTGGATCTCGGTACATCTTTAGCTGTCATTCTTTCAGTATAAAGGGAGCGTCAATTGCATTCGGTATGCTGACTGGTTCAAAACAATGTCACGACCACCGGTCAATTTCTTGCAGAGTAAGCTAACTCACATCTGCAGGTTCTTACCAACATGTAAAATATGGTGTTAAGATGGATAAAAGAGAGGCTGAAAATTCGCTATTCTTTGGCTTTGGAGCCGAATGAAATTTAAGAACTTGACTTACAGACTGATTGCAGTTCCTGCACAATGGAGCAACAATCCAATTCTATTGTCAACAGTCAACACAAGTATCGTTACGCGTCATTCAGAAGCAAGGTTTATATGTTTTCTAGCAAAGGGGTAAGACTACGTACGTACCCCCAATCTACTACAATTGTCTTTGGTAGACGCCTTGAGTTACCCCATCATGTTGCTGTGTATTCGACTGCAACTACATTCAATGTTTCAGATTTTGACCCTTTCCTGTTATTTACAAGCTGAAATCCAAAGCAGTTTGTTCTTGACAATTTATTTTACTGCACAGCACGACTTCAGTAGAAATCATATATTCAGACGAAACATTTACAACTGAAACACTCCTATGTTTGGATGTTGAGACCAGAAGAAGCTATTCAATATCGCTGCATTTCTAGAAGTTGTTAGGTTCAGAGTCGGCAATCTGATTCCATTTGGCTTTTTTTGGTTGTTTGCGAGGTTTGATGGTCTAATCGCTTCCTCTGTTACAACTACTTTGCTCTATCCTAGCAAATAGACCCAATCCAAACCCGAGAAAAAATTCAAACTAGACTCTAATACTATAAGAATCCACAACATGAACTAGTGATAATAATGCTATGTCTAATAATAACAATAGTAAAGAACATAAAGGGGGCATGGTAGAGAACACTACGATAACTTCCACAATCAATCAATAGGCAAAATAAAACGTAAGAGATTGACTGACCTGACCACAAGTTCAGTCAGTTGACACTATGGACATTGCAGGCATGAGCTTCTGATGAACACAAATATACCCATTTGCTTTAATGTCAGCCAAAACTCTAGCTAGTAAAATCATTGAGTGGTTGTACTCGATACTTATGTTTGAAGCTCGTCGTACTTCAAAACCGTTTTGATGGCTTCCCTTCATACAAAACGTTAAAAGAGGAACAAAAGTGTACTGGAGAGAACATATCTTATTAAATGACAGATAATTCATAATCGGAAGAACTATGATGCAACAAATATTTAATCTCAGTTAACAGAAAAGAAATGAACAAATAAGAAGCCAATCAACAGTAAGTATAAGATGAATGTATTGATTTCAATAGAAGATAATCTAAAGCAACTGGAGTTCTTGATGAGTATATATTGAAGTACTGATTCTTCCTAGTATGTTGCCTTCTTCTGAAACAGAAAGGATCAACCGAAAAAATCGTTTTCCTATAAACAAAAATGCAGGCATCCAAGGAATCAAGAATTGTATGAATAGAAACAGAACATCTCAAAGAAACCATTTCATTGTTTGCTTTCATCTACAACACCATTCTCAACTAGATTGTCAGATCCATGATAAGGAGCTTCATTCATGGGCATCGGAACAGGACGGCATTCAAAGTCAGCAGGGAAGCATTCAAATTCAGGACCAAAGTTAAACTTGACCACACAATTTGGTTGATTAGGAAGGGTATACATTGATGCTGCAGGATAGTAGCACCCACCCAGGAGATCCTTGAATGCTACTCCTTGACAAATTCCGTTTTTGAAGAAAGATATTTCACTTCCTGCACCAGTAAAATAGATACAATCAATACAAAAACAAACCTCAATATGCAATTGAAAGTCTGAAACCCAAAGAGTATATCTCAGCTGCCTTTTTATTCAAAGAATAACTACGGCCGCTACCCATGAGGTTAGCATCTCTAAGTTCCCAACTATGGAAAGTTAAGAGGGCAGTATTTACGCAGCCTTACCCTTGTGTCGGAAACACAAAGAGGCTCTATTTCAGGAACGACCATTGTTCTCAATTCCCACAACAGTAACAAAAAAGGCATAACACAAACAAACTATGCACAAAATCAACAAACAAATTCTAGGAGACGAAACACAGTACAATACAACAAAAGAAATCAAATAACCGAAACCAAACCCACCAGGAACACACTTGGGGGGTTCCTCCTTATAATCACCAGCACAGACATACTTCTGTCCCTTATAAACCACCAAAGGCGGTCCCTTAGGCGCAAATTTACTCCCCTCCGGTAAACTAATATAAAACCCGATAACATCCCCTTCTTTATACCCTTCCACACCGTAATTCTCCCTCAATGCCTTATGCACTTTACTCCCATCAACATCCCTATACCCGTAACTATGCCCATCATACCCTACAGGCGCTTGCAAGTCGCCTTTCTCAGTCGACCACCCGAGTCTAGTATGACCCGTTTCTCCCAAATGTACTACCTTTATCTCGAAAAACCACGCTCCTTCATTCACTCCTCGTATCGCCCTCACCATTCTATACCCCTTACAGCTCCCAGCACTCAATCTATCCTCAGTCAACTCGACTTTTTCCGCCTTGTTCAGCTTCGAAAGACAGACTTTTGCACCCGGGAAATCCTCGTTTTTCTCAGGTAATCTCGGGAATGGCGTAAGCAGTACCTTTCCCTCCATTGTTAACGGAGTTTGATTGCTCCCATTGTTGAAATTGTTGTTTTTATTGCTACTCCCATGTAAATTTTTCGCCCTTTTCTTCCATTTTCTCGATGTTGGCTTCGTCCATACACTAGTGTATCTACTCTTCTTCTTCGACGACTTCTTAACCCCAGTAGACGACGGTGTGACAGGTTTTTCCTCAATCAAATCCGGGCTATACGACGTCGTTTTTCCATTCTCTTCTGATTTCTTCACATCTTCAGAGATTGAATCAGTTGAAACATCCTCCGAAACTAAAACTTCCACCTTTTTCGCAATCTCCGAACCTAAACCATCCGCTTTCTGATCAACTTCAGGTTCGGGAATCGTAACCAATGCTGCCGAATCTACAGACATTGGGTCGGATTCATTATTTGGTAGATTAGGGTTTGAGTTAGAGATTGAAATCGTGTTAGTTGATATGAATTGGTTTGCGTCGTCGTCGTCACGGTACGCATCTTGGAGAGTTCCCATTGAATTGGAATTTGGAATTTGAAATTGGGAATGAGATTTGATTTGGGACTAATTGGAGAGCAAATTGATTAATTAACGGAGGATTTTAATTGGATTATTGGATGAAATTAGGGTTTATACTGAATTGAATTGGGAATTGGGAATTTGGAGGGAAAGACGGAGAGAGTGGGAAATACAAACAAAAGAAGCGGAAGAGGATCCGTATTACTATTATATGACAACTTCGTCTTTCTCATGCGGTTTTATGAAGACGGTTTTTCACAATACTTATTATTCTTTCTATTTATATACTCTCGGAGTCTGAATTTTTTGAATTGAAGTAGCATATGAACAATTTATGGAAACTGAAATAAAAATTATAAAACTTTATCTGACGTAAGCTGAAATTACGTCGAGGATTTTTTCTTTTTCTGGCAGTAATAAAGAAATAAGCGTGTTTTAACTCTAGACTTAGAGCAATTGAAGCTGAGACTTTGAGAGTTTCACTCGAGATTTTAATGAAAATCAACCCGATCCAACTGGTCTCACATGGCAAGACAAACATGATACTTAAAATGGGATACATTAGGATGTTGTAATACATATAAATAGTTAATTGCTAGCATTAAGATCGACAATGGTAAAGTAATTGATTGTAAATGGGTTGCGAATGTTTAAGGTTATTTTTGGGATATATCGATTATATTTCCATCTAAAATCTAGCCGAGTTACTGGGTTGCGAATGTTTAAGGTTATTTTTAGTTGAAAGGGGATATATGCTTCAGTTTTTGTACTCGGGATTGATATTATTCATTTTTCTAACTACGGAATAGTACCTCAGTAATCGCAGAATCCCTAGTGTGCTTTGAATGGAGCTAAGGAGGGGCTTAAGAGTTTGTCTGATGCTGCCGAGAAGAGCAGTGCAGCTGCACCAGTGTTTTCTGTACAGTATATCAGTATATCAGTTCTGTTGCAATCGTTTAACCGATCTTTAAAGCCTTGCTTCCAGCATTAAGTAACCTGATCATTTTGACAAAGTCACATCATTATCAAAGTAGTTCAAAGCATGGTGCATCTCTTACCCGAAAAAAGAAGAAAAACAAAAAAAGCATGGTGCATGCGCTGTATTTTGGACCACATGCATTTGATTGTTGATATGCTTGTTTTTAGTTTCATGAACTTGAGCCACAACCGGTGTGTCCAAGTGCCCAACACGGTGGATAAGCGAGGTAATATTCAAGACGGAAATGAGTAATGAAAGAGTAACAGTAGAGATGCAGAGAGAGTACTTTATGGGCAGTCTTGTGATCAGAAGGTAACATCAAAGCTTTAATTACAACCAAGTTGTTGAGTTGTAACAGGTAATAACTTTGAATGCGCAGCTAAAGTAGTTTGGCCTTTAAAATTAGACAAAATATATCACATTATATCTCTATCTATACTCTATACCATACTAGATCTAGCTATGTATGTGCCCATAACTTCTATTCTCTAATTAATGCCTTCTTTTCTTATTTCATGCTTAAATTATTACTTTTTTCCATCTATTTTTTCACCCTCACTTATTATTGCCTTAACTAAGCCTACAAAAGGAACTTATTCCTTGGCTACCTATTTCCTATATAAACAGACGTGTTACGTTGAGTCGTTAGGTGCGAAAATCCACTGAATAATTGGCACAAATGGTGGAACAAGGAGAAGGAGGAGGAGGAGGAGAAGGCAACAAGGTCTGTGTCACTGGTGCTAATGGTTACATTGCTTCTTGGATAATCAAGCTCTTGCTCGACCGTGGCTACACTGTTCATGGCACTGTTCGAAGTCTTGGTATGTACCGTTTCTCTTCCAGTCGTATATTTTGTTGAACTGCATGTGAAAGGGCGATACTGAATGAATGAATGATAGATGAACCATCTCAACCAAAACCTTAAGGTCATCTTGAAGAGTGGTTAGTTTGCACAGGCCCACCCATACCGTTGCTGGTTTCCACTTCGTGGTTTTTGAGGGATTTTGAGGTTGCCAGGATTCGAACCCGTGACCTTCGGTCACACTGGCTCTAATACCACGATAGATGAATCATCTCAACCAAAACCTTAAGGTCATGGTTGAGGCTCAACTATTATTAATATTCTAATACTGAATACTAAACAAAGTACGTCGTGGTTTGTATTTTCATTTGCCTCCTCATTTATAGTAAATTTTGCATTGTACAGAACTGTTTGGTACATGTAGGTAGGGATTTGCAAGCTTAAAAACATGTTTTTATACTTGAACCTAGATTATCTATGTACCGAGTATTAGAAATCTGTATGTTGTCTATAATAGCATGACCATACTGGCAGACGATCCTGCAAAAACCGCGCATCTGCTGGAGCTAGATGGTGCAAAGGACAGACTGAAATTTTTTGAAGCGAGCCTCTTGGAAGAAGGTTCCTTTGATGCTGCCATTGAGGGATGTATCGGTGTGTTTCATTCTGCCTCCCCGGTTAAGATTGCTGCTCCTAATCCTGAGGTAGCTAACTGCCTAAACTGTCCTTATATCCATCCCTTTACTTTCTTTTCATGATCACAGTGAATTATGAACATAATTTCTGCAACGTAATTGATTAGGAGGAGATAATTGCTCCAGCAGTGAACGGAACACTGAATGTCCTCGCCTCCTGTGTGAAAAACCCGACTGTGAAGCGTGTTGTTTTTACGTCTTCAATAGCTGCTTGTGTGTTTAATGATAGACCTCAGACTCCTGAAGTGGTGGTTGATGAAACATGGTGGTCTGTCCCGGAATTTTGCAAAGTTTCACCATTGGTTTGTACACTTGCTATCACCACATTTTGACAGTTTTTTTGTTCTGAGTTATTAATCCAATTACTTAGAATTCAGACTTTGACAGGGCAGTCGGGTTGTATGTATGCAGCCTCGCTTCTGTATTTAAAACATAAACAGACATTTTTAGAGGCCTTGTATGTATGTAAAACCGTTTTAGACAAGTGTTATCTGATGCTTGCTTTGCATACAGAAATGGTATCTGATGTCAAAGACCTTGGCCGAACAAGCAGCCTGGAAGTTTGTCAAAGAGAATGGGATCGACATGGTGACGATAAATCCAACTGTATGCATAGGTCCTTTGTTGCAGAACACACTCAGTGGAAGTTGTACCTATATCCATGCCTTAGTCAATGGTACAACACTTCAAACACCGTTGCATTTTTAAATATTCAGTAACAGATTTACGGTTCAGATTGAAGACGTGACTGAAATAGTCTGTTTCATGAGGTATTTTCAGGGTCAGAAACATACCTGAATGAAACCTTCAATTGGGTTCATGTCAAAGATGTGGCCGAAGCACATATTCGAGCATTTGAGATCCCTGCATCCCATGGAAGGTATCTAATGGGCGAAAGTATAGCTCATCATTCAGAAATTATCGAGATCATACGTGAGCTTTACCCTGATCTTAAACTCCCTACAAAGTAAGTCTCCTGATTTTAGTTTCGGAACTTAGTATCCCGTACAGGTTTCAGTTATCTTTCTCAGTCACGCTTAATTTCAGGCCCAGTGATGATCGCCCTCCTGCACAACTATGCAAGATTTCTCAGGAAAAATTTGAAAGCCTAGGAATCAAATATACGCCGCTGAGGGATGCTGTAAAGGACACTGTTGATTGCTTTAAGAAGAAGAAGTTCATTACTGATCAAAAACAGGAATTGAAACTGTAATCGCATTTATATCCGTCTTAAACTTAAAACGGGTCATATATGTAAGTTTGGAGCATATTTGACCCATTTTCATTTTAAGACCGCTTTAAAAAAGGCCTATTGAATGTTGTTGGAAGTTAAGGAAGTGTATACACAGTAAATAATAAATGTACCAACTACTTCATTTAATTCTAGTAAAATCTGATATCTGAAATGTCTGCAGTTCAAACTTCAAAGTTCATGAATTTCCAACTGATAAATCGTCAGAATGTTGTCCAGTGTGTATCGTCTGTTGTATATATTTTTGCGTAGGTGTGCGATCGGACGGTTTTAAAAGATGATTCAAGTCAATGGACGTCAAATCATTTTGAGATTAAGGCTATGATGTTGTCATGCTATTGCTTACTTGCCTAGTATTTATTAAAAGCTACTACTGACTTTGTAGCGGATCAAAGATTTTAACTTAATACGAGAAAAAATGTCAAGGAGGGCGAAAGAATAATAGTACAAGGTGAATAAAAAGAGTTTGACAATTGTAATTAAACTCCTCGAAATTTCTATCGTTCAGTGAGGGATGTGTGTTTTGTAGCCCGTCAGGCGTCAACATTTGGTTGCCTCGTTTAAATTTCACTATCAAGTAAGGTTAAGGGGGTCATTTATAACTTTCCCGTATTTAATGTAGGATAATAAATTGAATATATCATGTTGTGTCGATGTCACAGTTATGTACTACATGGAGTCATGAAACAAGAAAAATTGGTCACACAGCATCTTCGACAGTGGGAGCTGGTTCTCTATTTCGATTTCTGCCGAGGAAACCAGCCGGGAGAACCATGAGAGGTTGATTGTCGATCAACCCTTGGCTTGCCAAGGCAAGCGAGCATCCCAAGGCACGTGCCACTGGGATTGCTACAGCATTACCGACTTGGATGTACCTCTCTTTGACAGGGCCCTTTAGCTGATAGTAATCCGGAAATCCTTGTAAACGTGCATTCTCCCGAATGGTGAGCACCCTATCTTGCATGGGATGGCAGATTATTTGGTTATGCGGCTCTGCCCTTGTAACCACTGTTGGAACCGTCTCATCGTACCATACCCTTCCAAATGGCCTGAACAGCAATGTTATTTTGAGTCGGAAGCATACAAGGAAAAAATACACGAAAAAAATGCTGTCGAGAAGACACGGATTACTTACTTGCTTGAGCTTCCTTTAACAAAGGACATGGCATAATCTGGAACCTGTTCAAATGAAGGAACAGAGTTTTAAAGGTTGAATATTCAAGAAGTGAAGATCTCGGCAGGTGGGCAGCAGATGGTCTAAAAATCTCAAAAATAAAAGTACCGAAACTTACTAATGGTTTGCCAGAAGGCAGTAGCACCCTTGGTACATCAGGGTCCCATTCAACCCTCTTATCAGCCCGCACACGAACACCGGGGAAGTCTCTGAAATTTGCTCCCTGAATGAAACAACTCCATTATTAAACTACAGGATTACTCGGGATAATTAAGAACAGCACGTATTTACACTTGACAGATACTCGTACCTTTTTCTTAGGTACCCTGCAAACCCTTTGGTAATCATCAATATTTAGCTGTAGTGGACGATGATCATACAATGTGTTAATCATGTCCGTCCCAGCACTTATCATGGCTACAACAAAAAAATCATTTTCAATTTTTAGCAATTAAATGACTACGAATAAGCGAATAGCTATCATTAGTCTCAAGAGTTCATAGAAATGAACATACCATCTTTCGTCAACCTGATAAAACGTTGGAAGTCTGTGTCTGGTTCATCGGCATAAGGGATCACATCACGACTCTCAGTATTAGAAACCTGCAGTTCCAGCAAATAATAGTTGTCTCAGCCAATTGCAGATCTAAAATACAGAGACGGCAAAAATGATAACTCTCGCAACTTAGAAAAAAATTGGGAAGGCCATTCGAATACTGAGAAGAAAAAAATTCTTACAGGTGGGAGATCAGATATGGCATCACCAAGGAAAAGCTTATTCTCCATATGGTTAGTGCTACCTTCAGGATGCGCCACGAGATTCATCTGAAATGAGTCGAGCCAATCACAAATTGCCTAAATTAGTAACTATTCAAATAAAACTACAAACATGTATGAATGCATGCACTGATACACATGCTTACATCAAATTCAGTTGGAACGACACCTCTGTCAACAACGTCATGTGTAGGCAACGGGTACTGGGCCAATTTCTGTACAGACAACATACAAAATTGATATTTCTTCTGAATTAATATGAATGTACTCATTGCATACAGAAAAATTGGGATTTAGTATATAAACTTAAGCATTACCTCTGAAGGTCGAGCACCCCAGAGGAAGACACGCATGCGAAATTGAGGTAGACCATAGGCACCTGCTGCCATCATTCCAATGCGTGCCTGATAGTTCATATCCACCATTTTTCCTAGGGCGTATCGACCACAAAACCCATTGGCAAACTTAAGCAAATCGACCACGTTTTCCATCAATACATACTTTGGTTTTAAATAGTCAACGACGTCCATGTAACTTAGGAGTTGCTTGTTTTTAGGGTCTTCAAGAGGGTTCTCTCTATTTCTAAAACGGTTGAATCCACTTAATCCTTGGCAGGGTGGCCCTCCACAAATCACATCAACATCACCCTACATCAAAAGAGTAAAAATGTAATGAATTGTAAAGTGATACTAGAAAATCATAAGGATACATTAACCATTGCAGGGTAAGACATAGGGATGTTAATGAGACGAGACAGCTCGCGAGCAACTCGAGATCGGCTCGGTCAAAGCTCGGTCAAAGCTCGGCTCGTGTGAGCTCGACTCGAGCTTGGGCTCGGCTCGAGAGTTTAACGAGTCAAGCCGAGCAAAGGCTGGCTCGACTCGAAAAGCTCGCGAACGGCTCGAACATTTGAGATTATATAAGATATTAATCATATTTTATAAAAATATGCTCATATATTATAAAATTATTTTATCGTTATTATATCTATGAATCATATATATCAAATATCTTTTTGATTTACTAAACATTTTTAGATAAAATCTTCAAACCTTGTTATTGAAAATATCGGAAGAAAAAAATTAAAAATAAACAATTTTATATAGGCTCGATTTGACTCGAGTTTGGCTCGAGCTCGTGTTAAAGATCGCAAGCTTTGTAACGAGCGCATTTTTTTCAAGCTCGGGTAAGATCGGCTCGAGCTCGAGCTCGAGTTTTGGTAATCGAGCACGAGCCGAGCAAGGCCAAGCTCGGGCTCGGCTCGGCTCGTTAACACCCCTAGTACTACTACTAAGACATACCGGTAAAGGCAGTACCCTCTCTTGAAATCCATTCCTCACGAATTCACCAATGCTCTTCCAGCAGTTTCTATATTTATAAATAAATTTATCAGAATGAAATGAAAATGTTGATTGCAAGATTGTAAGTCTCAAAAAAGTTGAAGCTCCATACCCTAGCCCGTCAGCAGGTTCCCAGGTATCATCATCGGGACCATAACCCTTCCAGCGCACCTATATATTAGGTTAAATCACAAGTTTAGCTATAAGCACTATTATATCTACCATGTGTGCCAATTTAACATAATACAGTAAAAGAAATAGTAGAAGTTTAAGCAGGTTGAAATATACCTTGAAATGTAGGCCAGCTTTATTATTATCCTTGGGGTCACCGTAACAAATGCCGATAATATGCTCCACTTCAAACACCTCTTCATTATCTACTTCTTCTTCAGATTCATCTTCCTCGGCTTCTTCACCATCCTCAACTCCCATGGCATCAACTAGTTTGTGGGTATCATCACTCTCAATAAGCGAATAGGTTGCACACAGCTTCTTCCACTCTTTTATTAGTGTCAAAAAATCATCCACGGTCTCGTTTCTTACCTGATTGTGATGAATAATTTTAGCAACTGATAAACACTAGCTAGAAACATCAAAGAAATGTGCAGCGGTGCGTGTGACATACCTCAGTCTCTGGATGATTGAGTTTAAGACTCTCACAAGCATACTTGTTGATGTCTATTGCCCATTTCTATCAAAAACAAAACAAAAAATATTAATATATTGAGGAAGTGAAAAGAGTACAGCCTGAAGTAACTAAGACAAATTCAGCGCATAGCAACTCACTGTGACAAGGTTGATGCCTTGCATATTAGCGCCCAAGCAGAGCCCTGTTGACATTGCACCACATCCACAGTAAAGGTCTAACAGCCTCATCTCGGGACGCTGTGTCTCCTCTACTTGATTCACTCCATCAATTACAGATTTTGTCTCATCAGTTTCACTGGATAAAGACGAATGTGAATCACCTCGGGCCAGAACAGCTTCTGCAAACAGACAAGGTAGGACATTTTATTTCATATAAAGACAAGTATTAGCCGTTGTATAGCATTGTGAAACTGGAAAAAACACATACCCTCTGACGGGACAATGAAAGTCGAGTATGGCACCAAGTATTTCATATCATAGTAATAATCACACTCTGGGAGAGCTGACTGTTTGGCAACAATATCAAACTGAGAATCCACAAAAACAAAATTACACAGATATTAGATAGATACAATAGCATATCATCAAAACAAAAACAAAGAAAACAAATTAAGAATAAATAAAGCAGGATAATAAGACTTACATTAGGCTTCACCCTAACTATTTTGAGCTTCTTCAGAATACAGTCTAAAGGATTATCATCTTGGATATCAGAAGGAAAAATCCGCTTCGCCTCCCTTAAAGTAAAGGCGCCTTTGATAACCTGACAAACACCAAAGCAAATGCAGCAAGAAAATTAATAAAAAAGAACTGGATACCAAACACTGAAAACAGTAGTGAAGAAAGCTTCAGGTATTTCACTCACTGTGTCCTGGGATCTGTAATACCATTGAGCTCTAAAGTAGGGCACCCCATTTACATCTTCAAATAGCTCCACTATCTTACAGATATATGGTAACATATTTTCCTCAGACTGCAAGATCAAATGACACATTTGTACGTTAGTGATATACAAGGAGGTGATTCTACTAGTTTCTATGAGCTACATAAATTCATGAAAATCTACTCAACACCAAAAATGCAAATGCCCTGAGTAGTTCAGGTTGTACAAAGATCACCGATATTAAGTCAGGATACCCTCTCATTGCACTTCCAACATAAAGAACACAAGGATAAAAACATGTAAATCTGTGCAACAACAAAACAAGAATGTCGTTAAAGACCTAGTTATACCAATATTCATCGATGTAAATCAAACGGTCAAGCTGTCGAATTGAAATTACTGATCTACTTGTTAAGTTAGAAACATAACATCACATTTCCAGCCTAAGAATGCAATCATCAAAATCACTAAACCTATGCAACACCAAAACAATCATCAAAGACCCTGTTATACAAAGATTCAGCAATGCAAAATCAGGTTGTCAAAACCAAGTTATTGATGTAATTATTAAGTTGGAAACATATAAAGATTCATGACATTTGCAGCCTAAGAATCCAATCATCATAATCATGTAAATATATGCAATATCAAAATAAAAATGCCATTAGCACTCTAGTTATAGAGATAATCATTAATGCAAAATCAGGGTGTCAAAATATCCAAGTAATTGATCTGCTAATAAAGTTGGAAACATATCCTAGCATTTCCAACAGACTTCAATTATCAAATTAAACAGCATATTTCACACACAAATGCAACATTCGATATTCAATTAAAGAGTATTTAACTGTATACATAAGAGGTAACACAATCTAAACTGTCTACATATGAGGTCTTTCTACCATAAAGACTTAGCAAAACTAAGGACATCAACAATAAAAAATATACATCTAATACTCAATACTCAATACTCAATACTCAAACTCATCAACAGTGACACATGAAAGAACAATTCTTCCGGAATACATTACCGAAACATGAGCATCATCATTCAGTTCATAAATGATGTCCTCAACCTCAGCCTTCAAGTAGTGGTGTTTAGCCAGCTTATACTCGTCATCTCCCCCCGAACTGCCAAAAATCCATTAAAATATCAGAAAAATAAACTTTTCATAGATCTTGAAAACATTCAAGAACAAGCAAAAAGGTAACAAATTTAGGACAAGTTCTTACGTTTTCACATCCTTCCCCTGCGAATTCTGCAACAACGAAAGCTAGTGTAAATAAGTGCCAGGATACAATAGAAATAAAAATTGAATCAGAAAATATCCATTAATCCAAAATTTGATCAGTATACTCAATTTCTAAATAATAATCTCAGCTTAATGTGTCAAGTAATCAATTATTTAACCTTTCAAATTACACTAATTCCACCTACATTGACAAATAATGACCAGAAATTAGGGAAAAATTGATACTTTCCTCTGTTCCATTAAATTGTATACACTTTTCAAACATTTTCAGTCAAATTTTGCAAAATCTTATACAGACAGTATAAAACCTAACAAGCAAACAAATGACTGAGACGGAGAAAAACCCATATACAACTAAATTGAACAGGTATTATTATACATACTAAACAAAAAGACAGTAAACAAATGACTGATACGGATAATGTATTCAATTATTTAACCTTTCAAATTACACTAATTCAACCTACATAGACAAATTAAGACCAAAAATTAGGGAAAAATTGATACTTTCCTCGGTTGCATTTAATTGTATACGCTTTTCAAACATTTTGAGTCAAATTTTGCAAAATCGTATACAGACAGTATAAACCCTAACAAGTAAACAAATGACGGTGACGGAAAAAAACACATATACAGTTAAATTTAACAGGTATCATTATACATACTAAGCAAAAGACAGTAAACAAATGATTGAAACGGAGAAAGTAACAACCGTATCAGGATACCGATCTGGCCAGCGTG
The DNA here is from genome assembly GCA_029255685.2 of Silene conica. Lineage (NCBI taxonomy): Eukaryota > Viridiplantae > Streptophyta > Magnoliopsida > Caryophyllales > Caryophyllaceae > Silene > Silene conica. Next base: position 69,947,203 of record CM055320.2, read on the forward strand.
CCTTGGCAACATCATAAGGAAGCGGATCTCCGAGAAACCGACAATCAAGTTCCTCCTCTTTCTTAACATTCTTCCTGGAAATCTTCCTCGCAACAATAGGCTTGGTTTCTTCCTTAACCGCATCTGTAGTACCAGAATCTGCTACTCCCATCATAAGCTCATCTGCTTCCGCCTCCATTGCCGCATCGAAACTCGGTGTACTGTCCTCCATAACATCCTCGGCATTTTCCGCAGAAGCAGAAGCCGAAGGAGCAACCTTTCTTTTCTTAGTGCTGGCGGATCGGGTGGATGTGGACGGGGAGGATGGGACTCCGGTTTTCGATGTTTTTCGCTTCGCCATCGGGACGGAACGGGACGGAATGGGAACGGGAGAGTTGGGAGTTGAGAGTGTGGGGGGAATCGGAAGAGAGGGGCGGCAAGGTGAAAGTTTAAGGGATTGTATTTATAGGGGAATTGGGATAATAAAATCTTGTAATTTGAACTGAGCGGGAAAGTATTTTCACGATTATTTGCGATATTTGTATGATCAACAAGTCTCCATGTGACGGCTTGACGGGTATATACTCATCGTAAACTTGTGATGGATGTACTCGTTATAAATGAAAATTTGTGTTTTATATATATATATATGGTAAGTATTAAACGAGTAATTGGGATTCAGGATTTTAGTCATTCTACCATTCCTTTTGTCAATCTAAGTATCAAAGTTTTATGGGATGAATTACTTAGCTAGTTAACTACATTGATCATTTCGATAACGGTTATCGGTATAGTTGTGCAGATAGATACCTCACCATATGGTGTACTTTATATATCATGAATTAGATTCCAATTCGGTTATATTGATGAGCTAGTTGAAGTTAGTGGTCGATTCAATGTTACAAGTTGTCTACTTTAGGAATTGCAATTGGCAATGAAACGGGTTCAGGTCGGGTGATTACATGTAAACATGGACCTTATTTTTTCTTATAAATCGCAATGAATCTTACACGAGTAGTAGAAAAAATGAAATGTTTTATTTGAAGTTAAATTATTAATGAAAATTTATGTTTAGGATTTTTCTGCATATTACCGCGTGTTTTTTAATTTTGTACCCCTAACATTCTCTATAAGCAACTAACGGTGGCCTTAACACTATTTTCCGTCAATTTAGATATTAATTGATGACATAGCTTCATATTTTGGTTTTTTTTAAAAAAATATTAACACATAATTATTTACTAATCATGTAAAACTTACTGTTAACCACTCTCAAATTTTTAAAACATCTTAGCCCGCATCTCCCTCAAACTTACTTATAACTCATTTTCCCTCTAACACAACCAATTACTTCACTCCAACAGCCGCCGCCCCATATCCATCATATCTCCGTAACTTTACTCCCATCACATTTTTCCACATAACACTACAAAAAAGCTCATCTCAACACCATATATCCATTATAGTAACATATCTTTTTGTTCTTACCCTATTGCCCGATACACAACCTAACCTTTGCTCCCTTACCCCCGTGAACCCTCCAACTACAAACAACGGTGAAGATTAGGATGATGGAGGGTGTATGATGACACTAGTGTTGCGACAAAAATGATGCAACGCAGTAGCTACATGTTTAGAGTCTTTGTGTGGTGTGAGTAACCCAAAAAGGGTGGCAATTGGCGAATGTGGGGTTAGGGCAGTAAGTGCGGTTGTGTAGTGATGCGAAAAAGTCAAACTTCTATTTGTAGGCGGTGGTTTTGATTGTACGACGGTGGTGGTCGTAGACGACGATCATAATTTGAGGTGGCTAGAGGATGGATGTGGTTAGAAATAAGGATCAAGGTTGAAATGGGGAGGGTAGGAAGACAAACACAAATCATAAATCCGCGTTGTTTGTACATTGTAAAATAAGTTTAAAAAAAAGCTAGCAAATATGCATCAACGACAACAACCGACGAGGCAAATTAACATAAAATAATGCTAGGGTCACGGCTAATTCTTTATAAAAAAAAGTTATATTTTAAAAAGTGAAAATATACCACATTTATGACATTATAAAGAAAAATTCGTACATTTATAAACTCGTTTTATTAAACCGTCTTACACGATAATTTGTTCGGACTTTGTACGTTTGATGCACGTCGAGTAACGTAACATCCTCTCCACTAACAACAAAGACTTTAACGGCTTTCTATCTCTTACTCCGTTGACTGGCTTCCCCTCTTTTACTTATTCTTCTCTCATAAATATCTCAATCTTCTCTCTCTTCCGCAACTTCATCGCCATAGCTCCTCCTCGGTAAACACCTTCAACGGTAACTTATTCCAGTTTACTGTGTTTTCTGCATGTACTTTTTCTGTATAATTTTTACCAATTTTAGCTTAATTTTGGGGGAGTTAGGGCTAGGGTTAGGGTTTGGGTTTGGGTTTCTGTAAGTCGAGATCTGGATTGTATTTGATTGTTGCATGTAATTTGATGATGAAGAGGTTAAGATCGTATGATGATGATTTGGATTCGGCAGGAGATAAGGATGGAGATCGAGCTTCGTCGTTTTCTTCGTCGTCGCATCAACGGCGGTTTTTTTCGAAAGGACCGCCGGGCGGAGACAGTCGGAAGCGGCCGTCTCCGGTGGTTGATGATGAACGAGACGGTTCTTCGTCGAGGGGGATGAGTTTGAGGGGGAATAATAATGGTATGAGTATGAGCATGAGTATGAGTAGTGGTTTCGATGATCGTGGTGGCAGTCTGATGAGGAAGAGGGTGGAGTATGATTTAGACGGGTTTGATGATAGGGAAGGGGGTAGGATGTTGAGGAAGAGAGGTGATCATGATTTTTCGGAGGGTTTCGATGATAGAGAGGGGTTTGTTGGGGCGAGGAAGCGATTGGAGCATGATAGTGATGGTTTCGAGAGGCGGAAGGGATTTGATCGATATAGGGAACGAGACTTGGGAGGTGTGGGTTCAGCTTCACCACGAGGTGGACTTGTGGTGGAGAGGGAGAGGGAGAGGGAGAGGGAGAGGGAAAGGGAGAGGGAAAGAGATAGGGAAAGGGAGAGGGTTCATCGGTCTGAGAGCTTTTGTGTTTCAAGGAGGGAATTTCCGAAAGGGTTTAGGTCGGAGAGGCATTGGTCGAGGAGGGAGGATGGCGGGGGTTCATCTTCGTGGAGGAGGTTGGATGGTAGGAGTAAGAAGGATGTTGATGAGGATGCTAAGAGCTCTCCCATTGAGAAGGGCGGGAGTGGTGGCGGTGGTGGTGGTGGTGGGGGGAGTAGTAGTAGCAGAGGCGGGATCGACATGGATAGTGGTGGTGTGAGTAGTAGTAAAGAAAGTTTGAGGTCTCCACAAGGAGTGAAAGATGTCAAATCGCCTACTTGGTCTAGGGAATCGGCTAAAGGTTCCAAGGATTCCATGGGTGAACCCTCCAAAGAAGATACTAAGAAGAATGACAGCGTGGGTGTTGAGAGTGGTGGGAGTGCTCCTGGAGCTGCAAGTGAAAGTGAGATGGAGGAAGGAGAGCTTCAATCGGATTCCCATCAAGGCTTGCTGGCTGGAATTCAGGCTGTTTCTGAGAGGAATTTGGAAAATGCCTCTGATGTTGAATATGGCAATAGCTTCCGACTTAGCAGAGATAACGGGATTAAGCTGCATGAGGGTAACACTACCGAAAGGGCGGAGTTCAGTGTAGCTAATTCAGATGCCTCTGATAAGCAGCTAGATAAGAAGGAGAATTTGTCGAGTGAGAGATTAAGTGAGGCCCGGAAGGAACCTAGTGTGGCAGAAGTAGGGAATAATGTTGATGCGAAAGGAGGTGTTGAGAAGTTGCCAAGCAGCCAAAATGATGCCGTTGTGGCCGTGGCCTCAGTTTGTGATGAGAACAATGGAGATGCAACAAAAGCTACTGAAAATGCAGCGGTGAACGCTCATAATGTGAAGGGGAAGCAGTCTGAGCATTCTGGTTTTACAAATTTCACTTTTGACACTAATACCAAAGTAGAAAAATATAATCAAAAGGGGATGGACAATTCCTTGTCGAAGAGTTGTTTTGACTTGAAAGTTGGTTTGGATGAGCCAAATAAAGACATTGCTGAAGGAACTCAGGAGGACCCAAAATCCTGTGCTGCCGTTGTGAAAGACAAAGGAAAGTGTGTGGTTGTATCTTCTCCAGACGACACTGGTCTTAGAGAAAACAGCTTACTGGTCGAAAGGAACTTCATCGCATGCCGTGACAATGCTATGGAAGGCACTAGTGCGCGTGGGTTTGAGTTATTTTCTAGCTCGGCAGGAGTCAAGGTTGAGTGCGGGAACAAGGCCAGTGGGTCGAATGAAGAAACGGAGAAGCTGAAGTTGGAACCTCTAGATCTCTCCCTTGGTCTGTCCAATACATCAGTTCCTGTTGCGTCAAACAGTGTTGCACCTTCTGCTCCTCCTCCTGCCCCAAACTCTCCTCCTCATGCAAGGAGTGTTCAGTCATTTGGCACGACTCTTCGAACTGGCTCAGATTGTTTTACCACTTCTATTTCCTTTTCGGGATCTCATTTTATCCACAATCCTAGCTGTTCCCTCACACACAATTCCGTTGATTATGACTTTGAGCAATCTGTTAAAAGTCGGCCTTTATTTCAAGGTGTTGATTGGCAGGCATTAAGTGCTAATGACACTTTACCAAAGGAAGTCGCTGCTAAGCAGAAGTTAGCATCAAATGGAAATGGTAATGGTAATGGGTCCAATGGTAATGGTAATGGTAATGTCAATGGTAATATCAATGGTAATGGGTCCATATATTTTTCGCAAGCATCACTTGGCATCTTGAATGGTCGAGCTGTACAACAACAAGGAGTGCTACCTGGATTGGATCGTTCTGTCAGTTTCCAGAGACAGCATTCGGGAAAATCACGATATCAGGACGATCATAGGTCTCCTGCACACAGTGGCGGCTCTTATGATAATAGATCCGAGTATGGGAAGGATAAAAAGCGGCTGACTGGGGAAGAAAGCGTGAGCAGGTTATTTCGAAGTATTAGTCAAAGGGAGATGGAACAGGGAATAGCCGGTGAGAGGGAACTAGTGGAGCGAATTATCTATCAAATTCTTTCGGAGTCAATCCAAACCATGTCACGGAAAGTCGATGAAATGCCTGAGCGCTTGCTTACTTTCCTGAAGGACACTGTGTGTGAGATAATACTGAAAGAAGAGAACAGACAAAAGTTAAGAGCACTCCAGGACGTATTGAAGAAAAGATCCGATCTTAATCTGGAAACACTGTTGAAATCACATCGTGTGCAATTGCTTATTTTGGTAGCTGTAAAGACTGGCATTCCAGATTTCATACAGCGCGGTGATAGCATTTCCGCTAGTGATTTAGCTGAGATATATTTATATCTGAAGTGCAGAAATATTAATTGCCAGAGTGCATTACCTGTTGATGAATGTGACTGTCGATTTTGCGCTCAGAATTCGGGTTTCTGCAGCTCTTGCATGTGCCTTGCATGTTCAAAGTTTGACACGGCGGCCAACACATGTGGTTGGGTTGGATGTGATGTTTGCAACCATTGGTGCCATACTGATTGTGGGTTGGTCAAGTCTTACATTAGAAATGGTCGTAGTGGTGCCGGCCCCCAAGCTGGGACTGAAATGCAGTTTTACTGTCTTGCTTGTGATCACCCGTCCGAAATGTTTGGGTTTGTGAAGGATGTTTTCAAATCTTGTGCACCCCAATGGAAATCCGAGACTCTGAAAAAGGAACTTGAGTATGTTAGGAGGGTATTTAGTGGTAGCAATGATGCGAGGGGAAAAATGTTACATGATGTTGCGAAGCAGTTGTTTCTCAGATTGCAATTGGGGGCAAATGCCGTGGATGTCTGTAAGCAAATTGTCGGGTTTCTAAATGGTATGTCCACTCTGCTAAGGTTTTTCTTTAACATTATGTTGTCAGGTTTCAATCTCCTTTTTTTTTTTAATCTCATTCCAGATGTTAACGTGTTCACGTCTGATTGCTGGTTTAAGAAATCTGTTTTATTGGCCTTTATTGTTTAAAATGTCCTGTTACTGCTATGATGGATGTTGTGGGCTGGTCTATGTTGGTTAACGACTGTAAAGTCTGTAATTGCGATGTTGCCCTTCTAATGTGCATCGTCTAATTTTGTGTGCATTCTGCAACAAGAAATGAACTTTTTATGGACTTTTAATTCCTATTTAATTGAGTCTCTGTCTGAATTATGAATATAAGATAATGTGGATGAATGCCAAGTTAAACGGGAACTATTTTGTCATAGCAAAAAGAAGAGTAGAGTCGAGCTTTTTTTAAGAAACAATCTGCTGTACTGTCAAAAAAACAAAGGCTCATCCGTCTCATTCTTGCTCATATATCCAGTTGCTGCTCTCATATTTCTTTTAGGTTAATGGGTAAAAGATGTGACAGCCGTCTCAACATTATCAATTATCTATGCTTTGATTTTTGTCAGTCAAATTAGTATTGCTTGGAGTCTTTGACTGAGGAAGTCACTTCCTTCATAGAACTAAGAACTGCGTCATAACTGCCGGATGGTTTTGTTGTAAAATTTTATTCCGTAAAGTGAATCCCCTTCAGCTGTTTTTTTAGGAAAAAAATTAGTACGGCTGACAATGGTTTGTCTGATATTACAGAGAGTGATTCCAAGTTGCTAGGAAATGGAATGGGATCATCAGGAAGGGAAGTTCAACTCCAACCTCAACCCATTGAGAAGAGCAGGGTAGTTACGGGAGATGGAGTTCGTGCAATCGGTCAAGAACCAATTTGGTCAAAACCCATTTTGCCAAAGGAATTCTCCCGTCCAGAAAACATGGCAGCCAGCCTTCCAATGGCAGAGGGCAGTTCCGCTGGCGGTATTGGGTCATCCTGGAATTCCACCAAGCCTGTTGTGGATGAGTTAGATAGCATTATCAAGGTTAAGCAGGCCGAGGCTGACATGTTCCAGAAACGTGCAGATGATGCTCGGAGAGAGTCAGAAGGTTTACAACGCATAGTAATTGCGAAAAACGAGAAAATTGAGGAAGAGTATGCGAGCCGGATAGCAAAATTACGGTTGGCAGAGGTGGAGGAGAGGCGGAGGCAGAAACAAGAGGAACTACAAATGCTGGAAAGAAGTCACCGAGAATATTTCAATATGAAAACCAGAATGGAGATGGACATCAAGGATTTATTGCTGAAAATGGAAGCAACAAGGAGAAATCTGTGTACTTGAGTACAGTTCAACATTTAAATGAAAAGCCTGTCTCATCTCGACGTGGTCTTGCGCCTGTGTTGAGACCGAGATTGGGTTGTATAATTGTATGTGTAATTGTTTACAAAGGCTTCATCGATCTCAGATAACCGTGAATGTAGGTGGGATCTCGAGAGCCATGTTTTATTGTCTTCTTCAATTTGAAGGATCTGTATTCTACAACTTAATCTGGATTTTGTGTATTTATGTACCATGTACTTGTGGGTTTTGTTAATTTGGTTTCAGGTCTATATCTGGAGTCGGAAACGGTCGGGAATCTAAAGATTTCAGGCTACAGTGTAAAGTTTGATGCTTGATTGAAGCTTGGAATTTTTTAAGTGCATCGTCAAACATGGACTACCTAGCCGTAATTTTTCCAGGTCTGTATATTGAGTCGAAAAAAGTGGTAGCGTTAAAACCCACACCTCTCCTCGGTCTCAATGACTTTTAACTTGCTTTAGATGGCCAGTTTTGCTAAGAATCTCAGATTGCCCAAGGAAACCGAGAAGGGTGGGTTTTAACTTTTAACACCGTTGCATTCTTACAAAATAAAACTCGACATATTACCATTTGATCTAACCGTTCATAGGTTATTTAAAGTACTTAGAAAGATTCCAATTGTGAGCACACCACACACCAAAGTTGACCTTACACTTCATCATACAGCCACCATTAGCTCTCTGGTCCCTACTACATGCATCACATGCCCGGCTGACCACCACATCCGTGTTAAATAAGAATTTATAATGCAGTATTACTAATATAAATTCAATTTCAAATTTTCTAATTTTTCTATTAAATTATTACTTGAGCCGCCCTTAATTAATAAGGGAATGACAAAAAGGATAATAGATAGTCCCCTAAGAAAACTCCTAATGTTATAAAAGATCTCATTATTTTTTTTTTTGACGGAGCAGTCCTAAATTCCTAATGAAGTAAAAGATTTCATAATCGTTCTGATTCAACTTACCGAAATAAAATCAATAATCCGCTCTCGTATATTTCCGTATGAGACAATATAATGGCCTAATGAGGATTGATGGCCTTTGATTTTAGTCCAGGTTCATTTTCACTTACTCAAATATAGCAAAACAAATTGAAAACAAAATCCAAAATCCAAAATTTCCAACAAATTCTTACGTCATTACTTCCCTTTTTTCTCTCAAATTTTCAGCTGTCTTCTGTCTATATAATTCCTTACGTCATAATTTTATACTATTTCTTTGTACCAAAAAAAATAATTTTATACTATTTCTCACTCTAAAGACTGCTCGTGTGACCTGCACGTGGGTGCACATTATATTTCATTTTTTTCCTAATTAAAATCATACACTCGTATTTTGCACAAGACGGTTTTACCCAAACAATTTCTAAAATTGATCGTTTTGATAAACTATATATTCACATATACAGGTTATTTACGTGTTCGTGTTATCCGTTTTACTCAAAAATACTTTAAAACCGTTTTATAAGAAACCAATCGGATAAAATTAGACGTATATAATAATTTGAGCAGCTCATTTCTCATCTTTCCATTTCACATTTTCACATTTTCACATTTTCACAATCCTGTTTCATAATTATCGTTTTGATAATTATTAAGGTCATGACGACGTCGTTTGGAGCTGCTAATACCGCCATTTTCAGTGATCCAAAGCTTCAAATTCAGAGCTTTAATGGGTTAAAATCTTGTTCAAATCTGCTCAATGTTCATCGCTCTGTTCATGTTTCTTCAATTTCTTCCAATTCTTCCACCATTACAGCTGTTTCTACGGTAAAGATTGAATCTCTTTATTCGCATGTTCATAATTTTATCTCGTATAATTTGAATAATCGTATGATTTTGAATAGACGCATGGAAATGAATTGAATGGAGAGAGTGCGATTATTTCAATCAAATATCAAATATCGAATATCGAATATTATACTTTACTATTGTTTGCTGGTTACTACTTTATTAACTGGAGTTGTTGGATGTCATTTTATGCGATGCAATCATGCTTGAATGTAATAAGATTGTGTGAAAATATACAAAATGTCGAGTCTTCTACCTAATTCTTGTAAAATTGGATTGGATTTTGCATAATATGTTCTCTGTTTGTCACTATTTTTGCCTTACTAGGATTTGTTAGGATGATTCATGTTAGCGGACGCCAAATTAAGTAGCTAGTATGTTGTTGGTCTTTCTGTTAGCTGGATGGTTACAATAACAACATTGCCTGAGTGCCTCAATGACTCCCGCAAATTGCGGGGTAGGAGGAGGGAGGGAGGGAGGTTGGATGCAAGTTCTATGCTACTCGGACACGGTTAGAACTTAGAAGTATGTGACACGGATGCGTGTCCAAGTGTCGGATTTGGCTATTTTATGAAAAAAATTCATGTTTTTGGTCTAAAATGAAGTGTCTAGTGTTCTACCCCATGTCCGAGTGTCCAGTTCCCGACACGGATACGTATGGTAACATCGAAGAGTCCGAGCAACATAGTGTACATAGCCACTTGAATCTGTTGTTTGACAATTTCGCATAGTATATATGGTAATGCGAGTTTATGTATCATTTATTTTGTTGTCATTCTTTGGAATTTTGCTTGATTAATTGTATGTACTTCTCAGTAACTATGTAGTGTTTTGTTATTATGGAATACAGAACTTTGCTTAAACAGCTGAGTTAGTACTTTAGTAGTTAGGATTTATTGTTGCTAGTAATCATTTCGTAAGCTAATTGGGTATGGTATATGATCCACAGCCTGTAAAACACGAGACTGCTGTGGAACCAAAGCGTAGTAAGGTTGAAATAATCAAAGAGCACAGTAACTTCATAAGATACCCTCTCAAAGAGGAGATGATGAATGATGCTCCAAACATTAATGAAGCTGCTACCCAATTGATCAAGTTTCACGGGAGCTATTTACAGTACGATAGAAATGAGAAGGGCGCTAAATCTTACTCATTCATGCTTCGGACTAAAAACCCTAGCGGGAAAGTGTCAAATAGGCTTTACTTGGTGATGGATGACCTTGCTGATCAATTCGGTATTGGAACTCTTCGATTGACCACTAGACAGACGTTTCAACTCCATGGAGTACTTAAGCAGAACATGAAGACTGTTATGGGCACTATTATTAGAAACATGGGTTCAACTCTTGGTGCTTGTGGAGACCTCAATAGAAACGTGCTTGCCCCTCCCGCTCCACTCGCGAGAAAGGACTATTTGTTTGCGCAGGAGACAGCTGAGAATATCGCGGCTCTTTTGACACCTCAGTCGGGTTTTTACTATGATGTGTGGGTTGATGGGGAGAGGTTTATGACAGCTGAACCTCCTGAAGTAGTGATAGCTCGAAATGATAATTCCCATGGAACTAATTTTCCGGACTCTCCTGAGCCTATTTATGGAACCCAATTCTTACCTAGGAAATTCAAGATTGCTGTCACAGTTCCAACAGATAACTCAGTTGACATTCTCACCAATGACATTGGTGTCGTCGTAGTTTCTGATGACAATGGAGATCCCCAAGGCTTCAACCTATATGTAAGTTTCTTAATTCACTATAATTTTAATGCTGTGTAGTATTATGGTTTTCTTCTCTCAGTTTCTTTATGGTATCCGTTGAATATTTCCAAGTCATAAATTTTATCTACGCAAAGACACCCTAAAGAATTCGTGCCTTTATTTATGTGCTATACCTTTTACTTCTTTCGTAAAATTTTGTGTGAAGGTTGGAGGTGGCATGGGAAGGACACACAGACTAGAGAGTACTTTCCCTCGTTTGGCCGAACCACTTGGTTATGTACCAAAGGAAGATATATTATATGCTATCAAAGCTATAGTTGTTACTCAGAGAGAAAATGGACGTAGAGATGACCGCAAGTATAGCAGGATGAAGTATTTAATTAGCTCATGGGGCATTGAAAAGTTCAGAAGTGTTGTCGAACAATACTACGGAAAGAAACTTGAGCCATTCCGCGAGTTGCCTGAATGGGAGTTCAAAAGTTTCCTGGGGTGGCATGAACAGGTAAATTTCTGCTCCTGATTGATATCTGTCGTACTGTCGTTCCTTGTTTTTCTCTTGATTGATATCCAAGTTTATGTTCATCTTATTGCTTGTGGAAGTCATATTTATCATTGTCATTTTATCAACAGGGTGATGGAAATCTATTCTGTGGTCTTCACGTTGATAGCGGTCGTATAAAAGGAGAAATGAAGAAAACATTGAGGGAAGTAATCGAGAAGTATAATTTAGATGTACGTATTACTGCTAATCAAAACCTCATCCTTTGTGACATCCGCCATTCATGGAAGCGCCAAATTACCACAATGCTTGCTCAGGGTGGTCTGCTGGTAAGATACTAGTATGCTTATTGGGACGTTGTGCTTGTTATAGTTTTTACAATGCTTGTTCTAGCTTTTGCACACTACCGTGTTGAAGACTCTAGGACAGGCAAAACGGGTTTAATATTTGCTTTCACGGATGTTCACCCGAATTCATGTATGAGACAGTCTCACAATAAATAGTTTGGAACGCCCATATATAGGCTGTGATTTCGTATTTGCCTTTATTTTAAAGTGACTTTATTGGTGCGATCCAGTCTCATTTTTACCTTTATCATACAACCGACCCCCTCCTCCCACCCAACAATTTAACGAAGCCAAGATAAAAAAACTCGGATGCTAAACCCACTTTGGGTCTGATTTCAGGAACCTAGATATGTTGATCCTCTAAATGTGACTGCCATGGCATGCCCTGCATTGCCAATGTGTCCATTGGCAATAACCGAAGCTGAGCGAGGTATTCCCGACATATTGAAACGGGTTAGAGCTGTGTTGGAGAAGGTACGCCTTAGTTTTATACAGAGTAATTATTTTTATTGAGGTCTCTCTTGTAAACAATGGTAGTCACTAGTCAGGTAGGGCACTAATGTGCAAATAATCCAAATACGGAAGTGAAGGTTTATCAAACCATTTAATCTCAGGTTGGTCTCAAGTACAGTGAATCTGTTGTCGTAAGGATAACTGGGTGTCCTAATGGATGTGCAAGGCCCTACATGGCGGAGCTTGGGCTTGTTGGTGACGGTCCCAACAGTTATCAGGTACTTGCAATTAGTCGACATTGTAAAGAGAAAATAATCCCTTTCGTAGTTTTATTTTTTTTGGCTGGCTTTTAAGAGACTATGCGTGCGGTGAATAGGTATGGCTGGGCGGTACACCGAATCAGTCTTCATTGGCAAGGACGTTCTTGAACAAAGTCAAAATTCAAGAGCTAGAGAAAGTGCTTGAGCCTTTATTTTACTACTGGAGACGGTATCGGGGTGCCAAGGAATCCTTTGGCGATTTCAGTAACCGCATGGTGAGTGTTCAAGTGACTAGTACCGAAATACCATTCCGTACTTACACGTGAATGTCTCGATTCCTAATACTTACGCAGTTACATACTTACATGTGACAGTCTCGCACTCTCGCGTGTGAGACCATCTCATTCCCTTGCAATTAAATGAAAAATACGTAAAAAATTTGGTTGGCGGCTAACACGGGAGACTCTCTGAAACAACAATCTCTACAACTTACCCTGTACTTCTAGGACTCCTGCAAATTGGTGGTGGAATTGCATGGTTAAATTCACACAATCTCACCCGTTTGTTAGAACTTAGAAGTTAGAAGCACCATTGTTGTATGAAACATGATTCTCTTATTTACCCCATACATGATCTTCTTACAGGGTTTCAAGAAACTTCAAGGATTCGTGGACAATTGGGAAGGCATCCCAAAATCGTCGGGGAAATTCCGTCTGGGGATGTTTGCAGATGAAGAAACATACCTAGCCGTAGATAAACTAGCCAAAGTACAAGACAAGACAGCCCATCAACTCGCTTTGGAAATCATCCGCAATTACATCGCTGGTGAGCAAAATGGCAAAACCGTCGAATGAATGTAAGTTTGTTCGTAGGATCATCCCTCTTTACCGACACTTCCTTTACGCTGTTACTGTTTTGATCAGCACTGATTTAGAAGTCATGACCTTGTTTGCTTTGTTTTTTACTCTAGTTTTGTTTTAGACTAAGATTGTTGTGTATTGTCTTATAGAGCAGTTTTGACTGTTCACATATCGCTGCTACAACGGCTTAGATTATATAATTAGTCTCTTGTAAGGTCGTTTCGTTGCTCAAAACTCTGGCATACTAATAAAGCATGTTGGCTTGTTAAGTTTATAACACGCGCCACAACAAAAAGAGATGCTGGTTGCGATGAACTCCCTCACGTCTCTCACACGACATTTTCGGGCATTACACCGTTACCCTAGTATCTCAAGGGTTCCTGCAAATTTATTTGCGGACTTAGGAGAGTTGAATGTTATCCAACGGTCCAACCTACCCTTTGTTAACATTACAAAGAGGTTCTGTTCGAGTGACTCAAAATGAAAATTGGGTCGATAATTTCGAGTATTGCTCTGAAAAATTTGAAATGACTAGAAGACACATTAGGTCTTTAGGTTAGGTGGAATCATATGTGTGGGCATTTTACATACAGACATACAGTAGCTAAACTCATTCTGCAAGCTTACATCATATACGACAATTCTTCAGTACCATTTTCATAATAGTACTGTACTATGTTTCATCTTATTTTACTATCTTAATTTCAAATTTCAACTTTATGATCGGGTGAATCCGTCTCAACCGTAAAGCGAATCAAATAAAGTAATAACTTTGCAGAGATGGCAGTGGCGGATCTAGGATTTGGGTTGTGGGTGGGCACAATTTTTTTTTTTTTTCCGTAATTAGTAGAAAAAAAGTGAAGTTTGGTGAAATAAAGCAACTTTTTTTAAAAAAAATCCCTCTTGTGAGATTTGAACTTCCAACCTTACCAAAGGTCCAAGTTATAACCACTTTTAACCACTAAGCCCAATACATTTTTGTAAAATTTATATACAGAAATTACTATTATGTTTATGTTGGGGGTGATATTTGCCTAGCCTATCCACCCAAATCCGCCCTGAGAGATGGTGGTCAGGTGGGATAAGAGTTTGTTATTTCGTAGATATTGGGTTTTAAAAAAAGTTTTGGCAAAGGAAGGAGACGGAGGAGTGTTATATTCATACACAAATTATCATTGGGTAAATTACAAGCAGAATGCTATTCCTTACGTATACCCGTTTTCAATTTGTGACGAATATCCCGTCTTGAATGAGAATTGGTGATACTCGTTATCATCTTTTCAAATTTATATACGGCATGTAGCGTGGGACAATGCTAGTAGGTTACGACGATGAATATGCATGTGCATATATTAGAGGTACTGAGGTAGTGTAGGTTATAGAGAAAGGCATTAAAAAAGTGTTACAGCTTTTTGTAATAAATTCATAATTGTTTCCATTAGAATATATAACAATAAATAGAAATAAATATGAAATAATTTGAATTAGAACGCGAGGGCCAATAAATAAGGAGCTTAAATTTGCACAAATGATCTGCAATTCTGCGTGACAGACCGAATAGAAAGCCTTGAAGAATTTAATGAACATCGCCATTTGTCAGATTACCAACCATGTGCTCTCTACTCTGCTCTCTATCCATTTATTATAAACGAGTTTAGTTCAGATTCAAGTCGGGAGCCATTTTGAGGTCGTGTAATTATTTATTGAACGTCATTTTGAGTTTTACCTATGTATATTTAGATTAATTAGTAAACGGTTGTTTTAACTCGATCAAAGATCTCGAGTTTAAGCCTTGAAAATGCAGCTGTGTTAAAATTTGGTCAGAAAAGATCTTTTACTTGTCTTGTCTTGTAATAACGGTTATATTTGATTGTAAATAATTACTTATATACTCTCGTGTTATTACTTATATACTCTCGTGTTATTACTTTAGAGCAAAGTGGTGCGTCTATTAACCATGAGTAATAGTATTACTAAATGTATGAAAGTAGATTATGCTTCCACGGCACGTACCCTTAAATGCATTATGTATTTAAGATTAATTTGTGACATATTCCTTATAAATCACTCGCGGAAACATTGATTTCTAGGCACTAATTAGTAATCACTAATCACACCAATTTATCAATAAGACTAGTTTAATAATACGGAGTACTTCGACTAGTTTAAAAAAGACAAAAAACCGATTACCGTATGTTGTATAATGAATAAAATAAAATAAATTACCTATCGCGAGAAAATATCGGTGAGTTCTCAAACTAAAATAAAATTGTATAAGCTATAATACTTTCTCCCTCCTATTCAATAGTTTTGTGATAAGAACTTTTTTATCGGTGGTATAATAACTCAAAAAACACTTTCAGAAAGCATAACTCGTTTTTACGAGTCTAAAAAGTGATTTTAGAATTCAAATCAATCATCCTTCCGAGAACTGCGATTTAAAAAAATGTTATCATATGTAAAATCCGTGGTTAAATATCAAACCTCAAAAATACCGCGTGCATTCTCCTTAATTAAAGTAAGCAAAACAATTGGGAAATTCAAAAATGGGGAGAAATGAGCAAGGAATCGAGAAAAGAGTGGGGAAAAGAGGGAGAAGAATCTGAGAAAAGCATAATGGTACGCTAAAATCAAGAAACAACCAAGATCAAGGCGCTTCTTATTCACTCTAAATCTGCTAAACTTAATGACATTTCCATTTAATTTTTCTAATTTTATTGCTTCGTTTTCAAATCTCTGTTTTTTCTGCACTTCGAGGTTGCACTTGCACGCCTCTTTACTCCATCCATGCTCTTCTATCCTACTTCTAGATACCGTGTTATATTAGGATGAGACGGTTTTACTCTATAATACGTTTATTTAAATAGTGTTGCTAAGTTATTAGCTCAGAGTTACCCGGTAACGCTATTGCTTATTCCTAACTCATACTTTAAAAAAGAGCATGGTCTTAGAAAAGCTAACACGGCCGAGAGTAATCCATGACGATTATTTTGGAAACTAATTTTCAAATAAGTTTGAAAATAGGTTTATTTAAATATGCGTAATACAATTTTTTTGGAGGATAATTTAGCATGAAACGGTTACACAATTTTATGTACATATATTAATAAAAGGAGAAACTATCTACAATTCAGAACATAAAATCGTCTCATATTTTAATCATCAATAAAACATCGCATTAGTTATAATCATATATTCTACGAGTCTATCTATACTAATAAAATAACGGTTAACGTAATTACAACAATTCAAACTCAATACCCTCAAATAAGGTTATCTCATTTCCGATTTCAATTTAAATAAATAAGAGCATCACAAACTCTCTCTCCCTCACTTCACTATACCGTTACGAGTTTCTCGTTCAAAACGCAAAGATACAAAAATGTCGAATAACAACATAAGACGACCAAAATGGACTCCACCACCACCACCAACACCTCGAATCCTCCAACTCCCCCGCCGCATCCACCGCCGAAAACAACCTCGACCTCAGCCATCCGCGGCGGCGTACGGCGTACCTCCAGTGGTACTTCTAAACTCAAGGAGGAGAGAGAAGGTTGTTATTCCGGATGACGCGGAGGATAGAGAGAGTACAAGCGGCGATGACGTGGAGGAGAGAGAGAATAGTAGTAGGAGTAAGAGTAAATGGAGGTTTGAAGCGGAGATGTTGAGAGCTGAGTGTTATTTACTTAGGATGGAAAGAGAGGTTGCTGTTAAGAAATTAGAGAGTGAACGGAGTTCGCTTCATCGGAGTTTGAAGTCCGCCGTGCATTCCCTTGTTTTCGTAAGGCCCTGTTCGTACTGACTTAATTAATTTCGAATCGATTTTCCCCGACCTTATCTTGTTTGCATAATCCTGTTATTGCTTTTTGTTTGAATTTCATGTGTTCAAGTAGTTACTTCTCCGTCTCAATCATTTATTTACGTTCAATTTTAAATTTATAATAACGTGTTTAATTCGTGATTTGTGATAATGTTACTGTTTCATTGTGTTTCTAAGCTTTTTGTTTGAATTTCATGTTGTGTTCAAATAATTAATTCTCCGTTTCAATCATTTATTTACGTTAGATTATAACAACTCGTACAATAAATAAAGAACAAAGAAAAATGATTAGGACAGAAGAAGTAGTATTGCTTGTTGAGTACTGTATTTGAAAATTAAAATCCATTTTTTTTGTATTTTTGTAATTGTTTTGCTAATTAGATTTGTCTTTTACTCTTTCGGCTGTTTTCGGAATGTCAGAATGCTAATTATTTACCATTTTTTTGTTTGATTCCACTGTTAATTAGAATTGTGAAACGGGGTATACGAGTTGAGTAATTTCGAGTCTATTCATATTCCATGTCAATTTCCGAATTCTTGTGTTTGGTTAAGTTTGGAGTCAGGTTAGTTTTGCTGTTATCATCTCATATTTCATGTGTAGTGAAAGAACATGTTTAATGTGTTCATATATGTTCTATAATTGGGTATGAATGTATGATATACTGAATGATGATTGGGTGATTGGTGGCTACAGGGAAAGAAGAAAATCAGCGAGGGTGAAAATGTGAGTTCGGTAATAGAGGAAGAGATTGAGGAATTGTCTAAGAAGCTTGTTGATCTACAGAGGAGAAGCTCAGGGCTGAAAAGTTTGGAGCTTCAAAACTGCAGTAATTTCGACAAGCAAGCATCTGAGCTTCAGAAACAACTCGAGGAATACAATGAATTGAATGAAATGGATCAAAACAATGTCTGTGTTGAAGAGGTGGATGATTTGCCAGTAGCTAGCTTTCCAACTGAATGCACAGCAACAAGAAAGATGACGGAGTATGGTGGTTTTAAACGTCGTTCAATCAAACTGGCCGATGTAAGAGATCCTTAGTGTGTAATGTCAGGTCATTTTTAGTTTTGTTGTCGTTTGTTACCCCTTATTGAGACGTAATTATCATTGTGGCGTATTGTCAGGTGGAGAAGCTGAGAAGGAAAATGGAAAGATTATCAAAGGGGAAGTTGTTGAAGAGAATGGAAGAAGTGTATGGTTCCATGTTGTCTGCTTCAAATTGCTCGGTTCCCAGCTCTGCAACCAGCTCCAGACGATTTGACCTTGCTGATCTATCCTCCCAGTTATCACAGGCATGTTTATCGCTTCATTTGTACCAGTGGCGGATATTCCTATTGAAAGGAGGGCTTGGCCCTGTTGACTCATGATGAAGGCTTTAAAACCGGACCCATTCTATCCTTTCTACAATATGCGCCACTGGTTGTATTTCTTCTGGGATTTGAGTTGATTATGTAGCTTACCTGTTATTTGCTATATGTATGTGTCCACTACAGGAGGCAAAATCAGGTGAGCTTAAGGCATGCTCAGGGCAGTGTAAAGCCATAGTGAAGAGGCTAATGGAACAGGTCAAGGCTGAGACGCAACAGTGGTCTCAGATGCAAGAGATGTTGGGTCAGGTTAGGGAGGAGATGGAAGAGTTGCAGTCATCTCGTGATTTCTGGCAAGCGAATGCATTGAAATCTGATCACCAAATCCAAACCCTTCATTCTGAGGTGAGTCTCTCACATAGTGATTTCTGGCTAGCGGATAACGTTACTGGTGATGGTAGTCGTGATTAGGTTCAATATACTAACGTAGATGTGCCGAGTATGTTCTAGGTTTGACCATAGTACAACAAGTCCGTACTATAGGTTCCAAATATTTGGAGGCGAGTCTTTAACTGGGAAAATTCAATACTCACCTTCGAAATTCTAGACCCTAGACACGACTAACGACATTTTATCACGACTTCCCATAGAGGTGTTCCTTACAAGTTACGACTTGGGTGAACTAACCTATCAGCATCAATGCTATGCATTCCTGTTCTGTCAGCCTGATGGACAATAAGATGCTTAAATACTTTACATATAACAGAAAACCTCAGTAAATGACTAATACTTCTTCTAATTAGGTGGAGGAATTGAAGCAAAAAACAGTTTCTTTCGAAAACAAGGAAAGTAAACTGCAGAAACAAGTACAAGAACTTCTCGAGGAACTGGAAAAATCAAAGGTTCAGGATCAGGAAACTTGTGAAGCCAAAACGAAAGCAAGTAAAGATTCAACACCAATATCACTTGGAGCGCAACTAGCAAAAGAGAAACGGCCATTAACGTGCCGTGTTAAACAAAGGAGTCCGGAAAACAAGACTTCAGAGAACAAGGCTGTTGATTACAGCGAAGAGAAGAGATCATACAGTAACGGCAGCAGTAGGCCTGTATCGGCTTTTAACAGGCTTCCCTTTAAGGATATTGGTAATGTCTCACATTTGGAGAGGCATAATAGTAGAAGATATGTGTACCCTCTGCATAATCCTAACAAGTCTTAAGCTTGTTAAGAGCTTTGACAACATTGATTAAAAATTAACCTGGTTGAGTCTTTTCTGATACGAGAAACAGTTGAAGATATGTATACGGTATACCCTTCGTCTTTTTCTACATATAAGTTGTTCTTGCATTTTAATAAACTCATTTATTCCTCAATAACTGATATCTACACATATGAGTAAATCTAATGTACAAAACACCCAGTCTCGCTTGTATACTGTCTACAGATGTCGGGCATGGATTACTTACCCTTAACTATAAGCGGAAGCTTCAGTCGTGGAAACATTAGCGACCGTAATGTCGCCTGGTCCATCAACGTAGGGCTTAATGACAGTCGCGAAGAGTATATTGTAGAAAATACCGAAAGCAAATAGAATAAATGCCAAGTATCCTAACATCGATCCTGTAATTTCCGGTGGCGCTTTTCTCATTTGCACCTTCAAGTTAGCAAGACTGGACGCTGCAATTTCATTACATAATGTTAGAACTTAGATATGCAGCTCAATGAACAGGATACCGGTGAAGATAAAAGACGACACGAGACAACCTTTTATTTTAGGTGGGTTGATTTGCTTCTTAGAAAGAGTCTCAAGCTGGAAGTCCAAGTTATTAAGAGCTTGCCTAGCCTTCTCTTGGTCCACCTCGAATTTTGGTTCTTGTTCCGTTGCTGAAACCCGCCATGGATGACAGTTTCTTTTGTTAATTGTCGGCCACGAAGATGAGAAGACGAGGGTATTAGTATTAGTATTAGTATTAAGGGAGTTTAGTGTATAGAATGGTAATGGTGTTTGAGGAGAAACAGAGCAAAGATGATGCATTTCCTGAATAATGAAATGCTTGTGTTTTCATCACTCATTTAATTTAGTTGTTGTAGATAACGGTTTTGTTTGTATCCCATGATTCGTTTAGAGTTCAATTTCTAGTGACATAACTAAGAACCGGGACGCGAGACGGGTTTGGGTTAGGTTGGTTTTGGGTCGGTGGCTAGTTAAAGCTGGCTCTGGATCCTAACTCGGCCCATGGTGAGTTGGCATCAAGAGGTTTTAATGTGAAAATAGAAAGGATCGATCACAATTATTATAGCTATATAAGATAGTAACAAATATTTAAATTATACATCAGTTTTAACTTTATTTATCGGAATTTTACGAAGCTATGTTCAAAGTCACCTTGGCTAAAACATCATTCTTACCTATATTTATAACCTTAGTTACTTTTTCCCACAAAATTACCGTGGTACTTTTTAAAAAGGTAACTTGAAGGTCTTGTACCATGACTTTTTAACCTGTGCGTAGCTTTATCACGGACTTACTCCTCATGTTATATGTATGAGTTGATGTCGGTCAAAGGTATTTATGGAACTCTAAATCGACGTGGATAGGAAAAAGTCAACGAGTTGTATAATATCGTATCTCCAGTCATACTCTTTTATCCACGTGGCACACTTATATAACACCACGTCAGCAAATTAATGAGAAAACAACATAAAATGACGTCGTTGTTTAATTACTTTACAAAAACATTTTGTCCTAAAATAACAAAGACAAAATATCTCAAGGTAACTGTGACACGATTTTTTCCCAAACACCAACAGAAATAACTCACTGTAATTTCTGAGGAGAGAGAAAACGCAACAAAAATACGGAAATGAAGAAAGCCGGCGTCGAGAAGAAGAAATCTCGGCGATCAGCCGGTGGAGCTGCCGCCGCTGCCGGCAATGATACACCTCCTAGGGTTTGCATTTTTTTATCTTTCTGTTGATTTTGAAAGATTTCGGAGTTAATTAGGGTTTAGTGATAGTAGATCTTATATTTCATCGTCGGTTAAATTCTGCATTTTCGTGTTTGATTGTGTGTTGTTTGGGAAATAGAAGGATTTGTGTTTCGGATCGAAGTTTGTAGATTTTTTAAACGATTGGTATTTGTGATTAGTGTGTGATATTTAGTGATGGATGATTTTGGAGTGGAATTGTTAGGTTGAATAGGAATGTTGATGCATTTCGACGGTGCGAGATTTTGTTGTAATGTTTTGAGGTTGAATTTGGGCTCAAAGGAGACTTTTTTTTGGTGATGGGGGAGTAAATCAGTGTAGATGGTATTGGAGTAGGTTATTAGGGATGTGTCAAGTGTAGAGGCAAGTTAGTCATTCGTTTTCATAAGAATTTTCATGTATTTCGACATGTATTTCGTTTTGAGGTTGAATTTGGGTTCAAAGGAGACTTTTTTTGGTAATGAGGGGAATGATGCTGTGGAGTAGTTCAGTCCCGTGATGTCCGAGTTGTTCAAGTTTGTCGTTCGTATGCACAAGAATGTGAAACTTGAATGGTTTGTGTGGTCGTGCTGCGGTAAAGCTTTTAGTATTACATTTGAATTGTGCTAGTAGGCTGGAAATTGTAAACCTTTTGGAGGTATTAACTATGGAATGCATCCGATAAATACTTAGATGGATATGGTTGCTGAAAGATTTGGACTTTAGGTCATGACAAAGTGACATGCTTGTGTAATGTCTGAACTTTGGTTTATGCCATTTGACATTCAAGTATGTCTGTGTTAGTGTGTTATTGCAAAAGGAAGTCCATTTTATCGCTGAAATTTTAGGCTTCTTAGTCATGTAATTGTGTTTTGTAGGAAGGACATATTTTTACTGGAAGAAAGAATTCTTCCACCCCCTAGGAAATATTTACTACCTCGGAAATTTAGGTCTTGTTTGGATGGAACTTTTTCGAGGGGTAAGTAGTGGATGACGCTAATTATTTGTTTGGATATTCAATAGGGTTGGACGGTAAAAGAAGGAAAACTCTTGAATGTTTTGAAATCCCTTCTAACCCCTGGAGGATTTGGAGGGAAACCACTCTTACTCCTCCCCTTCCTCTCCTATCCCTCCCATTAATACCGCTCGCTCCTGAAATGCTATCAAAGTCCAAACACACCGTGGCACATGGTGCCTTGTGGAATATGCGCTCCCTTTAACTACGGAAGTGGCTTATTTATGACCAACTTTATGCCACCATAACTAGCCTTTAGATCTTAAATATGTGGCTGCTTACTTGAGTTACCTCCCATCTGCAGTGGTGTGCATGGTCATGTGTTTCCAGCTTTTCCCTATTAAATGCAGTTTGTAGTCTTAACATCTTAAACGATTTACTTTTGTCTTCTGTAGATTTTGGACTTATTTTGATTGAAATCTCTAAGGCCCATGTAGCTGAAAAGTTCGCCTTTCAGTTCTAAGTTGATTCCGACTTTCCATTCATAATCTCATGTATTACTAGTGGATTATACTCTCTTCTTTGGTTTAGTCTCTTCTTCTGAGATCAAGTGTGTATAATTTGTGATTTCTGGATTGGGGTGCACTTGTGTGACTTTTCCCCTGTTATTTGCAAGTCCTCTATTTCATCGAAGGTGTTTGTAAAAGTCAGTTAACCTGTGTATTTGATAGCTATTGAATTGTGATTCCTGATTGATTGTATTTGACAGTTACGTTTGATATCAAGGGTAATTAAGCGTGATTTTCGGATTGAATACATTTTTTCCTGTTATATTGAGATTTCCCTATTTCCCTTAGAAAGTGTTAAAATTTGTATAACTTGTGTATTTGATAGATATCTTGCATAAGAATTGTTTAATTTTGTAATATTTCCACTTATAACTGTTATGTGGAGAAGCTGCGTTATAAAAAAGAATTTTACTGTGCAATGGTTTTATATGTTAGTCTTATTGGAGTTCTGATGTATTGCAGAAACAAACTGCAGAGAAGGATGTGTATTTATCATTTGCTGAGAAAGTGAGGGATCATAAAGGTTTGGAGTCAAGATGGGCTGTTCTACAGGAAACACGCGTTGAGTACTTTAGGGGGAAGGATTTTGTTGCTTTTTTGAGAAATCATTCTGAGGTTTCGGATATATTGGAATTAGACAAGAATCTGGAACCAGAAGATATTGGCAATACTCTTTTGAAGAAAAACCTTATAGTGCGATGCGACCGTGTTGTAAAGACTTTAAGACCTGGAAAGAAGAAGTTATCTACTTGGCCGGCACACTTGGAGATCTATCCTGTATGTCAAGATTGATCTTTTTTTTAAGCATTGGTCTTTCTAGAAAATGAGATTTGCTACTTAAACGATGTGTTTGGATAGTAAACATGGAAGAAAAGGGAGGGGAGGGGGTGGAGGGGAGGTAAAGGGAGGAAAGGCAAGGGGAAGGGGAAGAGGAAGGGGAATGGAGAGTTGGAGTTTTACCTCCAAATCTTTCCTATGGTGGAAGGATTTTCCCTCCTCTTCCCTCCTACCTCTTATGTTATCCAAACAAGGGATGTTGTATCCCTCCCTCCCCCTCTCCTTCCTTTTACTCCAAATCCCTCCATCCAAACAAGGCCAAAGTGTATGTATGTCTGTGTTTGATTGAAATTTCACTACAACTGATTCTAAGCTTAACACTTAACAGCCTAAAACAAGGAAATTTGATTAGCTCGGTTTTCTCTCCAAATTGGGGAATGCTGTGTGGTGAAGCAATGCGATTTTATTTTGCTTCCTCAACGAGGTGACTAATACGCGGCAACATTATTCAATGTTTTCAGAACTCTCGCAGTTGGCAGAATAGGGGGTTGGATGATATGCAACCTTGTCCCGCGTTAAAAACACTATGATCGGGGGACCCTTTATGAAATCTGTGTCAAAAATTGTGTTGAATGACTGTAACTTTAAAATGAAAAGAAGCTTACCTAGTCTCTGGGCCATTTTGCTTTATTCCATCCTAATATAGAACCAAAAAATAGCAGGGTCATGGGCACTATTGGAAATGGAATAATTAGTGAAAAATAAATTCTCACTATGATAGTCTAGTTAAGAAAAGGGTGAGTTTATTTTATGCTTACGCGTTTCACTGAACTATACAAGTTATAAGCATGTTTTTAACAGGTAAGTCTTGGTTAATGTGGCATTCTTGAAATCTACAATACAGTTTGATACTCCTTTTTTGTTTGCTCATCTGTTGCTTGTTAACTGTGCTGCAGGTTCAAACATTTTCAGACAACGATGCTTTCTTTGTGTGGACGTTTGTAAAGCGACATCCTTTATGGCAGACACTTCTCTCATTCTCTTGGCCTGTTTTAACACTAGCAATTTGCCTGTTTCCCGTATATCCGCACAAGGCTAAGCTCGTGGTTCTCTACTCGTGTGCTGGGATTCTTCTACTTATAATGTGTCTTCTATTATGTACGTTTTCTGTGGCATATTTTGTATTCTTGGAAGCATATCATCAACATACAGTTGTTCTGTTAGTGCCTTGGTTTCTCAATTCCATCCTGCCATTATTAATAAGCTACATCTTGAAAGTTGGCAGTGCCTACCTCCCTTCTGTTAGAGTTAATTTTTCAGCAGTTGCCTACTATGTTGTTGCTAACTTGTCCTGTGGTGTCTGTCTACTATCTTATGTGTTTACCTACTTTACCCTCCTGTTTCCCTTTCTAATGGGGCTTATCTGTGGTATGTTTTTGGTATTTAGTTTTGGTTCATGTTCATCCATATGAATGGAAAGATGGGGCTTTTCCAGTTTTTTGTCTCACGAATGAGTTTGAAAGCAAGATGGTGTATAAGGTATCCTGAACTTTTATTTTGAAATTTATGTTAGACGGCTTAATGTTTTGCAGTGAGAGCTACAGTGTTTAGTGCTCTCTGGATACTT
This sequence comes from Silene conica, assembly GCA_029255685.2. Lineage (NCBI taxonomy): Eukaryota > Viridiplantae > Streptophyta > Magnoliopsida > Caryophyllales > Caryophyllaceae > Silene > Silene conica. The sequence continues at coordinate 69,972,368 of CM055320.2, forward strand.
CTTGGAAAGCGCGTGTGGATTTTCCCCAACATTCTTGCAGAAGAGGCAACATTGAGCGAGTTATTCCGGTTTTGGCCTAAGAAAGACGAAGAGGAACCACCAAAGTGGACTGCTAGGCTTTTCTTTACTGTAGTGGCTGTCGTCTTCATATCACTTTTGAGACATCATGCTCCAGATGAGGCTGCTCGAGCCAGGTTAGTGTTATTTCTATAGTTTTTCTTTTTCTTTATTCTTCTTTAAGCTGATTTTTTTTTATTATTATATTGTTCTCTTGAAGGGGAGCCTTAGCGCACTGGTTAAGGTGTTGCTTTGTGACCGTGAGGTCACGGGTTCAAGCCCTGGGAGCGGCCTCTTGCCCAAATGGCAAGGGAAGGCTTGCCCCCATTACACCCTTGTGGTGGGGCCCTTCCCCGGACCCTCGCCTAGCGAGGATGGCATCGTGCACCGGGCTGCCCTTTATTGTTCTCTTATTGATCAGGAAATTTCGAAACTCTCATTTTGGTCTTAGACTCCTAGCTATAGTTATCATTGGATTCTACTCCGTATAATCTAACACAAAGGAGATTCCTCTGATTATGTTGTGAATTGTGATGATCTAAATGTTATTTCCTCCGTTTTACTCGGATGAATCTCATTGTTTAAAATCCCTTGCTAGGGTCAATAGGCGCCTAATGGCTGCACTTCTTAATCTCAGGTATCAGAAACGGGTTTCCAACATTATTGACGATGTCCTGGAGTGGTCTCCTAAACTAGCTTTATCTGGAATGATGAAACAAGCAGACATAGTAAATGGAACCGACTTCCAGAACGACACTGCAAGTGGCAGTGAATCAAGTTCCGAAGTACCACCACCTCCGGATAATGTGGATGTGGAGGACATTCAAGAGGAGGGTGAAGATGACAATGAACAAAATCAGAGGGATGAATCCGAATAATAATGTTTTGGTCGTACGATTTTATTGCATTTTCCTCCTCCCCCGTTTGAGAATTGAGATGTAGAACTGTATTTTAAAGCATGTTGGAGGAACACAAGGTATCCAGAATTCTGATCTTTGGTGTTATACATAAACATTAGTGGCAACCTAAGATGTACAAAATGCAAAATAAGTTTACTATCTGTTGTACACAATGCTACGCCCTACGGCCGGATTGTATACAAATGCAGAGTGTATTGCATCATCTCCACTGTTGTACCTACACTTCTTCCAAAACATTAACCATCGAAGTCAAATTCAAGACACAATGAAGCCAATAAGGCGATTTAATACTTCACAAATTCTCGTTGAAGACGGATAATATCCGTCACAAGCTGAAGACAGATAGTGACCCTCTCACAATATGCAAGTGATAGGAATAATTTCCGTCTTCAGTTTGGGACGGATAGTGACCTTCAGAAGCAAGACGTTTTGTTCATATATTTGGTCGGAATGCCGAAGTGAATGGACAACCTCGGATTCTAGAAAAGCTGTGATGAGTTTAGTACAACAAACCATTTAATACTAGAAAGCTACTAAAGCACAACATAAGACAGTGAATTTGATAAGATTAACATTTCACATCATTTGTATTGAAAAAGGAATAAATCGAGTTTACCAAAAAGACTTGAATCCAGATGCATTCTCATACAAGTGCTCATATCATCAAAACCTCATTCCAGGAAAATATAATTATACATCCATTTTCACCTATTCGCCACCTCATTACAAAAAAAAATTTGAAGTACGATTTTGAGTGGTAGAGTATATTCTCGTGCGGCGTCATGGTTATAAGTTTATGACTATCTATCCGTTTCCAACTCGAAAAATTGAAGTACAGTTTTAAGTGGTAGAGTACATTTTGATGTGGCGTTTTTAGTCACGGTTGCAAAAGCTTGCTGGGAAAGAAAATAGCCATATCAAGAGAAAGTGTAGATAAAGAAAGAACTATTATTATGTGCGATCGTTGTATAATGTAACATACAAAAATTGGTTCAATATAAAAATAATATCGTTTTACACTAAAATATTATCACTTTTAATATTAATAAAGTGACAAATTTTAGTAAGAGTATATAATAATGATTTTTTACCATAAAAAATAGTCACTCTCTATATAATTGTACCCTATAACCTCGTGCTAAAATTTAACGAGTATTAATACTAAAACAGATATTTTCGTATTAAAAAAATCAGAAATTCTATAATGAGACGGTCTCACACCAATACACCATAAGACCATCTATTTTTATAATAAGTTTCTCATTTAATACAAATAAATAAATACGTTGACGCTTGAGACGGTCGAGAAAACAATGATTTAAGGGAGGGAGAGAGGTGGGAAGGTATATTTGGGGATTCTCAAAAAACGATGAACAATCATCGAAACCCACACGAGTCACCTCTTTCTTTGGATTCCTTCTTTGTTAATGGGACGTCTACACTCACTTTTGGCACCACATCCATCATATTACATAATACCGCTTCCTATTTTATTAATCCTACCTTTATTATTGACTCTTTATACATCCACCGTAAAAGTCGTCTTAAACTTAGGACGGATCACATATTGTCATATGTTGATAATAAAAATATGATATTTTATAGACATTTACGATTAATTTGATTAATGTATTATTCGTTTTAAACTTAAGATAAGATGAATAGTGCTCGTCTTAAATGAGAATTTGTTATTGATAAAATCATGATTCATGTCATGACCCATTTTCTATTATTATACACTTTAATGGTGCTCATTTTGTCAAGTCATTATTCACGTACGATATGGTGACTATTTTATACCACCACTTTAATTATTTAGCCGTCTATTTTGTCCAAAGCTTATCTAAATCATATTCATCGAATCATTTCGCTTTTATCCGTCTTTTTCGACTTAATTTTAGTTCAGCTTTGTTCAACTAAATTCAGTTTAAGATCAAACCAACATGTCGAGATAGTAATGGATAGCGTGTTTGAGCTTGATTGATATCAATATTATTTTACAATATGTGAAATATTTAATTTAACGTATATTTAAACTTGGTAAACCAAGATTTAAATGTAGAAATCACAAAATAAAACATGGAATTGAATAAATGAATGAAATTAGTATATAGTCCAACAATATTAGACCCCAAATCAGCGAACGTGAATCATTTTTTAAAACCGTCGTTGGGTATACCATGAAACCTACTAAAACAAATATAAATAGTAGGTTAAATCCACCAATCAATGAATGACTAGGAATAAAAAAGGAAGCTGAATGTTATGATTATTAATAGTTTTCAAAGGCAAAATGGGTCAGTAAAACCCGTGTGGGGATAAATTAGGTAGTGACTCAAACCTTGATTTGAGGTCTCTTTCTTGGCTCACCACTCTTTACCTTCAATCCTTTATTCTCACTTTTGTGTCAAATGTAGACCCCCTTTCGCCTTTATATAAGAGTATAAAGAAAACCAAGTGTTCATGCATGAATCTAGTATTACAAATGTCTCATCATATATATTCCGTCACTTCAAATTCATGACTTAGATTTAAATCCCGTAAATTATATGTAGTTAACTAGGAAATAAAATATCCTATACCTGCGATTGAATAAGTTACAATCGTATTCTCATAACGTCATCAATTCTGCATAATGAAACGTGAGAAGATGGGAAACGAGACAATTTAGCACGCAGTAACGGGTAACACGGTGACATATATGATTACGATTTAGTTCAATCGACCACAATGGACTATACCAAGTCAAGTACTCAAGCTACAAAAAAAATACTCTTTGTGTTTACACTAAAAAGGCATATATTGTAGTAGTAATTTGGACGGCACACCAAAAATGAATGAAACTTTGATTTGACTACATACATTTAAGAAGACTAACCAACCCAATTTACATTATTTTTTATTGAACTCGAAAGAAAAGTGTCTACGCTCGCATGACCAGACATGTCTGGTTATGCGCAATTTACATTTTCAAACTATCAACAATCTACATTGCCTTCAACAAGCTTTTTTTGCTTATTGATTTATCATTGGCCTTTCTCAATAACTAATATTACTAAACAACTCTTAATCTAAAAGGGTTCAACTACTAAAACACTTGATATTTCCCACTTGGACGATATCAGCTAGCTTAACTCGTAAAGTTTTTAAGTCACGAGAGGTTATACTTATGACCTGGATAATTAATTAATCTAACTAAAAAAAGTGACAAACATTTAAAAGAAAAGACACTAAATTAAACCTTGATATCTTTAGAGGCAAACATAAAGAAGTTATCTAAATCAGGATGAACGAAGAAGGTAACTTGCCGTCTTCTTTGAGCTAAGCAATTATTTGAAGGAGATGATGAAGAAGAAAGTTGTGGCTTCTTTGGTGCTGCTGGGCATGTTACTATCTCTGGTATCTTGTATTTCTCCGATTTCGGTGTCGAACATCCTTCATCATTAATAATGCTCTTCTCCTTCTTCTTGTTGTTCATGTTGTTCATGGGTAGATTAGGATGATGATGATGATGATGATGATGATGATCAAGCTGGGTGGGTGAAGATTGAATAACTGTTTTTGTTGGAGTTATTTGGTTTAATAATAATACTTGTTGTTTCTTGTGTATACTCCTTGTTACTATTCTTGCAGTTGCGCTTGTTGTTGTTGTTGTTGTTGTTGTTGTTGTTGTTGTTTTTCTTCTTCTTTTGCTTGTCGGTGCCATTGTTGTTGATGCTTGTTTCCTACAAACTGAAACCAATAAAGATGATCATGAAAACTACTACTTCATTCGTCTTAATTATTTGTTTATCTGTTCTAATCACGGAAAACAAATAACTGAGACAGAGAGATCGATAAAGAGTACTAGTAATTCTTAGGAGACGTAAGTAATTAAATATGTACCTTTTTTTCAAACTTGCGAAAGCAGTCGTGTTAAAACTCATGAATAGAGCTTTACCGCCCTAGTGATCTTACCTGACTCAAATTCGGATTAAGTCTATGATGAATGAGAACAAACCCTAAGTAGTAATAATAGAATAGAAGAAGAGAAAAAGAAGAAGATAGAAGAAAATGGGTAGAAAGAAAGAAAAGGAAAGTAGAGAGAAAAAATGATGGCCGGTGTTGAAGGGATTAGTTTAAGTCTTTGTCCCCACCTTTATCACACATATTATTCTTATATATCATGTTTAGGTTTGCTTTTCGTTGTCGATAGTGGACACCCGATTTACGTCAAAATACGTAAATGGCCATACATATATTTACTAATTTCTCGTAGAATATACCGTATCATAAAAAATGACTAAGGCTCTATTTGGTAAATAGCATACTGACTAAAATTTCAGTATATTTGAGAGATTTAGCAGGTTTGACTTACCAATATGCTATTTAGAGTGTTCGGTTAATGACATATTGAAATAGTATATTGGGGTCCAATATGCTGCTCCTACTCGCATATTGGATTATCATATTAGAAAGAAAAAAAAAATTGTCTTATTTACTCTCTTAATAAAATACTAACATTTCTTTTATTCATTTAATAAATAATTTTTCGTGTCCTTATATGTCATTTTATAAAGATTTTAGACAATTTGCTAATCTAAACTGTCAATTACCAAACACCTCTAAAATAATTCTACTAAATAAATGTGCTAGTCAAATTCGTTAAATCATTATGGTAGTCAAATCTACTTTTGAAATCTGTTTCTGCCAATATTAATCCGTTGTTTGCGAAACCGTGCCTAAATGTCATTTGATAAGAGTATATGTTATTGAGAATTATAAAAATTAACATGGTTATTCAGGGTACTTTGTGACTTATGAAGCGACAAAGTTGATGTGTTCATCCATGGCTGCATCTCGTTTTAATTTTGTAAATTTTTGAAATGTCGGTATTGATTTTCCTCGTTTGCTGACAAATTTGAAACAATTATACATCACTTGTGTTGGAAAATTAATATTACATTCTGAGAAGATGGGGATCAGAAAGAATTTGTTCTAAAGCTACAACTGATGTTATATAATATACATTCTGTTCTCTGAAGACAATACAGTGCCAAGACATTCAAAACAAGCGGAAAATACTAATCTGGTGAAATTTATCCGATCTTCTCAGTGTCATCCGATGGCCAAACAATGGTCTCCAACAGCCTTTCACGCATCAACTCCAAGTTCTCATCCGATATGAATTGATATATTTCACCATGGTTACATTTCTACATTGAAATTCCATAAAAGAAAGGAAACGTTTTAGCTATATAGGTTTCCGTGTTTAACTGTTAGCATCAGACAATTGTAACAGAGGAGATGAATTACGAACCTTAATCCATCTTCCATACAAATGAAGGCGTGTTACCATAACTCTCTCGGCGAGGTCTTGCTTCTCCTGTCAATCATACAAGATTGTAGTGTCAGCAGGAATGTTTTCTCCATTGTTAATCAAGTAAATGTGTCACTAGTCCATTTCTGCTTTTTATATTATATATACAGAAATCCGGAAACATTCCGTGTTTTTTTATCTCCTTTCTCGTCATAGACAGGAACCTTTTAGGCATTCTGTAATGTTGTTGTTACTGCATCAAATTTTGAAACTGAAACATGCACATGAATAAATTAGATAAACTTACCTTCCCAAGCTTACGGAGGAAGAGCTTCCCATCTCCTGGTTTGTTTGCTACAACAAAGCTGCATGATTGAAAGTCAAATTCGCAAACTTAACGTCAATATTCTGAAAATAAGGCATGAAGAAGCGGTTTTGAATGCTAAATGGGAAACCTATGTCAAACTGATATGGCACATGGACATATAGATTGTTTACTAAGAGCTATTCAGTGTATAGGCCCAGCAAAAAAAACTCAATTTAAGCCTGCACTCTCCAAACAGATCACTCTAAAGTCTGAACTGAGATGAAAACTCGGAATTTTGACAAAACAAGTTTATCAATGCAAATTCAATCTCAGCAGAAAAAGACTGGTGCTGAATGCCTGAATTCTCTTAATGATCTTTATGTGAGCTATATTACACTATCACTTTAATTTGCTTTAATTTGCTTCAAGAGTATGTTCTCAAAAGTGAGTTTTCTGAGATCATTATACAACAAAACTCTACCAAAACGACTATGAAATGTATGACACCTCTGCAACTGAATTAAACTCCAAAACTACCCATGCATGATGTTCTCAATAGTGAATGTTGATATCCATTCACCATTAAAGTGTAATGGGGACAATATAAATGGGATAGAGGTAGTATGTAGTATGCACGAATGAAATGTATGAAGGATGTAAGTAGGGTGGTAAGGAAGTGATCTAACTTGTAAAGCCATGTATATTTCGGCGGGTTCATTTCATAAAGCTGGTTCAGAACAGTCCTCACAGCTTTGTATGTAAAATAGTTCAACATTTGCTGCATGAAAATTTAAGCATATAAATCAGTCATTACAAAATATTACTACAGTTGACACAGATTATGATACAATATAGCAAGCCAATGAAGAAATACACCAACTTATACTTCTACAGTTCTACCATGAAAATTTTACAAGAAAGGAAAGACCGTAATACAAACACAATGGGGCGTATTCCATCCCACATGAACGGAAGCTCCAATATACAAAATCAGGCAACAAGCATTCTAAATTTCTAATAAAGTAATAATTCCATTTTGCAAAACATTTAACATTTTGGGTAGTGAAGTACTGAAGTAGGTCATAGATTTCATTTTTCTACACATAAATGGCTAAATCTCCTTGTTCTACACAAGAAGAAATCTTTCAGTTCAAAAGATAGAAGCTTGCTTTCAGTCTTCAAGTTACAATAGTCTAATATCTACCTATCAATATACCATCTCCGTCTCATTCATTTGTTTACATTAATTTATTCTGAGAAGTATTTTAATCAAATGTAAACAAATTACTGGTAAGGGAGGAAGTAAAAAAAAAACACCACAGATCTGCAAACTCTGTAAACTGAGGTACATGCAAGTAGCTCACAAAACATGGTCATTGTTAAATTAATCAAAACAACAATAAAATTATTAGTCCTAAAATGGATTCGGGTTAGCTAAAAGGTAAACAAATCATTGTGACGGATATAATTAGGTAAACTTCCTTATTTAATTAACAGTTACCGTTTTGACATCCTCAAAAGTGTCCTCATACTGTCCACCAAGTTCACTAACAATCACAAAGCTTCGAGCTTTCCGTTGCTTTTTAGAGCACCTCATATTCACACTACTCGACATTTTTTTCCCTTGACCAACAAAAGAACTACCCAGCAACAAAGATTCAATATTTCGCCTTCTCGATTTCTTCTGACCACCCTTAAGATTCATACCAGATGAACTCATAGCATCCAAACACAAACATGTGCAAGAACTTGGAGAATCAATAACAGGGGAACCCAATAAAGAGAAAGCACCCACCATATTTTCTCAAAAAAAATTCCACAAACTAAATTTTACCCACTTAAATTCTCCCCAAAATAACACTACCCAGATGACCAAAACCGAAAATCCTCAACAAATCAACAGCTTTTCGTCACTTAGGACTTTTAACAAACAGTTGGTTTTATTTCAATAATGTTGAAATTAAACAAAATCACATCAATTGTGGCATAAATAGGGGTTTGGGATGAGGAAGCGTGATGGAATAATGGACGAATTCTGTACTAAATTGAATGTAAATAGAGAAATTGGATTTTTTTTGTGGGAAAAAACAAATAAAAGTGACGACCATAGAAAATTATGAGGTCGAAAATAGCTTAAAATGAGTTAGTTGTATTTTTGTGAATATTCCTGTTTCTTCACCTGGACGGTTAACAGGATTCCAACAATGTGGGGTTTGAATCTTTGATCAAAGTTTAGGTACGTGTTAGATTCAAAGTTAGGTTACGATATTGGGGAATTGGGGTACATTAAACGTGTTACTAACTATTGCTTGTTCCTTGAAGGCCACTCCTAACTTGTACCACATCCCTAACTTGATCATACTTGACTTTGCTTTGATTTTACCATAATACTCAAGAAAGTGTGTGAGAGTATTTTGGTAAAATAACACTGAAATGTTATATGCTCATACTTTTGTGGTTTGAATCAACTTGTTCTCAATTATGTTGTTTGAATCATACTCGACTTTGCTTCGGTTTTACCGTAATACTCGAGAAGCCGAGCCCATGAAGTATTTCAAAGAAATAACATGCAGAATGTTATATGGTTCGGTGGTAATATAAAAATTGTCAATAAGAATAATTGTGAACTCAGCCCAAATTAGTTGTCTAGTCCAAATCGACTTATTCTCAATCTGTGTTGTTCGAGTACAAATCGAGCTTCGACGGAGAGGTGAATGAAAGGGTTTGATAAGTTGATAAAGAATTTCAATTATGAATTAGACCTGATCATGGGTCGGGCTGGGCTGGGTTTGGGCCGGGCTCGAGCTAAATAAATGGCCCAAATGCATGGGCCGGGCGCGGGCCGGTCCGAAATGGTGGGCCATATTCTTTGGCCCAATCCCATAATTGTTCGGGCTATAATGGGCCTCGAGCCAAAGCGGGCCAAAATAATACAATACGAAATAATCAATAAAATGGATATTTGAACAAACTATTAGTAACGAAATAAAATTTTCAAGTCTTAATACTCCCTCCTATTCCATATTTTCTTCCCCTTTGTGTTTGGCACAAATGAGAATAAAATAAGTGTAAAAAATTGGGTGGAGTTTGTTAATAGGAGAGAGATGAATAATTAGGAATTAAATAAGAAATTGTGGGGCCAAAAACATTAAAAAGGAATAAAATAGGAGTAAAAAAATTGGGTGGGGTTTGATAATAGGAGAGAGAAATGAATAAAATATGAATAAAAGTTTCCAAAATAGGAAAGGGGAAGAAAACCTGAATAATCCGTTTTAGGAAATAGGGAAGAAAATATGGAATAGGAGGGAGTACTAACTAATTAAAGTTGTACGATAAAAATATAAAAATATCCGCAAAGTTGATAATTCAATGCATTAGTGATATTAGGTTATTAGCGTGATCTGATATACCATTCCAACTTTTGAAATATTTTTTAGAAAAATAATAATTTTGGGTTGGGTCGGGCCAAAATCGGCCTATATTTATATCGGGCTTATTTTGGGCCGGGCCACGGGCTTTTTGGGCGAAACTATGAGGCCCAAACCCGAGAAAAAATCGGATTGGGCCGGGTCGGACCATCGGACTTGGGCCATATGATCAGCTCTATTGTGAATGTGTGAATATATTGTTAGGGCCTTCGGGGTGCTTAAAACCCAACAGGCTTTTTTGGCCCAAAATTGAAATAGTTTGAAGATGGGCCAACTGCTGCTGAAAAACAGAACAGTCAATGAACAAACCAACAAACAAACACCAACATTTACACTTGGGGAGCTGAAACACAACCATTTTTAGAGAGAGAAAGTGAGTAAGAGAGAGAATAGGGTTTCAACGAAGGCTCCAACAACAACAACAACAACACTACTATGTACTACAATCGTGGAGGGTAATTTCGTAATCTCGTTAAACTTTTAATCTTTATTCATTTTGGTTCTCATTTCTGATTTAATTCTACTTGTTTGATGTTCATTTGTGTTCCCCTTTACGATTTTGACCCGTTTTAGTGAATAAAACCATGGGTTTTGTTGTTGGGTAAATGTGGGAAACATTGCGCATTTGAAAAAGTTATGAAGTTAACGATTTAGGGTTAGTTTATTGTTGATTGAATTTGGGGAACGGTTCTTGTTTCAGCGTATTGACTGTTGTAGGTCTGTAAAGGATGAAGCTTTGCTTGATTATTGCTGCTATATGCTTGGTAGGATTTGAGCAGTTGTTTTTTTGTTCCTGGTCTTTGGTTTGGGCTGCTAGTAGGGGTGTTCAAAACGGTTTCGGTTCACCGAACCGGTGTAATTGACCGGTTAACCGGTCAAACGGTTCGCTCAAAAGGTAAACCGTAACCGAACCGGTTTGAACCGGTTTTTTACGGTTCGGTTAACCGGATATTCGGTTCATTTTAACGGTTAACCGAACCCGTTTTATTGCTTTTGTCTTTTTTTTTCCAATTCTTGTGATATTGCCGATTAACTTGATAAATTTGAACATGATGAATCAATTGAATGCAACATGTTTAATGCAGATGTAAATTATCATAAAAAATAAGCCACATACAAATTTTAATAGCAAATCACGAAACTTTCTTGATTGATTGTCTTGAAAATTATAAGCACTAAGAATAAACTAGATTCAATACATAAGAAAACATCATAAATTATGAACAGATAATCAAAGTTTTGCTTGTCATTTGAGATCTAAATAATAGACCAAACTTACGACAATTTCTGGAAAAGACAAAATGAAACAGACCCTTTTTTGCCAAAAAATCAACTACACATAATTCGGTATTTGCAACAAACGATGGAAGACAACAACGGTGGCGGCGGACAGATGAAGTGGGTGGTGCAAAGTGGTGATTGAGTGACTGTTGAGCGATTGTAAGGTTATGACTTGTGAGAATGAGGTTGTAGGAAAGCTTCTGTTTTTTGAGGAAGACAGAAGAGGAAGGTTGCTTAAGTGGGGATGAGAAATTAGGGTTTATTTGTCTTTTAAATATGGGCCAGCCCAACTTAGCACTATACAGCTATATTTTTCTATAAATATATTTTAGGATTACCAGTTCGGTTCGGTGAACCGGCGGTTATGTAATCGTGAACCGGAACCGAACCGCTTTATAGTTAATTGAACCGGTTCGGTTCACCAAACTGTTTGATTAATTCGGTTCGGTTAATCGAACCTTAAAACTTGTACGGTTTCGGTTTTTTTGGTTCGGTTTTAACGGTTCGGTTAACCATGAACACCCCTAGCTGCTAGGGTTATTTGTTTTCGTGTTTTAGAAATGTGGTTTAGTTGTATACTTAATACTTGTATGATAGTGGTATATGTTGCAGTCGTTGATCAGTTTCTCAGCTTAAATTTGATTTCTTTATGCCCCCACCCAATCAAATAGAATTGTGGATGTGACTGCAATGGAGTTATGTATCACACTCATTCTTATGAAGTAATTCTAAACTGTTAGGGTGTGTTCGGATTTAGGGATTTGGAGGGGAGGGGGAGGGAGAATAAGGGGATTTAAAATCCCTTGTTTGGATAAAGGGTGAAGGGAAATGGAAGGGGAGGAATTCGGAGGGATATTTTTCCCCTCCTCCATGGCGAATTATAATCTCTCCACTATAGGAAATATTTCGAAGGAAATTGTATCCAAACACCCCTTCCCCCTCCCCCTCCCCCTCCCCCTCCCCCTCTCCTTTCCTTTTTCCTTTTTCCTTCCCTCCTTTCCCTTCCCTTTCCCTCCACTTTTGCTATCCAAACACATCCTTATTTACGCAACTGGCTGATATATAACTATGTACCGGAAACAAATGTTAGTATAAAAGACAAGACCTTTGGAATGATAGGGAAGATTATTCCACTAGGTGATTGTCTCTATGAAGGGGTTTCAATGGACAGGGAGGCGAGAGAGGGAGGATACCAATTACAGAGTATCTTATTTCATTAGCAAATTAACTTGGAGGGAAATGAAGGGAACCATTTTCCCGTCTCCTAGGCAAATTAGTATCCGTGCAACATAGGAAAGATTCAGAGAGAAAACTCCTCTACTCCATATCCCCTTCACCCCCCTCTATTTTGTATCCAAGTAAAGCTCTAAATGTCAGTGCTTGTATGTTTTGGACTGAATTTTAGATGTCTATGAATTGTTTAGCCTGAGTTACTCCATGGTTTAGTAATATAAGCGTCTCACTTGACCTAGCCCTGGTTTAATGGCTGTTATGACTTACATTGGTTCTGGCAAAATGAATAGATATGGAGATTATGGCGATGGACGTGAAATGGCTCCAAAAAGACAAAGGATAACGGATCATGCATCGTCATATTATGGGTCTTCACCTGCCTATGGTGCCTGTGGTGCTTCACCTGCTTCTAGCTACACGTATAATCCACCTCCATATTCGGGACATGCTGGCCAGGTTCCTCCTTTCCCTGTTGTCCGACTTCGTGGTCTCCCCTTTGACTGTACTGAGGCAGATATTAGTGACTTCTTTCGTGGTCTTGATATTGTTGACATTCTTTTGGTTCACAAAGGAGGCCGATTTTCTGGGGAAGCCTTTTGTGTTTTGAGCTATCCTACGCAAGTAGATTTTGCTCTCCAGAGAAATAAGCAAAATATTGGTCGTAGATATGTAGAGGTTTTCAGGAGCAAGAAGCATGAGTATTATAAGGCAATTTCATATGAAGTTTCAGATGGTCAAAGTGGCTCTCCACGTAGAAGTTCTAGGGCAAGGTCTTATGATGATGGAAAGGACTTGCTAGAACACACGGGCATATTGCGATTGAGAGGTTTGCCCTTTTCTGCTAAAAAGCAGGACATCAAGACTTTTTTTAAGGATTTTGAACTTGCAGATGATGTCATTCATATCACATATAATTCTGCCGAACGACCTTCGGGAGATGCTTTTGTGAAGTTTGCTAGTCCAGAGGAATCCAAATCTGCCATGGTTAAGGATAAAATGACTCTTGGAAGTCGTTACATTGAGTTGTTTCCTGCACCGCTAGAAGAGATGGATGAAGCAATTGCCGCTGGAAGGTACATTTCTGATCCCTTATTTATTAGGATCTTCTCTTTTCTTGTGCTTCATAGATCGAGTTGTTATCGTAAGACATTGAGAACGAAATTCATTCAAACGGCTTTCCCTATTCTGTGGGCATCCATGCATCTAATTGGTAGATAATCAAAGAAATGTTCGAGTTCAGTTGCCATTATTTTCCTAGGGAATCTCACTTTACTCTCCAACCAAACTTTTTGGTCGTATGAGTTATTACCTTTACTGCCACTATTAACTTATCAACTGAAATTTTATCGTCTTGTTGTTATAATATCATACTCTTATCTTTTTGCCGTCTTTTCCATTGTAAGTAAAGGCAAAAAGTCACCTTTTGTTTATTCACTTTATTGAAGAAAGCAAAATAACTCGTTAAATTGATCATGCTTCTCTTTAATGTGAAGTTTAAGGGGTCATCTGATGCAATTCTCAACGAATTTCGTGTCATCTGGAAGGAGCCTCAGTGTATCGCTTCTTTAAATTATGAAGTTAGCTGTATTTGCATTGAACAATCAGTAAACTGTACTAGTATTTGGCTATCTATTTTACCTTGGATGTAGGATAAGTTATTCAATGCAATTCTGGATGCAATTTTTTTGGGGTAATTTTGAAATAGCCTTTATGTGTTCCTAGCAAAGGAGTAGGGTTGCGCACCTCCCAGCCTCCACCCCCCTTTACATTGCAATTTGCAGGAGTCCTGAAGGCATTGAAATAATGTTGTTGTATTTGGTTATGGTGGTCATATGGTGTCAATTTTGGCTAAATTATTCTCTCAATATACTCTACCAACATTAATAAGAAAATCACTATGACAAATAAAGTAGAACAAATTTACAATTTTACTTGATTCTCTATACTCCCTCAAATTGACTTATTGGGCAACTTTGCTTCATGAGATATGACCAAATTGCCTTTGTTATATTTCATTATTTACACTATTCCAACCCTATCTCTCGTCCACGTCAAGAGCCACCATTCCACCATCCAATCTCAGCAACAACATCATCCATGTTTAGAACCACCTACGAACTGACCTCTTCCTCCACTGTTCCACCAATTACGACTATCAATCCCTTCCTTCTTTCCTCATCTTCAGCAACCATAAACTCTACAACGGCCCACCAATCACGACCACACAGTGATGTAAAACTTGAATTCCTCCTGCATCACACAGTTGCCTCCAGTCATCGCCGATTGTACCCTCCACCTGACGAGCCACCCACTAACCACTAAAAATCCAGCACAAAGCTCTACCTAGTGGTAGCATAGATGGTGAAAAGATGGTTGGGCTTAGGAGCTTTAGCATTCGATCAAATGACGGTTTATGTGGTTGCTTGTTGGATCGGAGGTGATGGTAATGAGAGTTCCCGAAGGAAAGATGATGAACATAAAAAAGAAGATGAGTTGGGATGGTTGATAGGTTCTCTTAGTGTATTCCACTAGTGAAAGGGAGGGTAAAAGACTAAAAGAGTGCTAAGTCTTCTACTTTTGCTCTTAATCTTTTGTGCCCAAAAGAAAACTTACGTAACTCAAGCTTGTGGGGAATATAAGATTGTAGGCTTAGTTTTAAAAAGTGCACCCAAGGCGCGCCTTGGATGAGACACTTGTCAAAACGCCTTGGTGTATTTTAGGTGCACATTTTAGATAAGGCTCGCCTAATAAGACTCTCTAATACGCGGTGTCGCGGTTTCCATGTCTTTTCCTTTTTGATCTTTTTATGCCATTTCCTTGCCCCATCATTCCTAACTTTTACTCCTTTATTTACATCTTAGCCAACTTAAAAACTTCTTAATTATTGTTGCCCAATTGTTTTTGGAAAATACAAATTTGCTACTTAAAATAGGGTGTCTCGCATCCTAAAGGCACGCACCATGCTTGTCGCTGCCTTGGCCCCTGGCACCTCGGTCCGCCATGCGCCTCTTCATACTAAGATTGTAGGTCAAAGCTAATGAAGTTTGGCTACAGAAATGTCAATGAGACTATAAAAAATGCTGTGGAATAACCCCCTTGAAAATTTGTCTTGGTATGTCCTTGGTAGTTAAACTGAGCAATTGGTAATCTGTACTAGTATTTGGTTAATATCTGTCATTCCTGGGAAGTATATACACTTAAAGGTTCTTAATGATACACGATAAAATGAAAACTAGAGCCATCCTATTGTGAAAAGTGGTAGTACTAGTGATGTTTTCTTACTGGTGCACATATTAATTTCGAGTTTTATGTTTTTTGAGTTGATAAATTTTGTTATCGAAGCCTTTTCCCCAATTTAAATATACTAAATAGAAGTTGAACAGATATTCTGTTGTATTCCCACTTACCAAATAATGTCAAGTTTTAAAGATACCAATAGTTATATGAGTTGAATTTTCTGATTGAAAGTCTTTCGCTAGGGATGTCAATGGGGCGGGCCGGGTGCGGAGGGGGTCAACCTGCGCCCGCCCCGCGAACTTTTAATGTACACCCGCACCCGCCCCGCGACCCCCGGTGGGTTGAACCTTTCAAAACCGTCCCCGCCCCGCGGGGATCCGTTGACCCGCCTAGCTCCTCAAGAAATGTAAATCGTGAATCTAAAATATACTAGTCGTAAAAGAAGTTTTCGCAAAATGCCTTAACATTCAATTACAAGAGTCCGTTTAGTCATGAAACGGTTTTACATACAAATATACCACGAAACACATGCACAAACAGCAACCCAAATACGGAATACTGAGGAGTGAACTAGTGATTATTGCCTTATTGGACTACTGGGTAGAAGTTACTTACTTGTTTGGGCCTGATTGAACTACTAGGTAGGGACTACTTATTTATTAAAAGTTTTTTTTAATCTTTTAAGTTATATTTTTTTTATCTATATATATTACTATTAGATATTTCTATTTATTAGGTGGGTATAAGAGGGGCGAGGACATGTGGGGCGGGGCGAGCGGGGCGGGTGTGGGGCGGGGTGGGTATGGGGCGGGTCTCATGTGTTACCCGCCCAGCGACCCGCGACGAATGATGCGTTTGAAAACCATCCCCGCCCCACGACCCACCAAATCATTACCCACACCCGCTCCACGTGGGGCGGGTGCGGGGGAGACCCGCCAAGACCCGCCCCATTGACATCCCTAGTCTTTCCCCTGCTTTAACATGTAAAATTAGTTACACAGTACTTAATGCCATGTCGTCTGATAATCTGTTATTACAGGTCAAATGAAGACGATGTGAATGAGCCAGTGAAACATACGGGAATCTTGAAATTGAGGGGGCTGCCCTTTTCAGCCACAAAGGAGGATGTGACTGAGTTCTTCAATGGATTTGTGTTAGCAGAAGATTCCATCCATATTACATTCAATTCGAACGGAAGGCCGACGGGTGAGGCATTTGTCGAGTTTGCTAGTGTTGAGGATTCGGAGGCTGCCATGGAAAAGGACAGGAAAACCCTCGGAAGCCGCTACATTGAGCTCTTTGCCTCGTCACAGGAAGAGCTCGCCGAGGCCCTCGCCAAAGGACGATGAATCTGTTGTGTTAATTATTTTTTTCGGGTTTTCTGGGTTCTGTAGAATTGTTTCCTGTACCGATAGAATTGAGCAACCTTTTTGGTCCATGTATTAGATTTGTTGGACTTTTAATTTGCGATCCGGCCTCTTTCGGACTCCTTTGTTCTGTATTGGTATATTTGAGCAACCTTTTGCCCATGTATTTTGCAAATTAGACATTAGTTATTTGTGAACAGACTCTCCGGTTTCTAAATAAATTAGCCTGTAATTTATGCCTTTTGTCCATGTAAATCCATTAAAGTTTGCCAAAATTACAATTATTATTTTTTCATTTAAGCTATAATTTCATACTCTTAAATCATTTGTGCACACTTTTGTTGGAGATACTGTATCTCTTAACAGAAATAGCAAATAACATATCATCTAAAAGCTATCGATACAATCGACAATAAAAAATCAACTAAAAATGAGTTACCAACATGAAAAGACATTTAAAACAAACATGTCTTGGCCGTTTATTTTCTTTTATTTTCGGGTTTTTTTCTTTAAAATGTGAACGGAAAAATCACAAAAAAACATTTATTCATTTATCAGCAAAAAATTCGCTAATAAATTGAGATTTAAGTCAGCTCAAAATGTATTGTACGCCTATACAACATCCTAAACTAACTTGCTTTAACAATTCATGTTCTTACAACTTCGGGTTATCCACGCGTGTGTTCAAGATACATTTGTCTGTTACTACTTATTGGAAGAGCGGACAATGTAACATAACGAATAACTAACATTTACCTTAAACTAACAATGAACTCAAAACGATCTATTCAATGTGATAACTAAAAACAAAACCGAACAATTTATTTATCTTTTAGTCTTTTTTGATTTCCATTTTCTTTCAAACAAACCCAAAAAAATTATTTGCAAAAGCTAAAAGTCTAACAGATTGAGTTAACCGACTAAAACGATGACTAAATTCGTGAACCAAACACGGTTGTTGATATCATGGCTTATATTAGACGTAGTGTATCCAACTCTTTAAAAATCGATGATTTCAACTTGCCTCGCTCATTCAAAATGATAAAATAAGTTAATTCGTAAAAAAATTTATCTAGTTTTCCTAGCTTATTTAAAAAAAAGAACAAAAAAGACTAAAAATTGTGAAAGTTCTAGATTATAGGCTCAATATGAGGACTCAATGCTTCTTCACTTCCTTCGGACACCAAAGGATATAATTCAATCCACTTAAAATATCAGACTTAAGTCCACATTTTTTCCATTTAAAAACCGATAACCGATACATCCGGTCACCAAACCCTTTGTCCGACAATCACTTAGTCACTTACCCCATTACCAGGTACCGTTTCTTCCGGTTTCCATGTTCCCCCTCTCTCTATATCTTTAACCCCACTCTCTCAATATTAGATCTTTCAACTCCTCTTCCTGATCTTAGATCTTTCAACTTCTCTCTCAAACTTACATATCACTAATATAAATAAATAATAATAATATTAATAGTATTAGTGATTAATGTGTTCATTAATATCTAATCTTTACTCTTAAAACAACGCTGTAATAAGTTATTTAGTGTTTAATTAATGTGAAAGAAGGTGAAATGGTAATTAATATGAAGTTTTCTGAAGTGGGTTTTGGTCCATTTTTGTTAGGTTATCAAAAGGTTATAAACTTTGGGTGTTTTTTGCACTATTTTTACTAATTCTTGATTTATTATTGATTTTCTGAACTGGGTTTTGGTCCATTTTTAGTGGGTATCAAGAAAGTTGTATACTTTGGGTGTTTTTTTCTTGCATTTTTTGCTGATTTCTGAGGTGGGTTTTGGTCCATTTTCAAGAAAGTTGTAAACCTTGGGCGGTTTTTGGATTATTTCTGCTGATTTTTGATTTTTTTTATTAATTTTCTGAAGTGGGTTTTGGTCCTTTTTTATTGGGTCATTGAATAGTTGTAAACTTTAGGTGTTTTTTATGCCTAATTTCTGGATTTTGTTGGTGTTTTTTAAGACCACAGAAGATGTATAATAAGTTTCTTCTTCAACCTATGCTCATCTGCAGAAATCGGTTAGCATTTCTGAACTTTGTTAATTAAATGATCAGTTTTATTGTGTATTTTTGTGATTTTTCTTGGTTTTAGTTGATTAAGTTCTGCTTTTTTTTTAACATATGTTTATAATATATTTTAACCATGTAATTAAATTAAAATCTGGGATTCCTTTCATATATAAATTACTTCCTTTTCTGTAATATATTTAACTTGTTTTAGGGATGTAGATTTTTTTTTCTTTTTTTTGGGTTTTGATTACATGCATTAGCATATTATGTTGTTTCTTATTGTGCTTATACCTTTGAGTCTTTGACCAACTTGGTATATAATATATATTGATATTGCTATTGATACTGATGATCTTTGATAATTTGACTTGAATCTGAGAGATATAAGTCTGATTATAGGATTGATTTTGTGTATTATACAGATTGATTTTTGGATAACTGAACATTGTGTATTGCACCAAAAGGAAGCAAGTTTCGGTGTTTTTCGTTGTTATTGTATGTAAAATGGAGGATTCTAGTGAAACCAAGGTGTCGTTTTCGCATGTGCTGGAGTTTGTGGCTGATAATGATGTGGAAGGGTTTAAAGAATACATTGAACTAAACCCTGATGCAGTTGATGAGGTTGGGTTATGGTATGGCCGTCAGGTTAGTGGTAAGGGTATGGTGTTGGAGTATAGGACACCATTAATGGTCGCGGCCATGTATGGAAGTTTGGATGTGATGAAAGTTATACTTTCGCTATCAAAGGCGAATGTAAATAGTTCTTTTGGTGCTGATAAGAGTACTGCACTTCATTGTGCTGCTTCTGGTGGATCTGTTGATGCAGTTAAGCTGCTTGTTGCGAATGGTGCTGATGTTAATCTTTGTGATGCCAAAGGGAGACGGCCTTTTGATGTCATTAATGTTGTTCCAAATCAACAAGAATGTCGTGTGAAACTCGAAGATATGCTTTGTTATGATGATCATTCGGATGAACAGAAAGATTTGAGAGTGTTGGCTAATGGGTTGAAGCTTACTCCATTGACTATCCCGAATCATTCAGAAGGCAAGCCTTCGGATTTGGAGACTAATGACACCAATGACACCAATGGTGGACCTGCTGTGTCTGAAAAGAAGGAGTATCCCTTTGATCCATCCCTTCCTGATATAAAGAACAGTGTGTACTCCACTGATGAATTTCGGATGTACTCCTTCAAAGTCCGGCCTTGTTCACGGGCATACTCCCATGACTGGACTGAGTGCCCTTTCGTTCACCCTGGGGAAAATGCTCGGAGACGGGACCCACGAAAGTATCATTACAGCTGTGTCCCTTGCCCTGAGTTCCGCAAGGGTTCATGCAGGCGGGCGGATATGTGTGAGTATGCTCATGGTGTGTTTGAATGTTGGTTGCACCCGGCACAATACCGGACCAGGCTATGCAAGGATGGCACGTCGTGCAATCGTCGGGTTTGCTTCTTTGCACATAAACCGGAGGAGCTTAGACCTTTGTATGTGTCCACAGGGTCTGCTGTCCCGTCTCCTAGAGCTATGGCTTCTGCTGCTGCTGTTATGGACATGGCAGCCGCCCTCAACATGTTCCCAGGATCTCCATCTGCACCATCTGCCATGTCACCTAACCCATTCACACCTCCAATGTCGCCTTCTGGGAACGGGATGGCCCATTCATCCTCCGGTTGGCAACAACAAAACATTCCAACCTTGCATCTTCCAGGAAGCAATATTCAGGCCAACAATATCCAAGCTAGCCGGCTGAGATCTTCTCTGAATGCTAGGGACATCCATGCTGCAGAGGATTTCATGTTCAATTCACCCTTTGGTAGGTCGCAGAATCTTGGGTCGGCGAACTTGGATGAGCTTTTTGCCTCTGAGATGTCGTCACCTCGGTATTCTGACCCTCTTGGTGGTACTGCATCCATGTTTTCACCGTCCCACAAGTCGGCGGTGATGAATCATTTCCAGATGCAACAACGCATGCTGTCACCTATAAATACCAAGGTATTCTCACCGAAATCTGTGGATCATCCGTTGATGCAGGCTCCATTTGGTCCGTCTTCGCCTGGTATGATGTCACCTCGAGGAATGGACCCACAATCTCCGCTGAACGCCAGACTGGCTGCACTCGCTCTGCGCGAGAACCACATGCGTAGCTTGAGTGGACGTGATCTGAGCTCTAGTCTACCCCGGGATCTGATTCCAGAAAGTGGTGGGATGGGAGGTTCTCCTGTGGGGCAGTGGTCTATGTGGGAGTCAACCAATGGACAAGCTGATTGGTCAGCTAATGGAGATGAGCTAAACCGGTTAAAGCGGTCAAATACAATGGGACACAACGGTGAGGAGCCGGATCTATCTTGGGTGCAGTCACTGGTGAAGGATCCACCTAGCGAAAATAAAGATGATTGGAATAATTCAGTGTCGGGTTTGAACCATTGTGGAGATGCCTCAAATCCTAATTAACAAGTTGAAGCTGTGGGTGGATGTTGGAACTAGTTGTTGAGTAATTTGAAGATGAATTTACAGCTTAGAATTCCGAAGAGGAGGGTAACAAGAGTAGTAGGAGGGAGATGGAGATGGAGATGGAGAATACAAAGTCTTCATCAATTTTTTTTACATCCCAATATTATTTGATTATTTATTAATATTAATATTAATATTATTAATATGTTGTTTTATGTTTACTTTACAGAAGCCAAAAAGATAGGATAAGGGAACCTAGCTAGCATGGAGGATTGGAAGCATATCCTTACATTCTTACACAGCTAGGCAATTCTTTTTTGCTAATTTTTTTGCATTTAATATTACTAAGTACCAAGTACTCCATTCCATATCATTTTCAATTTGTAATTTTGAGGTATTTAAAGACAACTCATAAATCCATTCTTCTGCTTTAAACAACTCTTGGGATTTTTTCTAATTCATTGCCTTCATTCTATTCTATTCTAGTCTAACCCATATACTTTACCTTTTAATAATGGATTAGTTAATGTTTTTGGATCCGTTTTACGTTTTAGACAGACGGTCTTATGAAAGATTTACTCGTTTTACGTATTTGTTGATGCGATTTGAACCCGTAACTCAGATTTACTATTCTACTTGTTTGTTGGTGATTTATAATGGTGACGAGAGATTTAAACACGATAATAAATGAAAGAGGGAGGGAGGGAGGGTTGGTGGAAAACGGAGCAATGTAGGTTGATGCAACGACGACGTATTTCTGCATATGTGAAATGTGAATAATTGTATTGTAGGAAGGAATGTAGGGTATGGAAAGTGATTGGTCGGTGGAACATTATTAGAAATGGACAATAGGGTCCTTGTTGATTTGTGGAATTTATGCATCCTTCATTTTAGTTTATCTTTTGGTTTTCAATGTCTTTCGTATTAGATTCATTTTTAATTCCTACTTTTTCTCGTCCTTTTTTTTCCTCTTACTTTTCTCTAGTCTCTTCCATTTGTCACCATTCATGAAAGCATTCTTCTGTAAGATGTGGACTTCAATGGTAGATGGTAGATGTTGAGTTCAAATTTCAAGACAAGACAGGATTCAAAGATAATGACCCTATAGCTTCCGATGCCCCACCCCCATAGCCACTCTCATCACTCTTCCGTTTTTTTTTTTTTTTTTTTTTTTTGTTTTTGCTTATATCATTTTTGTTTTTGCTTATAGCCTAAAAACATGAAAGTGATGTTATAGGCTTATTAAGGTAATTTGTTAGGACATATCGTGTCTTTTGGAAAGACAGAGACGGCATAGCCCACAGAAGCCTAATAGGATTGGCTTCTTTTAAAGAGTGGAGCATATTATATGCTTATTACTTTATTACTTTGTAATCAACTCATAATGCATGCTTCATCCACGCCTTAAGATAATCATCATTAACTCATTATGCTCATCAACTGGATGCTTCAATTACATTGTTTATTTATTAATGGGGAACTGATCTATCAACTTTTGGATGCGATTTTGATGGACGATATATAATTATTATAACACAAACTCTCGCTTCTGGACCGTTATTATCCGTCTTAAGCGTAGGATGGGTCAAATATATACCAAATCACCTCAATTGTTGTCTAAAAAATGACATTTTTTGTCTTTATTATCACCATTTACTAGTATTTGACGCGTTTTAAACTTAAGACGGATAATATCCGTCTTAAACAAGACTTACTGTTATTATAATATAAAATATAAATAGGTCATTGAATTTTAGTGGCTTTTGTTACATCAATAAATCTCTCTTGTGACGGGTCAAGTATCACCCATCACTTGAGTATATTAGACAAAAATAAAAACGCCTAAAGAATAACAAATAATTTGTCTTTATCTGCCAAAGTGATATTATTTGACCCATCACAAGCTTCTGACGATGTTACTCGTCACAAAAGATAATTTGTGTAACCCTTGGATAGACAAAAAATACAGACAAGCATTCAGAAAAAAAAAGTTCGGATTCGAAAATGAAAAAAAATTGTCGATTTTGAATGTTATTATCCACGTTTTTCAAGCCGACAAGATCCCATTATAAAAATTCAAGAAATTCGCACAATAGTACCTTTAGATCATATAAATATGACTCAATGTGTTAAAATTGGTAAACGGTTTAAAATAGACACATTTAGAAACCATAAAACTATTTTCTAGAACGTGTTTGAAATAGACAAAAATAAGTTAATACAACTTAGTATATGTTGTCTTAAGAAAAATCAGATTATCCAGTATTTATTATAGGATAGAATGAGCCTTCAGACAAGCATTCACGAAAAAAAAGTTCGGATTCGAAAATGACAAAAAATTGTCGATTTTGAAGGTTATTATCCACGTTTTTCAGGCCGACAGGGTCCCGGGATAAAAATTCACGAAATTCGCAGCATAGTACCTATAAACAATATAAATATGACTCAATGTGTTAAAATTGGTAAACGGTTTAAAATAGACACATTTAGAGGTCCTAAAATTATTTTATCCGACGTGTTTGAAATAAACAAAATAAGTTTTATACTTTAGTTTATGTTGTTTTAAGAAAATAAGATCATCCAGTATTTATTATAGGATAGAATGAGCCTACCGACAAGCATTCAGGAAAAAAAAAGTTCGGATTCGAAAATGTCAAAAAATTGTCGATTTTGAAGGTTATATTATCCACGTTTTTTAGGCCGACAGGGTCCCGGAAAAAATATTTAACAAATCCGCACCATAGGACCTTTGAACCATATAAATATGACTCAATGTGTTAAAATTGGTAACCGGTTTAAAATAGACTCATTTAGAGTGCCTAAAATTATTTTATAAGACGTGTTTGAAATAGACAAAATAAGTTTTATACTTAAATATATGATGTCTTAAGAAAAATCAGATCATCCAGTATTTATTATAGGATTGAATGAGCCTACAGACAAACATTCAGAAAAAAAATGTTCGGATTCGAAAATGACAAAAAATTGCCGATTTTGAAGGTATTATCCACTTTTTTCAGGATGACAGGGTCCCGAAAAAAAAATTCACGAAATTCGCACCATAGTGCCTTTAAACCATATAAATATGACTCAATGTTTTAAAGTTGGTAAACGCTTAAAAGAAACGAATTTTGAGGCCCTAAAATTACTTTATAGGACGTGTTTGAAATAGACAAAATAAGTTTTATACTTTAGTATATGTTGTCTTAAGAAAAATCAGATCATCCAGTATTTATTATAGGATTGAAAGAGCCTACAGATAAACATTCAGGAAAAAAAAGTTCGGATTCGAAAATGACAAAAAATTGTCGATTTTGAAGGGTATTATCCACGTTTTTCAGGCCGATAAGGCCCGGAAAAAAATTCACGAAATTCGCACCATAGGACCTTTAAACCATATAAATATGACTCAATGTGTTAAAGTTGGTAAACGGTTAAAATAAACAAATTTTGAGGCCCTAAAAATACTTTATAGGACGTGTTTGAAATAGACAAAATAAGTTTTATACTTTAGTATATGTTGTCTTAAGAAAAATCAGATAATCCAGTATTTATTATAGGATAAAATGAGCCTAGAGACAAGCATTCAGGAAGAAAATAGTTCGAATTCGAAAATTACAAAAAATTGTCGATTTTGAAAGTTATTATCCACGTTTTTCAGGCCGACAGGGCCCCGAAAAAAAAATTCACTAAAACCGCACTATATTACTTAGAGTGCCGGTTTAAAATAGACTTAATGTGTTAAAATTGGTAACCGGTTTAAAATAGACTCATTTAGAGTGCCTAAAATTATTTTATAACATGTGTTTGAAATAAAGAAAATAAGTTTTATACTTAAATATATGTTGTCTTAAGAAAAATCAGATCATCCAGTATTTATAGGATTGAATGAGCCTACAGACAAACATTCAGGAAAAAAAAGTTCGGATTCGAAAATGACAAAAAATTGTCGATTTTGAAGGATATTATCCACGTTTTTCAGGCCGACAAGGCCCGGAAAAAAAATTCACGAAATTCGCACCATAGGACCTTTAAACCATATAAATATGACTCAATGTGTTAAAATTGGTAAACGGTTTAAAATAGACACATTTAGAGGCCCAAAAATTATTTTATAGGGCGTGTTTGAAATAGACAAAATAAGTTTTATACACTAGTATATGTTGTCTTAAGAAAAATCAGATCATCCAGTGTTTATTATAGGATAGAATAAGCCTACAGACAAGCATTCAGGAAAAAATAAGTTCGGATTCGAAAATGTCAAAAAATTGTCGATTTTGAAGGTTATTATCCACGTTTTTCAGGCCAACAGGGTCCCGGAAAAAAATTCACGAAATTCGCACCATAGGACCTTTAAACCATATAAATATGACTCAATGTTTTAAAATTGATAAACGGTTTAAAATAGACACATTTAGAGGCACGAAATTTATTTTATAGGACGTGTTTGAAATAGACAAAATAAGTTTTATACTCTAGTATATGTTGTCTTAAGAAAAATCAGATCATCCAGTATTTATTATAGGACAGAATGGGCCTACAGACAAGCATTCAGAAAAAAAAAAGTTCGGATTCGAAAATGTCAAAAAATTGTCGATTTTGAAGGTTATTATCCACGTTTTTCAGGCGGACAGGGTCCCGGAATAAAAATTCACGAAATTCGCACCATAGGACCTTTAAACCATATAAATATGACTCAATGTGTTAAAATTGGTAAACGGTTTAAAATAGACACATTTAGAGGCCCGAAATTTATTTTATAGGACGTGTTTGAAATAGACAAAATAAGTTTTATACTCTATTATATGTTGTCTTAACAAAAATCAGATCATCCAGTATATATTATAGGATAGAATAGGCCTACAGACAAGCATTTAGAAAAAAAAAAGTTCGAATTTGAAAATGTCAAAAAATTGTCGATTTTGAAGGTTATTATCCACGTTTTTCAGGCGGACAGGGTCCCGGAATAAAAATTCACGAAATTCGCACCATAGGACCTTTAAACCATATAAATATGACTCAATGTGTTAAAATTGGTAAACGGTTTAAAATAGACACATTTAGAGGCCCAAAAATTATTTTATAGGACGTGTTTGAAATAGACAAAATAAGTTTTATACTCTAGTATATGTTGTCTTAAGAAAAATCAGATCATCCAGTGTTTATTATAGGATAGAATAAGCCTACAGACAAGCATTCAGGGAAAAATAAGTTCGGATTCGAAAATGTCAAAAAATTGTCGATTTATAAGGTTATTATCCACGTTTTTCAGGCGGACAGGGTCCCGGTATAGAAATTCACGAAATTCACACCATAGTACCTTTAAACCATATAAATATGACTCAATGTGTTAAAATTGGTAAACAGTTCAAAATAGTCTCATTTAGAGGCCCGAAAATTATTTTATAGGACGTGTTTGAAATAGACAAAATAAGTTTTATACTCTAGTATATGTTGTCTTAAGAAAAATCAGATCATCCAGTATTTATTATAGGACAGAATGGGCCTACAGACAAGCATTCAGAAAAAAAAAAGTTCGGATTCGAAAATGTCAAAAAATTGTCGATTTTGAAGGTTATTATCCACGTTTTTCAGGCGGACAGGGTCCCGGAATAAAAATTCACGAAATTCGCACCATAGGACCTTTAAACCATATAAATATGACTCAATGTGTTAAAATTGGTAAACGGTTTAAAATAGACACATTTAGAGGCCCGAAATTTATTTTATAGGACGTGTTTGAAATAGACAAAATAAGTTTTATACTCTATTATATGTTGTCTTAACAAAAATCAGATCATCCAGTATATATTATAGGATAGAATAGGCCTACAGACAAGCATTTAGAAAAAAAAAAGTTCGAATTTGAAAATGTCAAAAAATTGTCGATTTTGAAGGTTATTATCCACGTTTTTCAGGCGGACAGGGTCCCGGAATAAAAATTCACGAAATTCGCACCATAGGACCTTTAAACCATATAAATATGACTCAATGTGTTAAAATTGGTAAACGGTTTAAAATAGACACATTTAGAGGCCCAAAAATTATTTTATAGGACGTGTTTGAAATAGACAAAATAAGTTTTATACTCTAGTATATGTTGTCTTAAGAAAAATCAGATCATCCAGTGTTTATTATAGGATAGAATAAGCCTACAGACAAGCATTCAGGGAAAAATAAGTTCGGATTCGAAAATGTCAAAAAATTGTCGATTTATAAGGTTATTATCCACGTTTTTCAGGCGGACAGGGTCCCGGTATAGAAATTCACGAAATTCACACCATAGTACCTTTAAACCATATAAATATGACTCAATGTGTTAAAATTGGTAAACAGTTCAAAATAGTCTCATTTAGAGGCCCGAAAATTATTTTATAGGACGTGTTTGAAATAGACAAAATAAGTTTTATACTCTAGTATATGTTGTCTTAAGAAAAATCAGATCATCCAGTATTTATTATAGGACAGAATGGGCCTACAGACAAGCATTCAGAAAAAAAAAGTTCGGATTCGAAAATGTCAAAAAATTGTCGATTTTGAAGGTTATTATCCACGTTTTTCAGGCGGACAGGGTCCCGGAATAAAAATTCACGAAATTCGCACCATAGGACCTTTAAACCATATAAATATGACTCAATGTGTTAAAATTGGTAAACGGTTTAAAATAGACACATTTAGAGGCCCGAAATTTATTTTATAGGACGTTTTTGAAATAGACAAAATAAGTTTTTTACTCTAGTATATGTTGTCTTAACAAAAATCAGATCATCCAGTATTTATTATAGGATAGAATAGGCCTACAGACAAGCATTTAGAAAAAAGAAAGTTCGAATTTGAAAATGTCAAAAAATTGTCGATTTTGAAGGTTATTATCCACGTTTTTCAGGCGGACAGGGTCCCGGAATAAAAATTCACGAAATTCGCACCATAGGACCTTTAAACCATATAAATATGACTCAATGTGTTAAAATTGGTAAAAGGTTTAAAATAGACACATTTAGAGGCCCAAAAATTATTTTATAGGACGTGTTTGAAATAGACAAAATAAGTTTTATACTCTAGTATATGTTGTCTTAAGAAAAATCAGATCATCCAGTGTTTATTATAGGATAGAATAAGCCTACAGACAAGCATTCAGGGAAAAATAAGTTCGGATTCGAAAATGTCAAAAAATTGTCGATTTTGAAGGTTATTATCCACGTTTTTCAGGCGGACAGGGTCCCGGTATAGAAATTCACGAAATTCGCACCATAGTACCTTTAAACCATATAAATATGACTCAATGTGTTAAAATTGGTAAACAGTTCAAAATAGACTCATTTAGAGGCCCGAAAATTATTTTATAGGACGTTTTTGAAATAGACAAAATAAGTTTTATACTCTAGTATATGCTGTCTTAAGAAAAATCCGATCATCTAGTATTTATTATAGGATAGAATGAGCCTACAGACAAGCATTCAGGAAAAAAAAATTCGGATTCGAAAATGTCAAAAAATTGTCAATTTTGAAGGTTATTATCCACGTTTTCCAGGCCGACAGGGTCCCGGAAAAAAATTCACGAAATTCGCACCATAGTACCTTTAAACCATATAAAAATGACTCAATGTGTTAAAATTGGTAAACGGTTTAAAATAGTCACATTTAGAGGCCCGAAAATAATTTTATAGGATGTGTTTGAAATAAACAAAATAAGTTTTATACTCTAATATATGTTGTCTTAAGAAAAATCGGATCATCCAGTATTTATTATAGGATAGAATGAGCCTACAGACAATCATTCAGGAAAAAAAAAAGTTCGGATTCGAAAATGTCAAAAAATTGTCGATTTTGAAGGTTATTATCCACGTTTTTCAGGCCGACAGGGTCGCGGAAAAAAAATTCACGAAATTCGCACCATAGTACCTTTAAACCATATAAAAATGACTCAATGTGTTAAAATTGGTAAACGGTTTAAAATAGACACATTTAGAGGCCCGAAAATAATTTTATAGGATGTGTTTGAAATAAACAAAATAAGTTTTATACTCTAGTATATGTTGTCTTAAGAAAAATCGGATCATCCAGTATTTATTATAGGATAGAATGAGCCTACAGACAAGCATTCAGGAAAAAAAAAGTTCAGATTCGAAAATGTCAAAAAATTGTCGATTTTGAAGGTTATTATCCACGTTTTTCAGGCCGACAGGGTCTCGGAAAAAAAATTCACGAAATTCGCCCCATAGTACCTTTAAACCATATAAATATGACTCAATTTGTTAAAATTGGTAAACGGTTCAAAAATTCACGGAATTCGCACCATAGGACCTTTAAATCATATAAATATGACTCAATGTGTTAAAATTGGTAAACGGTTCAAAATAGACACATTTAGAGGCCAGAAAATTATTTTATAGGACGTTTTTGAAATAGACAAAATAAGTTTTATATATACTCTATTATATGTTGTCTTAAGAAAAATCAGATCATCCAGTATTTATTATAGGATAGAATGAGCCTACAGACAAGCATCCAGGAAAAAAAAAGTTCGGATTCGAAAATGTCAAAAAATTGTCGATTTTGAAGGTTATTATCCACGTTTTTCAGGCCGACAGGCTCCCGTAAAAAAAATTCACGAAATTCGCACCATAGCACCTTTAAACCATATAAATGACTCAATGTGTTAAAATTGGTAAACGGTTTAAAATAGACACATTTAGAGGTCCGAAAATTATTTTATAGGACGTTTTTGAAATAGATAAAATAAGTTTTATACTCTAGTATATGTTGTCTTAAGAAAAATCAGATCATCCAGTATTTATTATAAGATAAAATAAGCCTACAGACAAGCATCCCGGAAAAAAAAAGTTCGGATTCGAAAATATCAAAAAATTGTCGATTTTGAAGGTTATTATCCACCTTTTTCAGGCCGACAGGGTCCCGGAAAAAAAATTCACGAAATTCGCACCATAGTACCTTTAAACCATATAAATATGACTCAATGTGTTAAAATTGGTAAACGGTTTAAAATAGACACATTTAGAGACCCGAAAATTATTTTATAGGACGTGCGTTTTTGAAATAGACAAAATAAGTTTTATACTCTAGTATATGTTGTCTTAACAAAAATCAGATCATCCAGTATTTATTATAGGATAGAATGAGCCTACAGACAAGCATCTAGGAAAAAAAAAGTTCAGATTCGAAAATGTCAAAAAATTGTCGATTTTGAAGGTTATTATCCACGTTTTTCAGGCCGACAGGCTCCCGTAAAAAAAATTCACGAAATTCGCACCATAGCACCTTTAAACCATATAAATATGACTCAATGTGTTAAAATAAGTTTTATACTCTAGTATATGTTGTCTTAAGAAAAATCAGATCATCCAGTATTTATAATAGGATAAAATGAGCCTACAGACAAGCATCCAGGAAAAAAAAAAGTTCGGATTCGAAAATGTCAAAAATTGTCGATTTTGAAGGTTATTATCCACGTTTTTCAGGTCGACAGGGTCCCGTAAAAAAAATTCACGAAATTCGCACCATAGCACCTTTAAACCATATAAATATGACTCAATGTGTTAAATTTGGTAAACGGTTCAAAGTAGACACATTTAGAGTCCTGAAAATTATTTTATAGAACGTTTTTTGAAATAGACAAAATAAGTTTTATACTCTAGTATATGTTGTCTTAAGAAAAATCAGATCATCCAGTATTTATTATAGGATAGAATGAGCCTACAGACAAGCATCCAGGAAAAAAAAAGTTCGGATTCGAAAATGTCAAAAAATTGTCGATTTTGAAGGTTATTATCCACGTTTTTCAGGCGGACAGGGTCCCGGTATAGAAATTCACGAAATTCGCACCATAGTACCTTTAAACCATATAAATATGACTCAATGTGTTAAAATTGGTAAACAGTTCAAAATAGACTCATTTAGAGGCCCGAAAATTATTTTATAGGACGTTTTTGAAATAGACAAAATAAGTTTTATACTCTAGTATATGCTGTCTTAAGAAAAATCCGATCATCTAGTATTTATTATAGGATAGAATGAGCCTACAGACAAGCATTCAGGAAAAAAAAATTCGGATTCGAAAATGTCAAAAAATTGTCGATTTTGAAGGTTATTATCCACGTTTTTCAGGCCGACAGGGTCCCGGAAAAAAAATTCACGAAATTCGCACCATAGTACCTTTAAACCATATAAATATGACTCAATGTGTTAAAATTGGTAAACGGTTTAAAATAGACACATTTAGAGGCCCGGAAATTATTTTATAGGACGTGCGTTTTTGAAATAGACAAAATAAGTTTTATATACTCTAGTATATGTTGTCTTAAGAAAAATCAGATCATCTAGTATTTATTATAGGATAGAATGAGCCTACAGACAAGCATTCAGGAAAAAAATAGATCGGATTCGAAAATGTCAAAAAATTGTCGATTTTGAAGGTTATTATCCACGTTTTTCAGGCCGACAGGGTCCCGTAAAAAAATTTCACGAAATTCGCACCATAGCACCTTTAAACCATATAAATATGACTCAATGTGTTAAATTTGGTAAACGGTTCAAAATAGACACATTTAGAGTCCTGAAAATTATTTTATAGAACGTTTTTTAAAATAGACAAAATAAGTTTTATACTCTAGTATATGTTGTCTTAAGAAAAATCAGATCATCCAGTATTTATTATAGGATAGAATGAGCCTACAGACAAGCATCCAGGAAAAAAAAAGTTCGGATTCGAAAATGTCAAAAAATTGTCGATTTTGAAGGTTATTTATCCACGTTTTTCAGGCCGATAGGGTCCCGTAAAAATAATTCACGAAATTCGCACCATAGCACCTTTAAACCATATAAATATGACTCAATGTGTTAAATTTGGTAAACGGTTCAAAATAGACACATTTAGAGTCCTGAAAATTATTTTATGGAACGTTTTTGAAATAGACAAAATAAGTTTTATACTCTAGTATATGTTGTCTTAAGAAAAATCAGACCATCCAGTATTTATTATAGGATAGAATGAGCCTACAGACAAGCATCCAGGAAAAAAAAAGTTCGGATTCGAAAATGTCAAAAAATTGTCGATTTTGAAGGTTATTATCCACGTTTTTCAGGCCGACAGGGTCCCGTAAAAAAAATTCACGAAATTCGCACCATAGCACCTTTAAACCATATAAATATGACTCAATGTGTTAAAATTGGTAAACGGTTCAAAATAGACACATTTAGAGTCCCGAAAATTATTTTATAGAACGTTTTTGAAATAGACAAAATAAGTTTTATACTCTAGTATATGTTGTCTTAAGAAAAATCAGATCATCCAGTATTTATAATAGGATAAAATGAGCCTACAGACAAGCATCCAGGAAAAAAAAAGTTCGGATTCGAAAATGTCAAAAATTGTCGATTTTGAAGGTTATTATCCACGTTTTTCAGGCCGACAGGGTCCCGTAAAAAAAATTCACGAAATTCGCACCATAGCACCTTTAAACCATATAAATATGACTCAATGTGTTAAATTTGGTAAACGGTTCAAAGTAGACACATTTAGAGTCCTGAAAATTATTTTATAGAACGTTTTTTGAAATAGACAAAATAAGTTTTATACTCTAGTATATGTTGTCTTAAGAAAAATCAGATCATCCAGTATTTATTATAGGATAGAATGAGCCTACAGACAAGCATCCAGGAAAAAAAAAGTTCGGATTCGAAAATGTCAAAAAATTGTCGATTTTGAAGGTTATTATCCACGTTTTTCAGGCCGACAGGGTCCCGTAAAAAAATTTCACGAAATTCGCACCATAGCACCTTTAAACCATATATATATGACTCAATGTGTTAAATTTGGTAAACGGTTCAAAGTAGACACATTTAGAGTCCGGAAAATTATTTTATAGAACGTTTTTTGAAATAGACAAAATAAGTTTTATACTCTAGTATATGTTGTCTTAAGAAAAATCAGATCATCCAGTATTTATTATAGGATAGAATGAGCCTACAGACAAGCATCCAGGAAAAAAAAAAGTTCGGATTCGAAAATGTCAAAAAATTGTCGATTTTGAAGGTTATTATCCACGTTTTTCAGGCCGACAGGCTCCCGTAAAAAAAATTCACGAAATTCGCACCATAGCACCTTTAAACCATATAAATGACTCAATGTGTTAAAATTGGTAAACGGTTTAAAATAGACACATTTAGAGGTCCGAAAATTATTTTATAGGACGTTTTTGAAATAGATAAAATAAGTTTTATACTCTAGTATATGTTGTCTTAAGAAAAATCAGATCATCCAGTATTTATTATAAGATAAAATAAGCCTACAGACAAGCATCCCGGAAAAAAAAAGTTCGGATTCGAAAATATCAAAAAATTGTCGATTTTGAAGGTTATTATCCACCTTTTTCAGGCCGACAGGGTCCCGGAAAAAAAATTCACGAAATTCGCACCATAGCACCTTTAAACCATATAAATATGACTCAATGTGTTAAATTTGGTAAACGGTTCAAAATAGACACATTTAGAGTCCTGAAAATTATTTTATGGAACGTTTTTGAAATAGACAAAATAAGTTTTATACTCTAGTATATGTTGTCTTAAGAAAAATCAGACCATCCAGTATTTATTATAGGATAGAATGAGCCTACAGACAAGCATCCAGGAAAAAAAAAGTTCGGATTCGAAAATGTCAAAAAATTGTCGATTTTGAAGGTTATTATCCACGTTTTTCAGGCCGACAGGGTCCCGTAAAAAAAATTCACGAAATTCGCACCATAGCACCTTTAAACCATATAAATATGACTCAATGTGTTAAAATAAGTTTTATACTCTAGTATATGTTGTCTTAAGAAAAATCAGATCATCCAGTATTTATAATAGGATAAAATGAGCCTACAGACAAGCATCCAGGAAAAAAAAAAGTTCGGATTCGAAAATGTCAAAAATTGTCGATTTTGAAGGTTATTATCCACGTTTTTCAGGCCGACAGGGTCCCGTAAAAAAAATTCACGAAATTCGCACCATAGCACCTTTAAACCATATAAATATGACTCAATGTGTTAAATTTGGTAAACGGTTCAAAGTAGACACATTTAGAGTCCTGAAAATTATTTTATAGAACGTTTTTTGAAATAGACAAAATAAGTTTTATACTCTAGTATATGTTGTCTTAAGAAAAATCAGATCATCCAGTATTTATTATAGGATAGAATGAGCCTACAGACAAGCATCCAGGAAAAAAAAAGTTCGGATTCGAAAATGTCAAAAAATTGTCGATTTTGAAGGTTATTATCCACGTTTTTCAGGCCGACAGGCTCCCGTAAAAAAAATTCACGAAATTCGCACCATAGCACCTTTAAACCATATAAATGACTCAATATGTTAAAATTGGTAAACGGTTTAAAATAGACACATTTAGAGGTCCGAAAATTATTTTATAGGACGTTTTTGAAATAGATAAAATAAGTTATATACTCTAGTATATGTTGTCTTAAGAAAAATCAGATCATCCAGTATTTATTATAGGATAAAATAAGCCTACAGACAAGCATCCCGGAAAAAAAAAAGTTCGGATTCGAAAATATCAAAAAATTGTCGATTTTGAAGGTTATTATCCACGTTTTTCAGGCCGACAGGGTCCCGGAAAAAAAATTCACGAAATTCGCACCATAGTACCTTTAAACCATATAAATATGACTCAATGTGTTAAAATTGGTAAACGGTTTAAAATAGACACATTTAGAGGCCCGGAAATTATTTTATAGGACGTGCGTTTTTGAAATAGACAAAATAAGTTTTATATACTCTAGTATATGTTGTCTTAAGAAAAATCAGATCATCTAGTATTTATTATAGGATAGAATGAGCCTACAGACAAGCATTCAGGAAAAAAATAGATCGGATTCGAAAATGTCAAAAAATTGTCGATTTTGAAGGTTATTATCCACGTTTTTCAGGCCGACAGGGTCCCGTAAAAAAATTTCACGAAATTCGCACCATAGCACCTTTAAACCATATAAATATGACTCAATGTGTTAAATTTGGTAAACGGTTCAAAATAGACACATTTAGAGTCCTGAAAATTATTTTATAGAACGTTTTTTAAAATAGACAAAATAAGTTTTATACTCTAGTATATGTTGTCTTAAGAAAAATCAGATCATCCAGTATTTATTATAGGATAGAATGAGCCTACAGACAAGCATCCAGGAAAAAAAAAGTTCGGATTCGAAAATGTCAAAAAATTGTCGATTTTGAAGGTTATTTATCCACGTTTTTCAGGCCGATAGGGTCCCGTAAAAATAATTCACGAAATTCGCACCATAGCACCTTTAAACCATATAAATATGACTCAATGTGTTAAATTTGGTAAACGGTTCAAAATAGACACATTTAGAGTCCTGAAAATTATTTTATGGAACGTTTTTGAAATAGACAAAATAAGTTTTATACTCTAGTATATGTTGTCTTAAGAAAAATCAGACCATCCAGTATTTATTATAGGATAGAATGAGCCTACAGACAAGCATCCAGGAAAAAAAAGTTCGGATTCGAAAATGTCAAAAAATTGTCGATTTTGAAGGTTATTATCCACGTTTTTCAGGCCGACAGGGTCCCGTAAAAAAAATTCACGAAATTCGCACCATAGCACCTTTAAACCATATAAATATGACTCAATGTGTTAAAATTGGTAAACGGTTCAAAGTAGACACATTTAGAGTCCCGAAAATTATTTTATAGAACGTTTTTGAAATAGACAAATTAAGTTTTATACTCTAGTATATGTTGTCTTAAGAAAAATCAGATCATCCAGTATTTATAATAGGATAAAATGAGCCTACAGACAAGCATCCAGGAAAAAAAAAGTTCGGATTCGAAAATGTCAAAAATTGTCGATTTTGAAGGTTATTATCCACGTTTTTCAGGCCGACAGGGTCCCGTAAAAAAAATTCACGAAATTCGCACCATAGCACCTTTAAACCATATAAATATGACTCAATGTGTTAAATTTGGTAAACGGTTCAAAGTAGACACATTTAGAGTCCTGAAAATTATTTTATAGAACGTTTTTTGAAATAGACAAAATAAGTTTTATACTCTAGTATATGTTGTCTTAAGAAAAATCAGATCATCCAGTATTTATTATAGGATAGAATGAGCCTACAGACAAGCATCCAGGAAAAAAAAAGTTCGGATTCGAAAATGTCAAAAAATTGTCGATTTTGAAGGTTATTATCCACGTTTTTCAGGCCGACAGGGTCCCGTAAAAAAATTTCACGAAATTCGCACCATAGCACCTTTAAACCATATAAATATGACTCAATGTGTTAAATTTGGTAAACGGTTCAAAATAGACACATTTAGAGTCCCGAAAATTATTTTATAGAACGTTTTTGAAATAGACAAAATAAGTTTTATACTCTAGTATATGTTGTCTTAAGAAAAATCAGATCATCCAGTATTTATTATAGGATAGAATGAGCCTACAGACAAGCATCCAGGAAAAAAAAAGTTCGGATTCGAAAATGTCAAAAAATTGTCGATTTTGAAGGTTATTATCCACGTTTTTCAGGCCGACAGGGTCCCGTCAAAAAATTTCACGAAATTCGCACCATAGCACCTTTAAACCATATAAATATGACTCAATGTGTTAAATTTGGTAAACGGTTCAAAATAGACACATTTAGAGTCCCGGAAATTATTTTTTAGAACGTTTTTGAAATAGACAAAATAAGTTTTATACTCTAGCATATGTTGTCTTAAGAAAAATCAGATCATCCAGTATTTATTATAGGATAGAATGATCCTACAGACAAGCATCCAGGAAAAAAAAAGTTCGGATACGAAAATGTCAAAAAATTGTCGATTTTGAAGGTTATTTATCCACGTTTTTCAGGCCGATAGGGTCCCGTAAAAATAATTCACGAAATTCGCACCATAGCACCTTTAAACCATATAAATATGACTCAATGTGTTAAATTTGGTAAACGGTTCAAAATAGACACATTTAGAGTCCCGAAAATTATTTTATAGAACGTTTTTGAAATAGACAAAATTAGTTTTATACTCTAGTATATGTTGTCTTAAGAAAAATCAGATCATCCAGTATTTATTATAGGATAGAATGAGCCTACAGACAAGCATCCAGGAAAAAAAAAGTTCGGATTCGAAAATGTCAAAAAATTGTCGATTTTGAAGGTAATCCACGTTTTTCAGGCCGACAGGGTCCCGTCAAAAAATTTCACGAAATTCGCACCATAGCACCTTTAAACCATATAAATATGACTCAATGTGTTAAATTTGGTAAACGGTTCAAAATAGACACATTTAGAGTCCCGAAAATTATTTTATAGAACGTTTTTGAAATAGACAAAATAAGTTTTATACTCTAGTATATGTTGTCTTAAGAAAAATCAGATCATCCAGTATTTATTATAGGATAGAATGAGCCTACAGACAAGCATCCAGGAAAAAAAAAAGTTCGGATTCGAAAATGTCAAAAAATTGTCGATTTTGAAGGTTATTATCCACGTTTTTCAGGCCGACAGGCTCCCGTAAAAAAAATTCACGAAATTCGCACCATAGCACCTTTAAACCATATAAATGACTCAATATGTTAAAATTGGTAAACGGTTTAAAATAGACACATTTAGAGGTCCGAAAATTATTTTATAGGACGTTTTTGAAATAGATAAAATAAGTTATATACTCTAGTATATGTTGTCTTAAGAAAAATCAGATCATCCAGTATTTATTATAGGATAAAATAAGCCTACAGACAAGCATCCCGGAAAAAAAAAGTTCGGATTCGAAAATATCAAAAAATTGTCGATTTTGAAGGTTATTATCCACGTTTTTCAGGCCGACAGGGTCCCGGAAAAAAAATTCACGAAATTCGCACCATAGTACCTTTAAACCATATAAATATGACTCAATGTGTTTAAAATTGGTAAACGGTTTAAAATAGACACATTTAGAGGCCCGGAAATTATTTTATAGGACGTGCGTTTTTGAAATAGACAAAATAAGTTTTATATACTCTAGTATATGTTGTCTTAAGAAAAATCAGATCATCTAGTATTTATTATAGGATAGAATGAGCCTACAGACAAGCATTCAGGAAAAAAAATAGATCGGATTCGAAAATGTCAAAAAATTGTCGATTTTGAAGGTTATTATCCACGTTTTTCAGGCCGACAGGGTCCCGTAAAAAAATTTCACGAAATTCGCACCATAGCACCTTTAAACCATATAAATATGACTCAATGTGTTAAATTTGGTAAACGGTTCAAAATAGACACATTTAGAGTCCTGAAAATTATTTTATAGAACGTTTTTTAAAATAGACAAAATAAGTTTTATACTCTAGTATATGTTGTCTTAAGAAAAATCAGATCATCCAGTATTTATTATAGGATAGAATGAGCCTACAGACAAGCATCCAGGAAAAAAAAAGTTCGGATTCGAAAATGTCAAAAAATTGTCGATTTTGAAGGTTATTTATCCACGTTTTTCAGGCCGATAGGGTCCCGTAAAAATAATTCACGAAATTCGCACCATAGCACCTTTAAACCATATAAATATGACTCAATGTGTTAAATTTGGTAAACGGTTCAAAATAGACACATTTAGAGTCCTGAAAATTATTTTATGGAACGTTTTTGAAATAGACAAAATAAGTTTTATACTCTAGTATATGTTGTCTTAAGAAAAATCAGACCATCCAGTATTTATTATAGGATAGAATGAGCCTACAGACAAGCATCCAGGAAAAAAAAAAGTTCGGATTCGAAAATGTCAAAAAATTGTCGATTTTGAAGGTTATTATCCACGTTTTTCAGGCCGACAGGGTCCCGTAAAAAAAATTCACGAAATTCGCACCATAGCACCTTTAAACCATATAAATATGACTCAATGTGTTAAAATTGGTAAACGGTTCAAAGTAGACACATTTAGAGTCCCGAAAATTATTTTATAGAACGTTTTTGAAATAGACAAATTAAGTTTTATACTCTAGTATATGTTGTCTTAAGAAAAATCAGATCATCCAGTATTTATAATAGGATAAAATGAGCCTACAGACAAGCATCCAGGAAAAAAAAAGTTCGGATTCGAAAATGTCAAAAATTGTCGATTTTGAAGGTTATTATCCACGTTTTTCAGGCCGACAGGGTCCCGTAAAAAAAATTCACGAAATTCGCACCATAGCACCTTTAAACCATATAAATATGACTCAATGTGTTAAATTTGGTAAACGGTTCAAAGTAGACACATTTAGAGTCCTGAAAATTATTTTATAGAACGTTTTTTGAAATAGACAAAATAAGTTTTATACTCTAGTATATGTTGTCTTAAGAAAAATCAGATCATCCAGTATTTATTATAGGATAGAATGAGCCTACAGACAAGCATCCAGGAAAAAAAAAGTTCGGATTCGAAAATGTCAAAAAATTGTCGATTTTGAAGGTTATTATCCACGTTTTTTCAGGCCGACAGGGT
Source organism: Silene conica (assembly GCA_029255685.2). NCBI lineage: Eukaryota > Viridiplantae > Streptophyta > Magnoliopsida > Caryophyllales > Caryophyllaceae > Silene > Silene conica. Next base: position 70,012,461 of record CM055320.2, read on the forward strand.
CCCGTAAAAAAATTTCACGAAATTCGCACCATAGCACCTTTAAACCATATAAATATGACTCAATGTGTTAAATTTGGTAAACGGTTCAAAATAGACACATTTAGAGTCCCGAAAATTATTTTATAGAACGTTTTTGAAATAGACAAAATAAGTTTTATACTCTAGTATATGTTGTCTTAAGAAAAATCAGATCATCCAGTATTTATTATAGGATAGAATGAGCCTACAGACAAGCATCCAGGAAAAAAAAAGTTCGGATTCGAAAATGTCAAAAAATTGTCGATTTTGAAGGTTATTATCCACGTTTTTCAGGCCGACAGGGTCCCGTCAAAAAATTTCACGAAATTCGCACCATAGCACCTTTAAACCATATAAATATGACTCAATGTGTTAAATTTGGTAAACGGTTCAAAATAGACACATTTAGAGTCCCGGAAATTATTTTATAGAACGTTTTTGAAATAGACAAAATAAGTTTTATACTCTAGTATATGTTGTCTTAAGAAAAATCAGATCATCCAGTATTTATTATAGGATAGAATGATCCTACAGACAAGCATCCAGGAAAAAAAAAGTTCGGATACGAAAATGTCAAAAAATTGTCGATTTTGAAGGTTATTTATCCACGTTTTTCAGGCCGATAGGGTCCCGTAAAAATAATTCACGAAATTCGCACCATAGCACCTTTAAACCATATAAATATGACTCAATGTGTTAAATTTGGTAAACGGTTCAAAATAGACACATTTAGAGTCCCGAAAATTATTTTATAGAACGTTTTTGAAATAGACAAAATTAGTTTTATACTCTAGTATATGTTGTCTTAAGAAAAATCAGATCATCCAGTATTTATTATAGGATAGAATGAGCCTACAGACAAGCATCCAGGAAAAAAAAAGTTCGGATTCGAAAATGTCAAAAAATTGTCGATTTTGAAGGTAATCCACGTTTTTCAGGCCGACAGGGTCCCGTCAAAAAATTTCACGAAATTCGCACCATAGCACCTTTAAACCATATAAATATGACTCAATGTGTTAAATTTGGTAAACGGTTCAAAATAGACACATTTAGAGTCCCGAAAATTATTTTATAGAACGTTTTTGAAATAGACAAAATAAGTTTTATACTCTAGTATATGTTGTCTTAAGAAAAATCAGATCATCCAGTATTTATTATAGGATAGAATGAGCCTACAGACAAGCATCCAGGAAAAAAAAAAGTTCGGATTCGAAAATGTCAAAAAATTGTCGATTTTGAAGGTTATTTATCCACGTTTTTCAGGCCGATAGGGTCCCGTAAAAATAATTCTTGAAATTCGCACCATAGCACCTTTAAACCATATAAATATGACTGAATGTGTTAAATTTGGTAAACGGTTCAAAATAGACACATTTAGAGTCCTGGAAATTATTTTATAGAACGTTTTTTGAAATAGACAAAATAAGTTTTATACTCTAGTATATGTTGTCTTAAGAAAAATCAGATCATCCAGTATTTATTATAGGATAGAATGAGCCTACAGACAAGCATCCAGGAAAAAAAAAGTTCGGATTCGAAAATGTCAAAAAATTGTCGATTTTGAAGGTTATTATCCACGTTTTTCAGGCCGACAGGCTCCCGTAAAAAAAATTCACGAAATTCGCACCATAGCACCTTTAAACCATATAAATGACTCAATATGTTAAAATTGGTAAACGGTTTAAAATAGACACATTTAGAGGTCCGAAAATTATTTTATAGGACGTTTTTGAAATAGATAAAATAAGTTTTATACTCTAGTATATGTTGTCTTAAGAAAAATCAGATCATCCAGTATTTATTATAGGATAAAATAAGCCTACAGACAAGCATCCCGGAAAAAAAAAGTTCGGATTCGAAAATATCAAAAAATTGTCGATTTTGAAGGTTATTATCCACGTTTTTAAGGCCGACAGGGTCCCGGAAAAAAAATTCACGAAATTCGCACCATAGTACCTTTAAACCATTTAAATATGACTCAATGTGTTAAAATTGGTAAACGGTTTAAAATAGACACATTTAGAGGCCCGGAAATTATTTTATAGGACGTGCGTTTTTGAAATAGACAAAATAAGTTTTATATACTCTAGTATATGTTGTCTTAAGAAAAATCAGATCATCTAGTATTTATTATAGGATAGAATGAGCCTACAGACAAGCATTCAGGAAAAAAATAGATCGGATTCGAAAATGTCAAAAAATTGTCGATTTTGAAGGTTATTATCCACGTTTTTCAGGCCGACAGGGTCCCGTAAAAAAATTTCACGAAATTCGCACCATAGCACCTTTAAACCATATAAATATGACTCAATGTGTTAAATTTGGTAAACGGTTCAAAATAGACACATTTAGAGTCCCGGAAATTATTTTATAGAACGTTTTTGAAATAGACAAAATAAGTTTTATACTCTAGTAAATGTTGTCTTAAGAAAAATCAGATCATCCAGTATTTATTATAGGATAGAATGATCCTACAGACAAGCATCCAGGAAAAAAAAAGTTCGGATACGAAAATGTCAAAAAATTGTCGATTTTGAAGGTTATTTATCCACGTTTTTCAGGCCGATAGGGTCCCGTAAAAATAATTCACGAAATTCGCACCATAGCACCTTTAAACCATATAAATATGACTCAATGTGTTAAATTTGGTAAACGGTTCAAAATAGACACATTTAGAGTCCTGAAAATTATTTTATAGAACGTTTTTGAAATAGACAAAATAAGTTTTATACTCTAGTATATGTTGTCTTAAGAAAAATCAGATCATCCAGTATTTATTATAGGATAGAATGAGCCTACAGACAAGCATCCAGGAAAAAAAAAGTTCGGATTCGAAAATGTCAAAAAATTGTCGATTTTGAAGGTTATTATCCACGTTTTTCATGCCGACAGGGTCCCGTAAAAAAAATTCACGAAATTCGCACCATAGCACCTTTAAACCATATAAATATGACTCAATGTGTTAAATTTGGTAAACGGTTCAAAATAGACACATTTAGAGTCCCGTAAATTATTTTATAGAACGTTTTTGAAATAGACAAAATAAGTTTTATACTCTAGTATATGTTGTCTTAAGAAAAATCAGATCATCCAATATTTATTATAAGATAGAATGAGCCTACAGACAAGCATCCAGGAAAAAAAAAGTTCGGATTCGAAAATGTCAAAAAATTGTCGATTTTGAAGGTTATTATCCACGTTTTTCAGGCCGACAGGGTCCCGTAAAAAAAATTCACGAAATTCGCACCATAGCACCTTTAAACCATATAAATATGACTCAATGTGTTAAAATTGGTAAACGGTTCAAAATAGACACATTTAGAGTCCCGAAAATTATTTTATAGAACGTTTTTGAAATAGACAAAATAAGTTTTATACTCTAGTATATGTTGTCTTAAGAAAAATCAGATCATCCAGTATTTATAATAGGATAAAATGAGCCTACAGACAAGCATCCAGGAAAAAAAAAGTTCGGATTCGAAAATGTCAAAAATTGTCGATTTTGAAGGTTATTATCCACGTTTTTCAGGCCGACAGGGTCCCGTAAAAATAATTCACGAAATTCGCACCATAGCACCTTTAAACCATATAAATATGACTCAATGTGTTAAATTTGGTAAACGGTTCAAAATAGACACATTTAGAGTCCTGAAAATTATTTTATAGAACGTTTTTGAAATAGACAAAATAAGTTTTATACTCTAGTATATGTTGTCTTAAGAAAAATCAGATCATCCAGTATTTATTATAGGATAGAATGAGCCTACAGACAAGCATCCAGGAAAAAAAAAGTTCGGATTCGAAAATGTCAAAAAATTGTCGATTTTGAAGGTTATTATCCACGTTTTTCAGGCCGACAGGGTCCCGTAAAAAAATTTCACGAAATTCGCACCATAGCACCTTTAAACCATATAAATATGACTCAATGTGTTAAATTTGGTAAACGGTTCAAAATAGACACATTTAGAGTCCCGAAAATTATTTTATAGAACGTTTTTGAAATAGACAAAATAAGTTTTATACTCTAGTATATGTTGTCTTAAGAAAAATCAGATCATCCAGTATTTATTATAGGATAGAATGATCCTACAGACAAGCATCCAGGAAAAAAAAAGTTCGGATACGAAAATGTCAAAAAATTGTCGATTTTGAAGGTTATTTATCCACGTTTTTCAGGCCGATAGGGTCCCGTAAAAATAATTCACGAAATTCGCACCATAGCACCTTTAAACCATATAAATATGACTCAATGTGTTAAATTTGGTAAACGGTTCAAAATAGACACATTTAGAGTCCCGAAAATTATTTTATAGAACGTTTTTGAAATAGACAAAATTAGTTTTATACTCTAGTATATGTTGTCTTAAGAAAAATCAGATCATCCAGTATTTATTATAGGATAGAATGAGCCTACAGACAAGCATCCAGGAAAAAAAAAGTTCGGATTTGAAAATGTCAAAAAATTGTCGATTTTGAAGGTAATCCACGTTTTTCAGGCCGACAGGGTCCCGTCAAAAAATTTCACGAAATTCGCACCATAGCACCTTTAAACCATATAAATATGACTCAATGTGTTAAATTTGGTAAACGGTTCAAAATAGACACATTTAGAGTCCCGAAAATTATTTTATAGAACGTTTTTGAAATAGACAAAATAAGTTTTATACTCTAGTATATGTTGTCTTAAGAAAAATCAGATCATCCAGTATTTATTATAGGATAGAATGAGCCTACAGACAAGCATCCAGGAAAAAAAAAGTTCGGATTCGAAAATGTCAAAAAATTGTCGATTTTGAAGGTTATTTATCCACGTTTTTCAGGCCGATAGGGTCCCGTAAAAATAATTCTTGAAATTCGCACCATAGCACCTTTAAACCATATAAATATGACTGAATGTGTTAAATTTGGTAAACGGTTCAAAATAGACACATTTAGAGTCCTGAAAATTATTTTATAGAACGTTTTTTGAAATAGACAAAATAAGTTTTATACTCTAGTATATGTTGTCTTAAGAAAAATCAGATCATCCAGTATTTATTATAGGATAGAATGAGCCTACAGACAAGCATCCAGGAAAAAAAAAGTTCGGATTCGAAAATGTCAAAAAATTGTCGATTTTGAAGGTTATTATCCACGTTTTTCAGGCCGACAGGCTCCCGTAAAAAAAATTCACGAAATTCGCACCATAGCACCTTTAAACCATATAAATGACTCAATATGTTAAAATTGGTAAACGGTTTAAAATAGACACATTTAGAGGTCCGAAAATTATTTTATAGGACGTTTTTGAAATAGATAAAATAAGTTTTATACTCTAGTATATGTTGTCTTAAGAAAAATCAGATCATCCAGTATTTATTATAGGATAAAATAAGCCTACAGACAAGCATCCCGGAAAAAAAAAGTTCGGATTCGAAAATATCAAAAAATTGTCGATTTTGAAGGTTATTATCCACGTTTTTATGGCCGACAGGGTCCCGGAAAAAAAATTCACGAAATTCGCACCATAGTACCTTTAAACCATTTAAATATGACTCAATGTGTTAAAATTGGTAAACGGTTTAAAATAGACACATTTAGAGGCCCGGAAATTATTTTATAGGACGTGCGTTTTTGAAATAGACAAAATAAGTTTTATATACTCTAGTATATGTTGTCTTAAGAAAAATCAGATCATCTAGTATTTATTATAGGATAGAATGAGCCTACAGACAAGCATTCAGGAAAAAAATAGATCGGATTCGAAAATGTCAAAAAATTGTCGATTTTGAAGGTTATTATCCACGTTTTTCAGGCCGACAGGGTCCCGTAAAAAAATTTCACGAAATTCGCACCATAGCACCTTTAAACCATATAAATATGACTCAATGTGTTAAATTTGGTAAACGGTTCAAAATAGACACATTTAGAGTCCCGGAAATTATTTTATAGAACGTTTTTGAAATAGACAAAATAAGTTTTATACTCTAGTAAATGTTGTCTTAAGAAAAATCAGATCATCCAGTATTTATTATAGGATAGAATGATCCTACAGACAAGCATCCAGGAAAAAAAAAGTTCGGATACGAAAATGTCAAAAAATTGTCGATTTTGAAGGTTATTTATCCACGTTTTTCAGGCCGATAGGGTCCCGTAAAAATAATTCACGAAATTCGCACCATAGCACCTTTAAACCATATAAATATGACTCAATGTGTTAAATTTGGTAAACGGTTCAAAATAGACACATTTAGAGTCCTGAAAATTATTTTATAGAACGTTTTTGAAATAGACAAAATAAGTTTTATACTCTAGTATATGTTGTCTTAAGAAAAATCAGATCATCCAGTATTTATTATAGGATAGAATGAGCCTACAGACAAGCATCCAGGAAAAAAAAAGTTCGGATTCGAAAATGTCAAAAAATTGTCGATTTTGAAGGTTATTATCCACGTTTTTCATGCCGACAGGGTCCCGTAAAAAAAATTCACGAAATTCGCACCATAGCACCTTTAAACCATATAAATATGACTCAATGTGTTAAATTTGGTAAACGGTTCAAAATAGACACATTTAGAGTCCCGAAAATTATTTTATAGAACGTTTTTGAAATAGACAAAATAAGTTTTATACTCTAGTATATGTTGTCTTAAGAAAAATCAGATCATCCAGTATTTATTATAGGATAGAATGAGCCTACAGACAAGCATCCAGGAAAAAAAAAAGTTCGGATTCGAAAATGTCAAAAAATTGTCGATTTTGAAGGTTATTATCCACGTTTTTCAGGCCGACAGGGTCCCGTAAAAAAAATTCACGAAATTCGCACCATAGCACCTTTAAACCATATAAATATGACTCAATGTGTTAAAATTGGTAAACGGTTCAAAATAGACACATTTAGAGTCCCGAAAATTATTTTATAGAACGTTTTTGAAATAGACAAAATAAGTTTTATACTCTAGTATATATTGTCTTAAGAAAAATCAGATCATCCAGTATTTATAATAGGATAAAATGAGCCTACAGACAAGCATCCAAGAAAAAAAAAGTTCGGATTCGAAAATGTCAAAAAATTGTCGATTTTGAAGGTAATCCACGTTTTTCGGGCCGACAGGGTCCCGTCAAAAAATTTCACGAAATTCGCACCATAGCACCTTTAAACCATATAAATATGACTCAATGTGTTAAATTTGGTAAACGGTTCAAAATAGACACATTTAGAGTCCCGAAAATTATTTTATAGAACGTTTTTGAAATAGACAAAATAAGTTTTATACTCTAGTATATGTTGTCTTAAGAAAAATCAGATCATCCAGTATTTATTATAGGATAGAATGAGCCTACAGACAAGCATCCAGGAAAAAAAAAGTTCGGATTCGAAAATGTCAAAAAATTGTCGATTTTGAAGGTTATTTATCCACGTTTTTCAGGCCGATAGGGTCCCGTAAAAATAATTCTTGAAATTCGCACCATAGCACCTTTAAACCATATAAATATGACTGAATGTGTTAAATTTGGTAAACGGTTCAAAATAGACACATTTAGAGTCCTGAAAATTATTTTATAGAACGTTTTTTGAAATAGACAAAATAAGTTTTATACTCTAGTATATGTTGTCTTAAGAAAAATCAGATCATCCAGTATTTATTATAGGATAGAATGAGCCTACAGACAAGCATCCAGGAAAAAAAAAGTTCGGATTCGAAAATGTCAAAAAATTGTCGATTTTGAAGGTTATTATCCACGTTTTTCAGGCCGACAGGCTCCCGTAAAAAAAATTCACGAAATTCGCACCATAGCACCTTTAAACCATATAAATGACTCAATATGTTAAAATTGGTAAACGGTTTAAAATAGACACATTTAGAGGTCCGAAAATTATTTTATAGGACGTTTTTGAAATAGATAAAATAAGTTTTATACTCTAGTATATGTTGTCTTAAGAAAAATCAGATCATCCAGTATTTATTATAGGATAAAATAAGCCTACAGACAAGCATCCCGGAAAAAAAAAGTTCGGATTCGAAAATATCAAAAAATTGTCGATTTTGAAGGTTATTATCCACGTTTTTAAGGCCGACAGGGTCCCGGAAAAAAAATTCACGAAATTCGCATCATAGTACCTTTAAACCATTTAAATATGACTCAATGTGTTAAAATTGGTAAACGGTTTAAAATAGACACATTTAGAGGCCCGGAAATTATTTTATAGGACGTGCGTTTTTGAAATAGACAAAATAAGTTTTATATACTCTAGTATATGTTGTCTTAAGAAAAATCAGATCATCTAGTATTTATTATAGGATAGAATGAGCCTACAGACAAGCATTCAGGAAAAAAATAGATCGGATTCGAAAATGTCAAAAAATTGTCGATTTTGAAGGTTATTATCCACGTTTTTCAGGCCGACAGGGTCCCGTAAAAAAATTTCACGAAATTCGCACCATAGCACCTTTAAACCATATAAATATGACTCAATGTGTTAAATTTGGTAAACGGTTCAAAATAGACACATTTAGAGTCCCGGAAATTATTTTATAGAACGTTTTTGAAATAGACAAAATAAGTTTTATACTCTAGTATATGTTGTCTTAAGAAAAATCAGATCATCCAGTATTTATTATAGGATAGAATGATCCTACAGACAAGCATCCAGGAAAAAAAAAGTTCGGATACGAAAATGTCAAAAAATTGTCGATTTTGAAGGTTATTTATCCACGTTTTTCAGGCCGACAAGGTCCCGTAAAAAAATTTCACGAAATTCGCACCATAGCACCTTTAAACCATATAAATATGACTCAATGTGTTAAATTTGGTAAACGGTTCAAAATAGACACATTTAGAGTCCCGAAAATTATTTTATAGAACGTTTTTGAAATAGACAAAATAAGTTTTATACTCTAGTATATGTTGTCTTAAGAAAAATCAGATCATCCAGTATTTATTATAGGATAGAATGAGCCTACAGACAAGCATCCAGGAAAAAAAAAAAGTTCGGATTCGAAAATGTCAAAAAATTGTCGATTTTGAAGGTTATTATCCACGTTTTTCAGGCCGACAGGGTCCCGTAAAAAAAATTCACGAAATTCGCACCATAGCACCTTTAAACCATATAAATATGACTCAATGTGTTAAAATTGGTAAACGGTTCAAAATAGACACATTTAGAGTCCCGAAAATTATTTTATAGAACGTTTTTGAAATAGACAAAATAAGTTTTATACTCTAGTATATGTTGTCTTAAGAAAAATCAGATCATCCAGTATTTATAATAGGATAAAATGAGCCTACAGACAAGCATCCAGGAAAAAAAAAGTTCGGATTCGAAAATGTCAAAAATTGTCGATTTTGAAGGTTATTATCCACGTTTTTCAGGCCGACAGGGTCCCGTAAAAATAATTCACGAAATTCGCACCATAGCACCTTTAAACCATATAAATATGACTCAATGTGTTAAATTTGGTAAACGGTTCAAAATAGACACATTTAGAGTCCTGAAAATTATTTTATAGAACGTTTTTGAAATAGACAAAATAAGTTTTATACTCTAGTATATGTTGTCTTAAGAAAAATCAGATCATCCAGTATTTATTATAGGATAGAATGAGCCTACAGACAAGCATCCAGGAAAAAAAAAGTTCGGATTCGAAAATGTCAAAAAATTGTCGATTTTGAAGGTTATTATCCACGTCTTTCAGGCCGACAGGGTCCCGTAAAAAAATTTCACGAAATTCGCACCATAGCACCTTTAAACCATATAAATATGACTGAATGTGTTAAATTTGGTAAACGGTTCAAAATAGACACATTTAGAGTCCTGAAAATTATTTTATAGAACGGTTTTTGAAATAGACAAAATAAGTTTTATACTCTAGTATATGTTGTCTTAAGAAAAATCAGATCATCCAGTATTTATAATAGGATAGAATGAGCCTACAGACAAGCATCCAGGAAAAAAAAAGTTCGGATTCGAAAATGTCAAAAAATTGTCGATTTTGAAGGTAATCCACGTTTTTCAGGCCGACAGGGTCCCGTCAAAAAATTTCACGAAATTCGCACCATAGCACCTTTAAACCATATAAATATGACTCAATGTGTTAAATTTGGTAAACGGTTCAAAATAGACACATTTAGAGTCCCGAAAATTATTTTATAGAACGTTTTTGAAATAGACAAAATAAGTTTTATACTCTAGTATATGTTGTCTTAAGAAAAATCAGATCATCCAGTATTTATTATAGGATAGAATGAGCCTACAGACAAGCATCCAGGAAAAAAAAAGTTCGGATTCGAAAATGTCAAAAAATTGTCGATTTTGAAGGTTATTTATCCACGTTTTTCAGGCCGATAAGGTCCCGTAAAAATAATTCTTGAAATTCGCACCATAGCACCTTTAAACCATATAAATATGACTGAATGTGTTAAATTTGGTAAACGGTTCAAAATAGACACATTTAGAGTCCTGAAAATTATTTTATAGAACGTTTTTTGAAATAGACAAAATAAGTTTTATACTCTAGTATATGTTGTCTTAAGAAAAATCAGATCATCCAGTATTTATTATAGGATAGAATGAGCCTACAGACAAGCATCCAGGAAAAAAAAAGTTCGGATTCGAAAATGTCAAAAAATTGTCGATTTTGAAGGTTATTATCCACGTTTTTCAGGCCGACAGGGTCCCGTAAAAAAAATTCACGAAATTCGCACCATAGCACCTTTAAACCATATAAATATGACTCAATGTGTTAAAATTGGTAAACGGTTCAAAATAGACACATTTAGAGTCCCGAAAATTATTTTATAGAACGTTTTTGAAATAGACAAAATAAGTTTTATACTCTAGTATATGTTGTCTTAAGAAAAATCAGATCATCCAGTATTTATTATAGGATAGAATGAGCCTATAGACAAGCATCCAGGAAAAAAAAAAGTTCGGATTCGAAAATGTCAAAAAATTGTCGATTTTGAAGGTTATTATCCACGTTTTTCAGGCCGACAGGGTCCCGTAAAAATAATTCACGAAATTCGCACCATAGCACCTTTAAACCATATAAATATGACTCAATGTGTTAAATTTGGTAAACGGTTCAAAATAGACACATTTAGAGTCCTGAAAATTATTTTATAGAACGTTTTTGAAATAGACAAAATAAGTTTTATACTCTAGTATATGTTGTCTTAAGAAAAATCAGATCATCCAGTATTTATTATAGGATAGAATGAGCCTACAGACAAGCATCCAGGAAAAAAAAAGTTCGGATTCGAAAATGTCAAAAAATTGTCGATTTTGAAGGTTATTATCCACGTTTTTCAGGCCGACAGGGTCCCGTAAAAAAATTTCACGAAATTCGCACCATAGCACCTTTAAACCATATAAATATGACTCAATGTGTTAAATTTGGTAAACGGTTCAAAATAGACACATTTAGAGTCCCGATAATTATTTTATAGAACGTTTTTGAAATAGACAAAATTAGTTTTATACTCTAGTATATGTTGTCTTAAGAAAAATCAGATCATCCAGTATTTATAATAGGATAGAATGAGCCTACAGACAAGCATCCAGGAAAAAAAAAGTTCGGATTCGAAAATGTCAAAAAATTGTCGATTTTGAAGGTAATCCACGTTTTTCAGGCCGACAGGGGTCCCGTCAAAAAATTTCACGAAATTCGCACCATAGCACCTTTAAACCATATAAATATGACTCAATGTGTTAAATTTGGTAAACGGTTCAAAATAGACACATTTAGAGTCCCGAAAATTATTTTATAGAACGTTTTTGAAATAGACAAAATAAGTTTTATACTCTAGTATATGTTGTCTTAAGAAAAATCAGATCATCCAGTATTTATTATAGGATAGAATGAGCCTACAGACAAGCATCCAGGAAAAAAAAAGTTCGGATTCGAAAATGTCAAAAAATTGTCGATTTTGAAGGTTATTTATCCACGTTTTTCAGGCCGATAAGGTCCCGTAAAAATAATTCTTGAAATTCGCACCATAGCACCTTTAAACCATATAAATATGACTGAATGTGTTAAATTTGGTAAACGGTTCAAAATAGACACATTTAGAGTCCTGAAAATTATTTTATAGAACGTTTTTTGAAATAGACAAAATAAGTTTTATACTCTAGTATATGTTGTCTTAAGAAAAATCAGATCATCCAGTATTTATTATAGGATAGAATGAGCCTACAGACAAGCATCCAGGAAAAAAAAAGTTCGGATTCGAAAATGTCAAAAAATTGTCGATTTTGAAGGTTATTATCCACGTTTTTCAGGCCGACAGGGTCCCGTAAAAAAAATTCACGAAATTCGCACCATAGCACCTTTAAACCATATAAATATGACTCAATGTGTTAAAATTGGTAAACGGTTCAAAATAGACACATTTAGAGTCCCGAAAATTATTTTATAGAACGTTTTTGAAATAGACAAAATAAGTTTTATACTCTAGTATATGTTGTCTTAAGAAAAATCAGATCATCCAGTATTTATAATAGGATAAAATGAGCCTACAGACAAGCATCCAGGAAAAAAAAAGTTCGGATTCGAAAATGTCAAAAATTGTCGATTTTGAAGGTTATTATCCACGTTTTTCAGGCCGACAGGGTCCCGTAAAAATAATTCACGAAATTCGCACCATAGCACCTTTAAACCATATAAATATGACTCAATGTGTTAAATTTGGTAAACGGTTCAAAATAGACACATTTAGAGTCCTGAAAATTATTTTATAGAACGTTTTTGAAATAGACAAAATAAGTTTTATACTCTAGTATATGTTGTCTTAAGAAAAATCAGATCATCCAGTATTTATTATAGGATAGAATGAGCCTACAGACAAGCATCCAGGAAAAAAAAGTTCGGATTCGAAAATGTCAAAAAATTGTCGATTTTGAAGGTTATTATCCACGTTTTTCAGGCCGACAGGGTCCCGTAAAAAAAATTTCACGAAATTCGCACCATAGCACCTTTAAACCATATAAATATGACTCAATGTGTTAAATTTGGTAAACGGTTCAAAATAGACACATTTAGAGTCCCGAAAATTATTTTATAGAACGTTTTTGAAATAGACAAAATAAGTTTTATACTCTAGTATATGTTGTCTTAAGAAAAATCAGATCATCCAGTATTTATTATAGGATAGAATGAGCCTACAGACAAGCATCCAGGAAAAAAAAAAGTTCGGATTCGAAAATGTCAAAAAATTGTCGATTTTGAAGGTTATTATCCACGTTTTTCAGGCCGACAGGGTCCCGTAAAAAAAATTCACGAAATTCGCACCATAGCACCTTTAAACCATATAAATATGACTCAATGTGTTAAAATTGGTAAACGGTTCAAAATAGACACATTTAGAGTCCCGAAAATTATTTTATAGAACGTTTTTGAAATAGACAAAATAAGTTTTATACTCTAGTATATGTTGTCTTAAGAAAAATCAGATCATCCAGTATTTATAATAGGATAAAATGAGCCTACAGACAAGCATCCAGGAAAAAAAAAAGTTCGGATTCGAAAATGTCAAAAATTGTCGATTTTGAAGGTTATTATCCACGTTTTTCAGGCCGACAGGGTCCCGTAAAAATAATTCACGAAATTCGCACCATAGCACCTTTAAACCATATAAATATGACTCAATGTGTTAAATTTGGTAAACGGTTCAAAATAGACACATTTAGAGTCCTGAAAATTATTTTATAGAACGTTTTTGAAATAGACAAAATAAGTTTTATACTCTAGTATATGTTGTCTTAAGAAAAATCAGATCATCCAGTATTTATTATAGGATAGAATGAGCCTACAGACAAGCATCCAGGAAAAAAAAAGTTCGGATTCGAAAATGTCAAAAAATTGTCGATTTTGAAGGTTATTATCCACGTTTTTCAGGCCGACAGGGTCCCGTAAAAAAATTTCACGAAATTCGCACCATAGCACCTTTAAACCATATAAATATGACTCAATGTGTTAAATTTGGTAAACGGTTCAAAATAGACACATTTAGAGTCCCGATAATTATTTTATAGAACGTTTTTGAAATAGACAAAATTAGTTTTATACTCTAGTATATGTTGTCTTAAGAAAAATCAGATCATCCAGTATTTATTATAGGATAGAATGAGCCTACAGACAAGCATCCAGGAAAAAAAAAGTTCGGATTCGAAAATGTCAAAAAATTGTCGATTTTGAAGGTAATCCACGTTTTTCAGGCCGACAGGGTCCCGTCAAAAAATTTCACGAAATTCGCACCATAGCACCTTTAAACCATATAAATATGACTCAATGTGTTAAATTTGGTAAACGGTTCAAAATAGACACATTTAGAGTCCCGAAAATTATTTTATAGAACGTTTTTGAAATAGACAAAATAAGTTTTATACTCTAGTATATGTTGTCTTAAGAAAAATCAGATCATCCAGTATTTATTATAGGATAGAATGATCCTACAGACAAGCATCCAGGAAAAAAAAAGTTCGGATACGAAAATGTCAAAAAATTGTCGATTTTGAAGGTTATTTATCCACGTTTTTCAGGCCGATAGGGTCCCGTAAAAATAATTCACGAAATTCGCACCATAGCACCTTTAAACCATATAAATATGACTCAATGTGTTAAATTTGGTAAACGGTTCAAAATAGACACATTTAGAGTCCTGAAAATTATTTTATAGAACGTTTTTGAAATAGACAAAATAAGTTTTATACTCTAGTATATGTTGTCTTAAGAAAAATCAGATCATCCAGTATTTATTATAGGATAGAATGAGCCTACAGACAAGCATCCAGGAAAAAAAAAGTTCGGATTCGAAAATGTCAAAAAATTGTCGATTTTGAAGGTTATTATCCACGTTTTTCATGCCGACAGGGTCCCGTAAAAAAAATTCACGAAATTCGCACCATAGCACCTTTAAACCATATAAATATGACTCAATGTGTTAAATTTGGTAAACGGTTCAAAATAGACACATTTAGAGTCCCGAAAATTATTTTATAGAACGTTTTTGAAATAGACAAAATAAGTTTTATACTCTAGTATATGTTGTCTTAAGAAAAATCAGATCATCCAATATTTATTATAAGATAGAATGAGCCTACAGACAAGCATCCAGGAAAAAAAAAGTTCGGATTCGAAAATGTCAAAAAATTGTCGATTTTGAAGGTTATTATCCACGTTTTTCAGGCCGACAGGGTCCCGTAAAAAAAATTCACGAAATTCGCACCATAGCACCTTTAAACCATATAAATATGACTCAATGTGTTAAAATTGGTAAACGGTTCAAAATAGACACATTTAGAGTCCCGAAAATTATTTTATAGAACGTTTTTGAAATAGACAAAATAAGTTTTATACTCTAGTATATGTTGTCTTAAGAAAAATCAGATCATCCAGTATTTATAATAGGATAAAATGAGCCTACAGACAAGCATCCAGGAAAAAAAAAGTTCGGATTCGAAAATGTCAAAAATTGTCGATTTTGAAGGTTATTATCCACGTTTTTCAGGCCGACAGGGTCCCGTAAAAATAATTCACGAAATTCGCACCATAGCACCTTTAAACCATATAAATATGACTCAATGTGTTAAATTTGGTAAACGGTTCAAAATAGACACATTTAGAGTCCTGAAAATTATTTTATAGAACGTTTTTGAAATAGACAAAATAAGTTTTATACTCTAGTATATGTTGTCTAAAGAAAAATCAGATCATCCAGTATTTATTATAGGATAGAATGAGCCTACAGACAAGCATCCAGGAAAAAAAAAGTTCGGATTCGAAAATGTCAAAAAATTGTCGATTTTGAAGGTTATTATCCACGTTTTTCAGGCCGACAGGGTCCCGTAAAAAAATTTCACGAAATTCGCACCATAGCACCTTTAAACCATATAAATATGACTCAATGTGTTAAATTTGGTAAACGGTTCAAAATAGACACATTTAGAGTCCTGAAAATTATTTTATAGAACGTTTTTGAAATAGACAAAATAAGTTTTATACTCTAGTATATGTTGTCTTAAGAAAAATCAGATCATCCAGTATTTATTATAGGATAGAATGAGCCTACAGACAAGCATCAAGGAAAAAAAAAGTTCGGATTCGAAAATGTCAAAAAATTGTCGATTTTGAAGGTTATTATCCACGTTTTTCATGCCGACAGGGTCCCGTAAAAAAAATTCACGAAATTCGCACCATAGCACCTTTAAACCATATAAATATGACTCAATGTGTTAAATTTGGTAAACGGTTCAAAATAGACACATTTAGAGTCCCGAAAATTATTTTATAGAACGTTTTTGAAATAGACAAAATAAGTTTTATACTCTAGTATATGTTGTCTTAAGAAAAATCAGATCATCCAATATTTATTATAAGATAGAATGAGCCTACAGACAAGCATCCAGGAAAAAAAAAGTTCGGATTCGAAAATGTCAAAAAATTGTCGATTTTGAAGGTTATTATCCACGTTTTTCAGGCCGACAGGTTCCCGTAAAAAAATTCACGAAATTCGCACCATAGCACCTTTAAACCATATAAATATGACTCAATGTGTTAAAATTGGTAAACGGTTCAAAATAGACACATTTAGAGTCCCGAAAATTATTTTATAGAACGTTTTTGAAATAGACAAAATAAGTTTTATACTCTAGTATATGTTGTCTTAAGAAAAATCAGATCATCCAGTATTTATAATAGGATAAAATGAGCCTACAGACAAGCATCCAGGAAAAAAAAAGTTCGGATTCGAAAATGTCAAAAATTGTCGATTTTGAAGGTTATTATCCACGTTTTTCAGGCCGACAGGGTCCCGTAATAATAATTCACGAATTTCGCACCATAGCACCTTTAAACCATATAAATATGACTCAATGTGTTAAATTTGGTAAACGGTTCAAAATAGACACATTTAGAGTCCTGAAAATTATTTTATAGAACGTTTTTGAAATAGACAAAATAAGTTTTATACTCTAGTATATGTTGTCTTAAGAAAAATCAGATCATCCAGTATTTATTATAGGATAGAATGAGCCTACAGACAAGCATCCAGGAAAAAAAAAGTTCGGATTCGAAAATGTCAAAAAATTGTCGATTTTGAAGGTTATTATCCACGTTTTTCAGGCCGACAGGGTCCCGTAAAAAAATTTCACGAAATTCGCACCATAGCACCTTTAAACCATATAAATATGACTCAATGTGTTAAATTTGGTAAACGGTTCAAAATAGACACATTTAGAGTCCCGAAAATTATTTTATAGAACGTTTTTGAAATAGACAAAATAAGTTTTATACTCTAGTATATGTTGTCTTAAGAAAAATCAGATCATCCAGTATTTATTATAGGATAGAATGAGCCTACAGACAAGCATCCAGGAAAAAAAAAGTTCGGATTCGAAAATGTCAAAAAATTGTCGATTTTGAAGGTTATTATCCACGTTTTTCAGGCCGACAGGGTCCCGTAAAAAAAATTCACGAAATTCGCACCATAGCACCTTTAAACCATATAAATATGACTCAATGTGTTAAAATTGGTAAACGGTTCAAAATAGACACATTTAGAGTCCCGAAAATTATTTTATAGAACGTTTTTGAAATAGACAAAATAAGTTTTATACTCTAGTATATGTTGTCTTAAGAAAAATCAGATCATCCAGTATTTATAATAGGATAAAATGAGCCTACAGACAAGCATCCAGGAAAAAAAAAAGTTCGGATTCGAAAATGTCAAAAATTGTCGATTTTGAAGGTTATTATCCACGTTTTTCAGGCCGACAGGGTCCCGTAAAAATAATTCACGAAATTCGCACCATAGCACCTTTAAACCATATAAATATGACTCAATGTGTTAAATTTGGTAAACGGTTCAAAATAGACACATTTAGAGTCCTGAAAATTATTTTATAGAACGTTTTTGAAATAGACAAAATAAGTTTTATACTCTAATATATGTTGTCTTAAGAAAAATCAGATCATCCAGTATTTATTATAGGATAGAATGAGCCTACAGACAAGCATCCAGGAAAAAAAAAGTTCGGATTCGAAAATGTCAAAAAATTGTCGATTTTGAAGGTTATTATCCACGTTTTTCAGGCCGACAGGGTCCCGTAAAAAAATTTCACGAAATTCGCACCATAGCACCTTTAAACCATATAAATATGACTCAATGTGTTAAATTTGGTAAACGGTTCAAAATAGACACATTTAGAGTCCCGAAAATTATTTTATAGAACGTTTTTGAAATAGACAAAATAAGTTTTATACTCTAGTATATGTTGTCTTAAGAAAAATCAGATCATCCAGTATTTATTATAGGATAGAATGAGCCTACAGACAAGCATCCAGGAAAAAAAAAAAGTTCGGATTCGAAAATGTCAAAAAATTGTCGATTTTGAAGGTTATTATCCACGTTTTTCAGGCCGACAGGGTCCCGTAAAAAAAATTCACGAAATTCGCACCATAGCACCTTTAAACCATATAAATATGACTCAATGTGTTAAAATTGGTAAACGGTTCAAAATAGACACATTTAGAGTCCCGAAAATTATTTTATAGAACGTTTTTGAAATAGACAAAATAAGTTTTATACTCTAGTATATGTTGTCTTAAGAAAAATCAGATCATCCAGTATTTATTATAGGATAGAATGAGCCTACAGACAAGCATCCAGGAAAAAAAAAGTTCGGATTCGAAAATGTCAAAAAATTGTCGATTTTGAAGGTTATTATCCACGTTTTTCAGGCCGACAGGGTCCCGTAAAAAAATTTCACGAAATTCGCACCATAGCACCTTTAAACCATATAAATATGACTCAATGTGTTAAATTTGGTAAACGGTTCAAAATAGACACATTTAGAGTCCCGAAAATTATTTTATAGAACGTTTTTGAAATAGACAAAATTAGTTTTATACTCTAGTATATGTTGTCTTAAGAAAAATCAGATCATCCAGTATTTATTATAGGATAGAATGAGCCTACAGACAAGCATCCAGGAAAATAAAAGTTCGGATTCGAAAATGTCAAAAAATTGTCGATTTTGAAGGTAATCCACGTTTTTCAGGCCGACAGGGTCCCGTCAAAAAATTTCACGAAATTCGCACCATAGCACCTTTAAACCATATAAATATGACTCAATGTGTTAAATTTGGTAAACGGTTCAAAATAGACACATTTAGAGTCCCGAAAATTATTTTATAGAACGTTTTTGAAATAGACAAAATAAGTTTTATACTCTAGTATATGTTGTCTTAAGAAAAATCAGATCATCCAGTATTTATTATAGGATAGAATGAGCCTACAGACAAGCATCCAGGAAAAAAAAAGTTCGGATTCGAAAATGTCAAAAAATTGTCGATTTTGAAGGTTATTTATCCACGTTTTTCAGGCCGATAGGGTCCCGTAAAAATAATTCTTGAAATTCGCACCATAGCACCTTTAAACCATATAAATATGACTGAATGTGTTAAATTTGGTAAACGGTTCAAAATAGACACATTTAGAGTCCTGAAAATTATTTTATAGAACGTTTTTGAAATAGACAAAATAAGTTTTATACTCTAGTATATGTTGTCTTAAGAAAAATCAGATCATCCAGTATTTATTATAGGATAGAATGAGCCTACAGACAAGCATCCAGGAAAAAAAAAAGTTCGGATTCGAAAATGTCAAAAAATTGTCGATTTTGAAGGTTATTATCCACGTTTTTCAGGCCGACAGGGTCCCGTAAAAAAAATTCACGAAATTCGCACCATAGCACCTTTAAACCATATAAATATGACTCAATGTGTTAAATTTGGTAAACGGTTCAAAGTAGACACATTTAGAGTCCTGAAAATTATTTTATAGAACGTTTTTTGAAATAGACAAAATAAGTTTTATACTCTAGTATATGTTGTCTTAAGAAAAATCAGATCATCCAGTATTTATTATAGGATAGAATGAGCCTACAGACAAGCATCCAGGAAAAAAAAAGTTCGGATTCGAAAATGTCAAAAAATTGTCGATTTTGAAGGTTATTATCCACGTTTTTCAGGCTGACAGGGTCCCGGAAAAAATTCACGAAATTCGCACCATAGTACCTTTAAACCATATAAATATGACTCAATGTGTTAAATTTGGTAAACGGTTCAAAATAGACACATTTAGAGTCCTGAAAATTATTTTATAGAACGTGTTTGAAATAGACAAAATAAGTTTTATACTCTAATATATGTTGTCTAAAGAAAAATCAAATCATCCAGTATTTATTATAGGATAGAATAAGCCTATAGACAAGCATCCAGGCAAAAAAAAGTTCGGATTCGAAAATGTCAAAAAATTGTCGATTTTGAAGGTTATTATCCACGTTTTTCATGCCGACAGGGTCCCGGAGAAAAAATTCACGAAATTCGCACCATAGCACCTTTAAACCATATAAATATGACTCAATGTGTTAAAATTGGTAAACGGTTCAAAATAGACACATTTAGAGTCCCGAAAATTATTTTATAGAACGTTTTTGAAATAGACAAAATAAGTTTTATACTCTAGTATATGTTGTCTTAAGAAAAATCAGATCATCCAGTATTTATAATAGGATAAAATGAGCCTACAGACAAGCATCCAGGAAAAAAAAAGTTCGGATTCGAAAATGTCAAAAATTGTCGATTTTGAAGGTTATTATCCACGTTTTTCAGGCCGACAGGGTCCCGTAAAAATAATTCACGAAATTCGCACCATAGCACCTTTAAACCATATAAATATGACTCAATGTGTTAAATTTGGTAAACGGTTCAAAATAGACACATTTAGAGTCCTGAAAATTATTTTATAGAACGTTTTTGAAATAGACAAAATAAGTTTTATACTCTAGTATATGTTGTCTAAAGAAAAATCAGATCATCCAGTATTTATTATAGGA
The DNA here is from genome assembly GCA_029255685.2 of Silene conica. Taxonomy (NCBI): domain Eukaryota; kingdom Viridiplantae; phylum Streptophyta; class Magnoliopsida; order Caryophyllales; family Caryophyllaceae; genus Silene; species Silene conica. Next base: position 70,033,357 of record CM055320.2, read on the forward strand.
TAGAATGAGCCTACAGACAAGCATCCAGGAAAAAAAAAGTTCGGATTCGAAAATGTCAAAAAATTGTCGATTTTGAAGGTTATTATCCACGTTTTTCAGGCCGACAGGGTCCCGTAAAAAAATTTCACGAAATTCGCACCATAGCACCTTTAAACCATATAAATATGACTCAATGTGTTAAATTTGGTAAACGGTTCAAAATAGACACATTTAGAGTCCTGAAAATTATTTTATAGAACGTTTTTGAAATAGACAAAATAAGTTTTATACTCTAGTATATGTTGTCTTAAGAAAAATCAGATCATCCAGTATTTATTATAGGATAGAATGAGCCTACAGACAAGCATCAAGGAAAAAAAAAGTTCGGATTCGAAAATGTCAAAAAATTGTCGATTTTGAAGGTTATTATCCACGTTTTTCATGCCGACAGGGTCCCGTAAAAAAAATTCACGAAATTCGCACCATAGCACCTTTAAACCATATAAATATGACTCAATGTGTTAAATTTGGTAAACGGTTCAAAATAGACACATTTAGAGTCCCGAAAATTATTTTATAGAACGTTTTTGAAATAGACAAAATAAGTTTTATACTCTAGTATATGTTGTCTTAAGAAAAATCAGATCATCCAATATTTATTATAAGATAGAATGAGCCTACAGACAAGCATCCAGGAAAAAAAAAGTTCGGATTCGAAAATGTCAAAAAATTGTCGATTTTGAAGGTTATTATCCACGTTTTTCAGGCCGACAGGTTCCCGTAAAAAAATTCACGAAATTCGCACCATAGCACCTTTAAACCATATAAATATGACTCAATGTGTTAAAATTGGTAAACGGTTCAAAATAGACACATTTAGAGTCCCGAAAATTATTTTATAGAACGTTTTTGAAATAGACAAAATAAGTTTTATACTCTAGTATATGTTGTCTTAAGAAAAATCAGATCATCCAGTATTTATAATAGGATAAAATGAGCCTACAGACAAGCATCCAGGAAAAAAAAAGTTCGGATTCGAAAATGTCAAAAATTGTCGATTTTGAAGGTTATTATCCACGTTTTTCAGGCCGACAGGGTCCCGTAATAATAATTCACGAATTTCGCACCATAGCACCTTTAAACCATATAAATATGACTCAATGTGTTAAATTTGGTAAACGGTTCAAAATAGACACATTTAGAGTCCTGAAAATTATTTTATAGAACGTTTTTGAAATAGACAAAATAAGTTTTATACTCTAGTATATGTTGTCTTAAGAAAAATCAGATCATCCAGTATTTATTATAGGATAGAATGAGCCTACAGACAAGCATCCAGGAAAAAAAAAGTTCGGATTCGAAAATGTCAAAAAATTGTCGATTTTGAAGGTTATTATCCACGTTTTTCAGGCCGACAGGGTCCCGTAAAAAAATTTCACGAAATTCGCACCATAGCACCTTTAAACCATATAAATATGACTCAATGTGTTAAATTTGGTAAACGGTTCAAAATAGACACATTTAGAGTCCCGAAAATTATTTTATAGAACGTTTTTGAAATAGACAAAATAAGTTTTATACTCTAGTATATGTTGTCTTAAGAAAAATCAGATCATCCAGTATTTATTATAGGATAGAATGAGCCTACAGACAAGCATCCAGGAAAAAAAAAGTTCGGATTCGAAAATGTCAAAAAATTGTCGATTTTGAAGGTTATTATCCACGTTTTTCAGGCCGACAGGGTCCCGTAAAAAAAATTCACGAAATTCGCACCATAGCACCTTTAAACCATATAAATATGACTCAATGTGTTAAAATTGGTAAACGGTTCAAAATAGACACATTTAGAGTCCCGAAAATTATTTTATAGAACGTTTTTGAAATAGACAAAATAAGTTTTATACTCTAGTATATGTTGTCTTAAGAAAAATCAGATCATCCAGTATTTATAATAGGATAAAATGAGCCTACAGACAAGCATCCAGGAAAAAAAAAGTTCGGATTCGAAAATGTCAAAAATTGTCGATTTTGAAGGTTATTATCCACGTTTTTCAGGCCGACAGGGTCCCGTAAAAATAATTCACGAAATTCGCACCATAGCACCTTTAAACCATATAAATATGACTCAATGTGTTAAATTTGGTAAACGGTTCAAAATAGACACATTTAGAGTCCTGAAAATTATTTTATAGAACGTTTTTGAAATAGACAAAATAAGTTTTATACTCTAATATATGTTGTCTTAAGAAAAATCAGATCATCCAGTATTTATTATAGGATAGAATGAGCCTACAGACAAGCATCCAGGAAAAAAAAAGTTCGGATTCGAAAATGTCAAAAAATTGTCGATTTTGAAGGTTATTATCCACGTTTTTCAGGCCGACAGGGTCCCGTAAAAAAATTTCACGAAATTCGCACCATAGCACCTTTAAACCATATAAATATGACTCAATGTGTTAAATTTGGTAAACGGTTCAAAATAGACACATTTAGAGTCCCGAAAATTATTTTATAGAACGTTTTTGAAATAGACAAAATAAGTTTTATACTCTAGTATATGTTGTCTTAAGAAAAATCAGATCATCCAGTATTTATTATAGGATAGAATGAGCCTACAGACAAGCATCCAGGAAAAAAAAAAGTTCGGATTCGAAAATGTCAAAAAATTGTCGATTTTGAAGGTTATTATCCACGTTTTTCAGGCCGACAGGGTCCCGTAAAAAAAATTCACGAAATTCGCACCATAGCACCTTTAAACCATATAAATATGACTCAATGTGTTAAAATTGGTAAACGGTTCAAAATAGACACATTTAGAGTCCCGAAAATTATTTTATAGAACGTTTTTGAAATAGACAAAATAAGTTTTATACTCTAGTATATGTTGTCTTAAGAAAAATCAGATCATCCAGTATTTATTATAGGATAGAATGAGCCTACAGACAAGCATCCAGGAAAAAAAAAGTTCGGATTCGAAAATGTCAAAAAATTGTCGATTTTGAAGGTTATTATCCACGTTTTTCAGGCCGACAGGGTCCCGTAAAAAAATTTCACGAAATTCGCACCATAGCACCTTTAAACCATATAAATATGACTCAATGTGTTAAATTTGGTAAACGGTTCAAAATAGACACATTTAGAGTCCCGAAAATTATTTTATAGAACGTTTTTGAAATAGACAAAATTAGTTTTATACTCTAGTATATGTTGTCTTAAGAAAAATCAGATCATCCAGTATTTATTATAGGATAGAATGAGCCTACAGACAAGCATCCAGGAAAATAAAAGTTCGGATTCGAAAATGTCAAAAAATTGTCGATTTTGAAGGTAATCCACGTTTTTCAGGCCGACAGGGTCCCGTCAAAAAATTTCACGAAATTCGCACCATAGCACCTTTAAACCATATAAATATGACTCAATGTGTTAAATTTGGTAAACGGTTCAAAATAGACACATTTAGAGTCCCGAAAATTATTTTATAGAACGTTTTTGAAATAGACAAAATAAGTTTTATACTCTAGTATATGTTGTCTTAAGAAAAATCAGATCATCCAGTATTTATTATAGGATAGAATGAGCCTACAGACAAGCATCCAGGAAAAAAAAAGTTCGGATTCGAAAATGTCAAAAAATTGTCGATTTTGAAGGTTATTTATCCACGTTTTTCAGGCCGATAGGGTCCCGTAAAAATAATTCTTGAAATTCGCACCATAGCACCTTTAAACCATATAAATATGACTGAATGTGTTAAATTTGGTAAACGGTTCAAAATAGACACATTTAGAGTCCTGAAAATTATTTTATAGAACGTTTTTGAAATAGACAAAATAAGTTTTATACTCTAGTATATGTTGTCTTAAGAAAAATCAGATCATCCAGTATTTATTATAGGATAGAATGAGCCTACAGACAAGCATCCAGGAAAAAAAAAGTTCGGATTCGAAAATGTCAAAAAATTGTCGATTTTGAAGGTTATTATCCACGTTTTTCAGGCCGACAGGGTCCCGTAAAAAAAATTCACGAAATTCGCACCATAGCACCTTTAAACCATATAAATATGACTCAATGTGTTAAATTTGGTAAACGGTTCAAAGTAGACACATTTAGAGTCCTGAAAATTATTTTATAGAACGTTTTTTGAAATAGACAAAATAAGTTTTATACTCTAGTATATGTTGTCTTAAGAAAAATCAGATCATCCAGTATTTATTATAGGATAGAATGAGCCTACAGACAAGCATCCAGGAAAAAAAAAGTTCGGATTCGAAAATGTCAAAAAATTGTCGATTTTGAAGGTTATTATCCACGTTTTTCAGGCTGACAGGGTCCCGGAAAAAATTCACGAAATTCGCACCATAGTACCTTTAAACCATATAAATATGACTCAATGTGTTAAATTTGGTAAACGGTTCAAAATAGACACATTTAGAGTCCTGAAAATTATTTTATAGAACGTGTTTGAAATAGACAAAATAAGTTTTATACTCTAATATATGTTGTCTAAAGAAAAATCAAATCATCCAGTATTTATTATAGGATAGAATAAGCCTATAGACAAGCATCCAGGCAAAAAAAAGTTCGGATTCGAAAATGTCAAAAAATTGTCGATTTTGAAGGTTATTATCCACGTTTTTCATGCCGACAGGGTCCCGGAGAAAAAAATCACGAAATTCGCACCATAATACCTTTAAACCATATAAATATGACTCAATGTGTTAAAATTGGTAAACGGTTCAAAATAGACACATTTAGAGTCCCAAAAATTATTTTATAGAACGTTTTTGAAATAGACAAAATAAGTTTTATACTCTAGTATATGTTGTCTTAAGAAAAATCAGATCATCCAGTATTTATTATAGGATAGAATGAGCCTACAGACAAGCATCCAGGAAAAAAAAAATTCGGATTCGAAAATTTCAAAAAATTGTCGATTTTGAAGGTTATTATCCACGTTTTTCAGGTCGACAGGGTCCCGTAAAAAAAATTCACGAAATTCGCACCATAGCACCTTTAAACCATATAAATATGACTCAATGTGTTAAAATTGGTAAACGGTTCAAAATAGACACATTTAGAGTCCCGAAAATTATTTTATAAGAACGTTTTTGAAATAGACAAAATAAGTTTTATACTCTAGTATATGTTGTCTTAAGAAAAATCAGATCATCCAGTATTTATTATAAGATAGAATGAGCCTACAGACAAGCATCCAGGAAAAAAAAAGTTCGGATTCGAAAATGTCAAAAAATTGTCGATTTTGAAAGTTATTATCCACGTTTTTCAGGCCGACAGGGTCCCGTAAAAAAAATTCACGAAATTCGCACCATAGCACCTTTAAACCATATAAATATGACTCAATGTGTTAAAATTGGTAAACGGTTTAAAATAGACACTTTTAAAGGCCCGAAAATTATTTTATAGGACGTTTTTGAGATAGATAAAATAAGTTTTATACTCTAGTATATGTTGTCTTAAGAAAAATCAGATCATCCAGTATTTATTATAGGATAGAATAAGCCTACAGACAAGCATCCCGGAAAAAAAAAGTTTTGATTCGAAAATATCAAAAAATTGTCGATTTTGAAGATTATTATCCACGTTTTTAAGGTCAACAAGGTCCCGGGAAAAAATTCACGAAATTCGCAACATAGTACCTTTAAACCATATAAATATGACTCAATTTGTTAAAATTGGTAAACGGTTTAAAATAGACACATTTAGAGACCCGAAAATTATTTTATAGGACGTGTTTAAAATAAACAAAATAAGTTTTATACTCTAGTATATGCTGTCTTAAGAAAAATCAGATCATTCAGTATTTATTATAGGATAGAATGAGCCTACAGACAAACATTCAGGAAAAGAAAAGTTCAGATTCGAAAATGTCAAAAAATTGTCGATTTTGAAAGTTATCATCCACGTTTTTCACGGCGACAGGGTCCCGGAAAAAATAATCACGAAATTCGCACCATAATACCTTTAAACCATATAAATATGACTCAATTTGTTAAAATTGGTAAACGGTTTAAAATAGACACATTTAGATTCTCGAAAATTATTTTATAGGACGTGTTTAAAATAGACAAAATAAGTTTTATACTTTAGTATATGTTGTCTTAAGAAAAATCAGATCATCCAGTATTTATTATAGGATAGAATGAGCCTACAGACAAGCATCCAGGAAAAAAAATGTTCGGATTCGATAATGTCAAAAAATTGTCGACTTTGAAGGTTATTATCCACGTTTTTCAGGCCGACAGGGTCCCGGAAAAAAAATTCCTGAAATTCGCACCATAGTACCTTTAAACCATATATATATGACTCAATGTGTTAAAATTGGTAAACGGTTTAAAATAGACACATTTAGAGGCCCGAAAATTATTTTATAGGACGTTTTTGAAATAGATAAAATTAGTTTTATACTCTAGTATATGTTGTCTTAAGAAAAATCAGATCATCCAGTATTTATTATAGGATAAAATAAGCCTACAGACAAGCATCCCGGAAAAAAAAAGTTCGGATTCGAAAATATCAAAAAATTGTCGATTTTGAAGGTTATTATCCACGTTTTTCATGCCGACAGGGTCCCGTAAAAAAAATTCACGAAATTCGCACCATAGCACCTTTAAACCATATAAATATGACTCAATGTGTTAAATTTGGTAAACGGTTCAAAATAGACACATTTAGAGTCCCGAAAATTATTTTATAGAACGTGTTTGAAATAGACAAAATAAGTTTTATACTCTAATATATGTTGTCTAAAGAAAAATCAAATCATCCAGTATTTATTATAGGATAGAATAAGCCTATAGACAAGCATCCAGGCAAAAAAAAGTTCGGATTCGAAAATGTCAAAAAATTGTCGATTTTGAAGGTTATTATCCACGTTTTTCATGCCGACAGGGTCCCGGAGAAAAAAATCACGAAATTCGCACCATAATACCTTTAAACCATATAAATATGACTCAATGTGTTAAAATTGGTAAACGGTTCAAAATAGACACATTTAGAGTCCCAAAAATTATTTTATATAACGTTTTTGAAATAGACAAAATAAGTTTTATACTCTAGTATATGTTGTCTTAAGAAAAATCAGATCATCCAGTATTTATTATAGGATAGAATGAGCCTACAGACAAGCATCCAGGAAAAAAAAAATTCGGATTCGAAAATTTCAAAAAATTGTCGATTTTGAAGGTTATTATCCACGTTTTTCAGGCCGACAGGGTCCCGTAAAAAAAATTCACGAAATTCGCACCATAGCACCTTTAAACCATATAAATATGACTTAATGTGTTAAAATTGGTAAACGGTTCAAAATAGACACATTTAGAGTCCCGAAAATTATTTTATAGAACGTTTTTGAAATAGACAATAAGTTTTATACTCTAGTATATGTTGTGTTAAGAAAAATCAGATCATCCAATATTTATTATAGGATAGAATGAGCCTACAGACAAGCATCCAGGAAAAAAAAAGTTCGGATTCGAAAATGTCAAAAAATTGTCGATTTTGAAGGTTATTATCCACGTTTTTCAGGCCGACAGGGTCCCGGAAAAAAATTCACGAAATTCGCACCATAGTACCTTTAAACCATATAAATATGACTCAATGTGTTAAAATTGGTAAACGGTTCAAAATAGACACATTTAGAGTCCCGAAAATTATTTTATAGAACGTTTTTGAAATAGACAAAATAAGTTTTATACTCTAGTATATGTTGTCTTAAGAAAAATCAGATCATCCTGTATTTATTATAAGATAGAATGAGCCTACATACAAGCATCCAGGAAAAAAAAAGTTCGGATTCGAAAATGTCAAAAAATTGTCGATTTTGAAGGTTATTATCCACGTTTTTCATGCCGACAGGGTCCCGTAAAAAAAATTCACGAAATTCGCACCATAGCACCTTTAAACCATATAAATATGACTCAATGTGTTAAATTTGGTAAACGGTTCAAAATAGACACATTTAGAGTCCCGAAAATTATTTTATAGAACGTGTTTGAAATAGACAAAATAAGTTTTATACTCTAATATATGTTGTCTAAAGAAAAATCAAATCATCCAGTATTTATTATAGGATAGAATGAGCCTACAAACAAGCATCCAGGAAAAAAAAAGTTCGGATTCGAAAATGTCAAAAAATTGTCGATTTTGAAGGTTATTATCCACGTTTTTCATGCCGACAGGGTCCCGTAAAAAAAATTCACGAAATTCGCACCATAGCACCTTTAAACCATATAAATATGACTCAATATGTTAAATTTGGTAAACGGTTCAAAATAGACACATTTAGAGTCCCAAAAATTATTTTATAAAACGTTTTTGAAATAGACAAAATAAGTTTTATACTCTAGTTTATGTTGTCTTAAGAAAAATCAGATCATCCAGTATTTATTATAGGATAGAATGAGCCTACAGACAAGCATCCAGGAAAAAAAAAGTTCGGATTCGAAAATGTCAAAAAATTGTCGATTTTGAAGGTTATTATCCACGTTTTTCAGGCCGACAGGGTCCCGTAAAAAAAATTCACGAAATTCGCACCATAGCACCTTTAAACCATATAAATATGACTCAATGTGTTAAATTTGGTAAACGGTTCAAAATAGATACATTTAGAGTCCCGAAAATTATATTATAGAACGTTTTTGAAATAGACAAAATAAGTTTTATATACTCTAGTATATATTTTGTCTTAAGAAAAATCAGATCATCCAGTATTTATTATAGGATAGAATGAGCCTACAGACAAGCATCCAGGAAAAAAAAAGTTCGGATTCGAAAATGTCAAAAAATTGTCGATTTTGAAGGTTATTATCCACGTTTTTCAGGCCGTCAGGGTCCCGTAAAAAAAATTCACGAAATTCGCACCATAGCACCTTTAAACCATATAAATGACTCAATGTGTTAAAATTGGTAAACGGTTTAAAATAGACACATTTAGATGTCCGAAAATTATTTTATAGGACGTTTTTGAAATAGATAAAATAAGTTTTATACTCTAGTATATGTTGTCTTAAGAAAAATCAGATCATCCAGTATTTATTATAGGATAAAATAAGCCTACAGACAAGCATCCCGGAAAAAAAAAGTTCGGATTCGAAAATATCAAAAAAATTGTCGATTTTGAAGGTTATTATCCACGTTTTTCAGGTCGACAGGGTCCCGTAAAAAAAATTCACGAAATTCGCACCATAGCACCTTTAAACCATATAAATATGACTCAATGTGTTAAAATTGGTAAACGGTTCAAAATAGACACATTTAGAGTCTCGAAAATTATTTTATAGAACGTTTTTGAAATAGACAAAATAAGTTTTATACTCTAGTATATGTTGTCTTAAGAAAAATCAGATCATCCAGTATTTATTATAAGATAGAATGAGCCTGCAGACAAGCATCCAGGAAAAAAAAAGTTCGGATTCGAAAATGTCAAAAAATTGTCGATTTTGAAAGTTATTATCCACGTTTTTCAGGCCGACAGGGTCCCGTAAAAAAAATTCACGAAATTCGCACCATAGCACCTTTAAACCATATAAATATGACTCAATGTGTTAAAATTGGTAAACGGTTTAAAATAGACACTTTTAAAGGCCCGAAAATTATTTTATAGGACGTTTTTGAGATAGATAAAATAAGTTTTATACTCTAGTATATGTTGTCTTAAGAAAAATCAGATCATCCAGTATTTATTATAGGATAGAATAAGCCTACAGACAAGCATCCCGGGAAAAAAAAGTTTTGATTCGAAAATATCAAAAAATTGTCGATTTTGAAGGTTATTATCCACGTTTTTAAGGTCAACAAGGTCCCGGGAAAAAATTCACGAAATTCGCAACATAGTACCTTTAAACCATATAAATATGACTCAATTTGTTAAAATTGGTAAACGGTTTAAAATAGACACATTTAGAGACCCGAAAATTATTTTATAGGACGTGTTTAAAATAAACAAAATAAGTTTTATACTCTAGTATATGCTGTCTTAAGAAAAATCAGATCATTCAGTATTTATTATAGGATAGAATGAGCCTACAGACAAACATTCAGGAAAAAAAAGTTCAGATTCGAAAATGTCAAAAAATTGTCGATTTTGAAAGTTATCATCCACGTTTTTCACGGCGACAGGGTCCCGGAAAAAATAATCACGAAATTCGCACCATAATACCTTTAAACCATATAAATATGACTCAATTTGTTAAAATTGGTAAACGGTTTAAAATAGACACATTTAGATTCCCGAAAATTATTTTATAGGACGTGTTTAAAATAGACAAAATAAGTTTTATACTCTAGTATATGTTGTCTTAAGAAAAATCAGATCATCCAGTATTTATTATAGGATAGAATGAGCCTACAGACAAGCATCCAGGAAAAAAAATGTTCGGATTCGATAATGTCAAAAAATTGTCGACTTTGAAGGTTATTATCCACGTTTTTCAGGCCGACAGGGTCCCGGAAAAAAAATTCCTGAAATTCGCACCATAGTACCTTTAAACCATATATATATGACTCAATGTGTTAAAATTGGTAAACGGTTTAAAATAGACACATTTAGAGGCCCGGAAATTATTTTATAGGACGTTTTTGAAATAGATAAAATTAGTTTTATACTCTAGTATATGTTGTCTTAAGAAAAATCAGATCATCCAGTATTTATTATAGGATAAAATAAGCCTACAGACAAGCATCCCGGAAAAAAAAAGTTCGGATTCGAAAATATCAAAAAATTGTCGATTTTGAAGGTTATTATCCACGTTTTTCAGGTCGACAGGGTCCCGTAAAAAAAATTCACGAAATTCGCACCATAGCACCTTTAAACCATATAAATATGACTCAATGTGTTAAATTTGGTAAACGGTTCAAAATAGACACATTTAGAGTCCCGAAAATTATTTTATAGGACGTTTTTGAGATAGATAAAATAAGTTTTATACTCTAGTATATGCTGTCTTAAGAAAAATCAGATCATTCAGTATTTATTATAGGATAGAATGAGCCTACAGACAAACATTCAGGAAAAAAAAGTTCAGATTCGAAAATGTCAAAAAATTGTCGATTTTGAAAGTTATCATCCACGTTTTTCACGGCGACATGGTCCCGTAAAAAAAATTCACGAAATTCGCACCATAGCACCTTTAAACCATATAAATATGACTTAATGTGTTAAAATTGGTAAACGGTTCAAAATAGACACATTTAGAGTCCCGAAAATTATTTTATAGAACGTTTTTGAAATAGACAATAAGTTTTATACTCTAGTATATGTTGTCTTAAGAAAAATCAGATCATCCAATATTTATTATAGGATAGAATGAGCCTACAGACAAGCATCCAGGAAAAAAAAAGTTCGGATTCGAAAATGTCAAAAAATTGTCGATTTTGAAGGTTTTTATCCACGTTTTTCAGGCCGACAGGGTCCCGGAAAAAAATTCACGAAATTCGCACCATAGTACCTTTAAACCATATAAATATGACTCAATGTGTTAAAATTGGTAAACGGTTCAAAATAGACACATTTAGAGTCCCGAAAATTATTTTATAGAACGTTTTTGAAATAGACAAAATAAGTTTTATACTCTAGTATATGTTGTCTTAAGAAAAATCAGATCATCCTGTATTTATTATAAGATAGAATGAGCCTACATACAAGCATCCAGGAAAAAAAAAGTTCGGATTCGAAAATGTCAAAAAATTGTCGATTTTGAAGGTTATTATCCACGTTTTTCATGCCGACAGGGTCCCGTAAAAAAAATTCACGAAATTCGCACCATAGCACCTTTAAACCATATAAATATGACTCAATGTGTTAAATTTGGTAAACGGTTCAAAATAGACACATTTAGAGTCCCGAAAATTATTTTATAGAACGTGTTTGAAATAGACAAAATAAGTTTTATACTCTAATATATGTTGTCTAAAGAAAAATCAAATCATCCAGTATTTATTATAGGATAGAATGAGCCTACAAACAAGCATCCAGGAAAAAAAAAGTTCGGATTCGAAAATGTCAAAAAATTGTCGATTTTGAAGGTTATTATCCACGTTTTTCATGCCGACAGGGTCCCGTAAAAAAAATTCACGAAATTCGCACCATAGCACCTTTAAACCATATAAATATGACTCAATATGTTAAATTTGGTAAACGGTTCAAAATAGACACATTTAGAGTCCCAAAAATTATTTTATAAAACGTTTTTGAAATAGACAAAATAAGTTTTATACTCTAGTTTATGTTGTCTTAAGAAAAATCAGATCATCCAGTATTTATTATAGGATAGAATGAGCCTACAGACAAGCATCCAGGAAAAAAAAAGTTCGGATTCGAAAATGTCAAAAAATTGTCGATTTTGAAGGTTATTATCCACGTTTTTCAGGCCGACAGGGTCCCGTAAAAAAAATTCACGAAATTCGCACCATAGCACCTTTAAACCATATAAATATGACTCAATGTGTTAAATTTGGTAAACGGTTCAAAATAGATACATTTAGAGTCCCGAAAATTATATTATAGAACGTTTTTGAAATAGCCAAAATAAGTTTTATATACTCTAGTATATATTTTGTCTTAAGAAAAATCAGATCATCCAGTATTTATTATAGGATAGAATGAGCCTACAGACAAGCATCCAGGAAAAAAAAAGTTCGGATTCGAAAATGTCAAAAAATTGTCGATTTTGAAGGTTATTATCCACGTTTTTCAGGCCGTCAGGGTCCCGTAAAAAAAATTCACGAAATTCGCACCATAGCACCTTTAAACCATATAAATGACTCAATGTGTTAAAATTGGTAAACGGTTTAAAATAGACACATTTAGATGTCCGAAAATTATTTTATAGGACGTTTTTGAAATAGATAAAATAAGTTTTATACTCTAGTATATGTTGTCTTAAGAAAAATCAGATCATCCAGTATTTATTATAGGATAAAATAAGCCTACAGACAAGCATCCCGGAAAAAAAAAGTTCGGATTCGAAAATATCAAAAAAATTGTCGATTTTGAAGGTTATTATCCACGTTTTTCAGGTCGACAGGGTCCCGTAAAAAAAATTCACGAAATTCGCACCATAGCACCTTTAAACCATATAAATATGACTCAATGTGTTAAAATTGGTAAACGGTTCAAAATAGACACATTTAGAGTCCCGAAAATTATTTTATAGAACGTTTTTGAAATAGACAAAATAAGTTTTATACTCTAGTATATGTTGTCTTAAGAAAAATCAGATCATCCAGTATTTATTATAAGATAGAATGAGCCTGCAGACAAGCATCCAGGAAAAAAAAAGTTCGGATTCGAAAATGTCAAAAAATTGTCGATTTTGAAAGTTATTATCCACGTTTTTCAGGCCGACAGGGTCCCGTAAAAAAAATTCACGAAATTCGCACCATAGCACCTTTAAACCATATAAATATGACTCAATGTGTTAAAATTGGTAAACGGTTTAAAATAGACACTTTTAAAGGCCCGAAAATTATTTTATAGGACGTTTTTGAGATAGATAAAATAAGTTTTATACTCTAGTATATGTTGTCTTAAGAAAAATCAGATCATCCAGTATTTATTATAGGATAGAATAAGCCTACAGACAAGCATCCCGGGAAAAAAAAGTTTTGATTCGAAAATATCAAAAAATTGTCGATTTTGAAGGTTATTATCCACGTTTTTAAGGTCAACAAGGTCCCGGGAAAAAATTCACGAAATTCGCAACATAGTACCTTTAAACCATATAAATATGACTCAATTTGTTAAAATTGGTAAACGGTTTAAAATAGACACATTTAGAGACCCGAAAATTATTTTATAGGACGTGTTTAAAATAAACAAAATAAGTTTTATACTCTAGTATATGCTGTCTTAAGAAAAATCAGATCATTCAGTATTTATTATAGGATAGAATGAGCCTACAGACAAACATTCAGGAAAAAAAAGTTCAGATTCGAAAATGTCAAAAAATTGTCGATTTTGAAAGTTATCATCCACGTTTTTCACGGCGACAGGGTCCCGGAAAAAATAATCACGAAATTCGCACCATAATACCTTTAAACCATATAAATATGACTCAATTTGTTAAAATTGGTAAACGGTTTAAAATAGACACATTTAGATTCCCGAAAATTATTTTATAGGACGTGTTTAAAATAGACAAAATAAGTCTTATACTCTAGTATATGTTGTCTTTAGAAAAATCAGATCATCCAGTATTTATTATAGGATAGAATGAGCCTACAGACAAGCATCCAGGAAAAAAAAAGTTCGGATTCGAAAATGTCAAAAAATTGTCGACTTTGAAGGTTATTATCCACGTTTTTCAGGCCGACAGGGTCCCGGAAAAAAAGTTCCTGAAATTCGCACCATAGTACCTTTAAACCATATATATATGACTCAATGTGTTAAAATTGGTAAACGGTTTAAAATAGACACATTTAGAGGCCCGAAAATTATTTTATAGGACGCTTTTGAAATAGATAAAATAAGTTTTATACTCTAATATATGTTGTCTAAAGAAAAATCAAATCATCCAGTATTTATTATAGGATAGAATAAGCCTAGAGACAAGCATCCAGGAAAAAAAAAGTTCGGATTCGAAAATGTCAAAAAATTGTCGATTCTGAAGGTTATTATCCACATTATTCATGCCGACAGGGTCTCGGAGAAAAAAATCACGGAATTCGCACCATAATACGTTTAAACCATATAAATATGACTCAATGTGTTAAAATTGGTAAACGGTTTAAAATAGACACTTTTAAAGGCCCGAAAATTATTTTATAGGACGTTTTTGAGATAGATAAAATAAGTTTTATACTCTAGTATATGTTGTCTTAAGAAAAATCAGATCATCCAGTATTTATTATAGGATAGAATAAGCCTACAGACAAGCATCCCGGAAAAAAAAGTTTTGATTCGAAAATATCAAAAAATTGTCGATTTTGAAGGTTATTTATCCACGTTTTTAAGGTCAACAAGGTCCCGGGAAAAAATTCACGAAATTCGCAACATAGTACCTTTAAACCATATAAATATGACTCAATTTGTTAAAATTGGTAAACGGTTTAAAATAGACACATTTAGAGACCCGAAAATTATTTTATAGGACGTGTTTAAAATAAACAAAATAAGTTTTATACTCTAGTATATGCTGTCTTAAGAAAAATCAGATCATTCAGTATTTATTATAGGATAGAATGAGCCTACAGACAAACATTCAGGAAAAAAAAGTTCAGATTCGAAAATGTCAAAAAATTGTCGATTTTGAAAGTTATCATCCACGTTTTTCACGGCGACAGGGTCCCGGAAAAAATAATCACGAAATTCGCACCATAATACCTTTAAACCATATAAATATGACTCAATTTGTTAAAATTGGTAAACGGTTTAAAATAGACACATTTAGATTCCCGAAAATTATTTTATAGGACGTGTTTAAAATAGACAAAATAAGTTTTATACTCTAGTATATGTTGTCTTAAGAAAAATCAGATCATCCAGTATTTATTATAGGATAGAATGAGCCTACAGACAAGCATCCAGGAAAAAAAATGTTCGGATTCGATAATGTCAAAAAATTGTCGACTTTGAAGGTTATTATCCACGTTTTTCAGGCCGACAGGGTCCCGGAAAAAAAATTCCTGAAATTCGCACCATAGTACCTTTAAACCATATATATATGACTCAATGTGTTAAAATTGGTAAACGGTTTAAAATAGACACATTTAGAGGCCCGAAAATTATTTTATAGGACGTTTTTGAAATAGATAAAATTAGTTTTATACTCTAGTATATGTTGTCTTAAGAAAAATCAGATCATCCAGTATTTATTATAGGATAAAATAAGCCTACAGACAAGCATCCCGGAAAAAAAAAGTTCGGATTCGAAAATATCAAAAAATTGTCGATTTTGAAGGTTATTATCCACGTTTTTCAGGTCGACAGGGTCCCGTAAAAAAAATTCACGAAATTCGCACCATAGCACCTTTAAACCATATAAATATGACTCAATGTGTTAAATTTGGTAAACGGTTCAAAATAGACACATTTAGAGTCCCGAAAATTATTTTATAGGACGTTTTTGAGATAGATAAAATAAGTTTTATACTCTAGTATATGCTGTCTTAAGAAAAATCAGATCATTCAGTATTTATTATAGGATAGAATGAGCCTACAGACAAACATTCAGGAAAAAAAAGTTCAGATTCGAAAATGTCAAAAAATTGTCGATTTTGAAAGTTATCATCCACGTTTTTCACGGCGACAGGGTCCCGGAAAAAATAATCACGAAATTCGCACCATAATACCTTTAAACCATATAAATATGACTCAATTTGTTAAAATTGGTAAACGGTTTAAAATAGACACATTTAGATTCCCGAAAATTATTTTATAGGACGTGTTTAAAATAGACAAAATAAGTCTTATACTCTAGTATATGTTGTCTTTAGAAAAATCAGATCATCCAGTATTTATTATAGGATAGAATGAGCCTACAGACAAGCATCCAGGAAAAAAAAAGTTCGGATTCGAAAATGTCAAAAAATTGTCGACTTTGAAGGTTATTATCCACGTTTTTCAGGCCGACAGGGTCCCGGAAAAAAAGTTCCTGAAATTCGCACCATAGTACCTTTAAACCATATATATATGACTCAATGTGTTAAAATTGGTAAACGGTTTAAAATAGACACATTTAGAGGCCCGAAAATTATTTTATAGGACGTTTTTGAAATAGATAAAATAAGTTTTATACTCTAATATATGTTGTCTAAAGAAAAATCAAATCATCCAGTATTTATTATAGGATAGAATAAGCCTAGAGACAAGCATCCAGGAAAAAAAAAGTTCGGATTCGAAAATGTCAAAAAATTGTCGATTCTGAAGGTTATTATCCACATTATTCATGCCGACAGGGTCTCGGAGAAAAAAATCACGGAATTCGCACCATAATACGTTTAAACCATATAAATATGACTCAATGTGTTAAAATTGGTAAACGGTTTAAAATAGACACTTTTAAAGGCCCGAAAATTATTTTATAGGACGTTTTTGAGATAGATAAAATAAGTTTTATACTCTAGTATATGTTGTCTTAAGAAAAATCAGATCATCCAGTATTTATTATAGGATAGAATAAGCCTACAGACAAGCATCCCGGAAAAAAAAGTTTTGATTCGAAAATATCAAAAAATTGTCGATTTTGAAGGTTATTTATCCACGTTTTTAAGGTCAACAAGGTCCCGGGAAAAAATTCACGAAATTCGCACCATAGTACCTTTAAACCATATAAATACGACTCAATTTGTTAAAATTGGTAAACGGTTTAAAATAGTCACATTTAGAGGCCCGAAAATTATTTTATAGGACGTGTTTAAAATAAACAAAATAAGTTTTATACTCTAGTATATGCTGTCTTAAGAAAAATCAGATCATCCAGTATTTATTATAGGATAGAATGAGCCTACAGACAAACATTCAGGAAAAAAAAAGTTCAAATTCGAAAATGTCAAAAATTGTCGATTTTGAAGGTTATCATCCACGTTTTTCACGGCGACAGGGTCCCGGAAAAAATAATCACGAAATTCGCACCATAATACCTTTAAACCATATAAATATGACTCAATTTGTTAAAATTGGTAAACGGTTTAAAATAGACACATTTAGATGACCGAAAATTATTTTATAGGACGTGTTTAAAATAAACAAAATAAGTTTTATACTCTAGTATATGTTGTCTTAAGAAAAATCAGATCATCTAGTATTTATTATAGGATAGAATGAGTCTACAGACAAGCATTCAGGAAAAAAAAAAAGTTCGGATTCGAAAATGTCAAAAAATTGTCGATTTTGAAGGTTATTATCCACGTTTTCCAGGCCGACAGGGTCCCGGAAAAAAATTCACGAAATTCGCATCATAGGACCTTTAAACCATATAAATATGACACAATTTGTTAAAATTGGTAAACGGTTTAAAATAGACATATTTAGAGGCCCGAAAATTATTTTATAGGACGTGTTTAAAATAAACAAAATAAGTTTTATACTCTAGTATATGTTGTCTTAAGAAAAATCAGATCATCCAGTATTTATTATAGGATAGAATGAGCCTACAGACAAGCATTCAGGAAAACAAAAGTTCGGATTCGAAAATGTCAAAAAATTGTCGATTTTGAAGGTTATTATCCACGTTTTTCAGGCCGACAGGGTCCCGGGAAAAAAATTCACGAAATTCGGACCATAGTATCTTTAAACAATATAAATATGACTCATTAAAATTGGTATACGGTTTAAAATAGACACTTTTAGAGGCTGTAAGATTATTTTATAGGACGTGTTTGAAATAGACAAAATAAGTGATTTTAAACAACATAGAATATAGTACCAAACTTATTTTTTCTATTTGAAGCACGACATTTAACATAATTTTAGGGCCTCTAAATGTGTGTATTATAAAGCGTATGTCAATTTTAATATCATGAGTGATTTTCATATGGTTTTGAGACAATATGGTGCGAATTTCGAGAGTATTTTTTTATCCCGCGACTTTGTCTGCCTAAAAAATATGGATAATAATTTTCAAAATCGTCTATGGTGCGAATTTTGTATAATTCAAGGGCCTCTAAATGTGTCTATTGTAAAGCGTATGTCAATTTTAACACCTTGAGTCATTTTCATATGGTGTTGAGGTACTATGGTGCGAATTTTAAGATTTTTTTATCACAAAACTCTGTCTGCCAAAAAAAATGTGGATAATAACCTTCAAAATCGTCTATTTATGATCATTTTAATTAGAACCCAAAACTTTTGAAGGTAACCTATGAAGCAACCCTAGACGCTTGGTAGAAAAATCGATAGGAAAGAAAAATGAGCCGGTCCGTCTTAGCCAATAGAGAGTAACTTACCTTTCAGTAGACATGTCTTGTATGATAAGTTTCAGTCAAGAAACAAGCACCACATGTTTGGAGTCCCCTAAGATCCATCCAACTGACAAAAAACGATGCAAGGATTACACAGAAGAAAGATCACATGTATGATAGAAAATGAATGAGTGAGGTCTCCTTAAATGATATCTCAATGATATAAACTATTTGTCTGAAACGCAACGTAATGTAAGGGAACGGTCCCCTAACAGGTGGGAGTAGGAGTACTACATGAGTACATGGTGTATGATTTGTTAGTAGTTGGCCCAACCAGTCAACCACCTTTGATGCGCTACTTGGATTTTACAATGGTGTCAAAGAGTTAGAGAACAACTATTGTAGGGCACTAAAAAGAGGGTATGCTGATGCTCCCTCTGAGACGGGAGAATTTAAAAATGAAAAAAAATAGGGCACCATGGAGGAAAACAATACTATGTTTAAATAGTCTAGTTACTAATTTTTATACGATGAAAACAATACGATTTTATGATAAAGTTGTTGCATGACTCATATAATAGGTTTGAAGTTTGTTTAGACTTGTTCAAGCTTGTTAGTTATGTCAAAAACACTAGTTATTTTAATAGGGAATATAACCCTTGCTCGTAGCCTTATATAGTCGCATGACTCGTATCAATATGACCAAAAACAACAATGAAACCGACACAGGAGTTCCATAACATCATCCTCAAGCTGTTAGTTCTGGATTTTGTTAGCCCTTCCAACTTCCATTCTTTGCCGGAGCAACTTCAGAAGGTGATTTTTTATTCTTTTTTTCTTCAATCATTTTTTCCCCTAAATCTTCATCTACAGATTTTTAAAATCACTACATCATTATCTTTAGTGGATTTGGGGTGATTTAAGAGCATCCACATTGAAGAGGATTGCTCATTCTCTTAGATGAGAGAGGGTGTTAAGAGGATGTCCTCTTCAATGTGGAACCAACATTGAACATCCTCTTTGAAAGAGGAAGAGGATGACTTCCTCTATTTTTAGAGGAAGTACAATCTAGGCCCTTGTGCCCAATTGCCAATGAAAATTTTGCATATATACTTTATTTTATTTTACTTTTAACAAAAATAATAATTAAAATATGAAAGAGGAGGAAGAGAGGATCCTCTTTGATGTAGGGAAAAAAATAGAAGAAGAGAAGAAAGAGGATGAAGATAGTGGGAAATGAGTTGGATGAAAGAGTAAGTGACGTGTCAAAAAGATATAGGGAGAGGAAAAAAATAAGAGGATCTTAACCTCCTCTTCAATGTACATGCTCTAAGTACGTATAATAATATGGAAAACTAAAAAGCAAGACTAACTTTACGAAGCTCTGTCTCTTCCTCTTTCTCTTGATCCCAGAGAGTCCACGGCACCGAAATTTAATTCCAGTTGTGTATTGATTATTAAGTTAGTAATCTGCATGAGAATAGACAACAGGTAACTATGATTATGCCGATGAGAACAAAATTATGTAGTTGGCATTCTGGCAATCAAAGAAAACATTACCCGCTCCAAGGGTCTCCCCCAATCCCGCTTTAGATAAAATAGTACAATACCATATTGACTAAAAAGGTACGGTACTTAAAACACATGTAAAGTCAACACGGTACCTCAAAACCTTATAAAAAGGGTGACTGATGGCTTCATGAGATGTAAAAGAGCAACAGCAAGACCTTGCATGAAGAAAAAACTAACGCAATAATCAATGGCTACCATCACCTGTAGAAATAAAGAACAAATAGATACAGGAGTTTTGATGACGGGCATCCAGAAACTAGATTAACATGCCATGGTTAACACTCCCATTTCAATCTCAACAAGTTGGAATAATTTCTTAGGAAATCTATCAGACTTGTAGCTCCATTCTGCTGTCATAATAATAAATGGATTACACTTCTTTCCACAGAATTTTAATTTATCAGCTTTACAATTTTCCACTACCGTCTAATGCAAGGATTTTACACAGCAAACCAAGCAGCAAAGCAGCTGGATGTCCTTGAAGCCTTAATCAGAATAAGCACGGCATCATGCCATTGGTAGCTCTTCCGGTGCATCTCTACTTCTTCTTCTTCTATCCCTAGTAGCCATTTTCTCCCCATATCGGACAAAAATATCGGCCAAGTCAAATAACCCAACTTCCTTCAATTTCTTCCCAACTTCTTCAAACATCACAACACCTTCCTCATTCGAGTATAACTGCAAAAATTTGTTATAGTCAAACCTTGGGACCTCAAGCCCTCTTTTCAGTGCTCTCTCTGAATATTTAGTGGCTTCTAGAGTTTTTCCAGCTTTAACCAGACCTCCGACAAAAATTGAGTCAAAATTGACAAGAGCATCGTTTCCCTTCCTTCCCCTCTTCCCCATATGTCCTTGCAACAACATTATATAGGTATGCATAATAGGTTCACAGCCTTTTCTTATCATCTCCCGAAATACTTCCGTAGCATCCCTTACCTTCCTTAATTTCAGAAGACCCTTAATCAAGGCATGATATACACTTATGTCTGGTTTGTCAATATTTTTAACCATCAAATACGCTTCTCGTAATTGGTTCTTGGACACAAGTCCATATATTATAGATGCCAAGGTTGTATTATCTGCCTGAATCCCTCTGTTTTGCATTTCCTCAAACACGACACGAGCCTGAGGAAGCTTGCCTCTTTTACACATCCATCCAATCACAATATTATACGTACTAAGCCCCAATTCCTCCATCCTCTTCACCCTCATTGTTTGAAAGAGTCTCAATCCCTGACTAAACTGATTATCTTTAAAAAACCTCTCCATCATCGCATTTATAACATTCACATCGGCTTCAAAGCCTTCATCCGTCATCAAATTCCATATCTTTGAAGCCTCGATCATCTGTCCAACATCACAAAACCCACAAATTAAATGCCCATAAGTAACCCTATCTGGCCTAATTGAATCCTTCAACTTCATCACAATATGTTTAGCCTCATCAACAAGCTTCTCTTTACAAAGTGTCTCAACGACTTTATTCAAAGTATCCAAACTATAACTATACCCATGAGAATTCATTAAGTGAAAATAATCCACGCATTTCTTCAGTTCCCTAGCAGCAGCCAGTGCTTTGAGAGCAATCCTAAAAGTCTTATGGTTGGCAACTTTGTGCTCAGTCATTTCATGTAACAGTAGCCAAAGGAGGTCCATATTCCTTGCCTTACAAATCACATCAAGCATCTTGTTTAAGGTGACAGAAGTGTGGGTGAACCCTGGTTGGGTCAAGGTAAATTTGTAAAAGTGGTACACAGGCCGCCATGAATATGGGAACTTGTTGCAGACCTGTAGGAAAAATTCACGGTTGTAGGTGACTTGTGTTTTGCTGAGATAGGTTTGAACCTTTGCAATGGGGGCATTTTGTTGTTGGTAAAGGATAGTGCAAACACGAAGAAAATGGGCTGGATCAACTGGGGTAGGCGGGTCATGTGATGCAAGATTGAATGCTGTGCAAAATGATTTCAGTAATTGTGATTGTGTGAAAAGGTTGGTTAGGGGCCTTGAAATAATTATTCTTCTGGAATTCATCTCATTCTCACCTGCACTACTAGAACAAATTACAAACAAGCTTCTTCAAACACGAAAGGAGATATACACAGACTACCACTTCTCAATTCTCATGCTACAAAAAAACAGCCTCACAGAGAAACAAGTACAAAAGGGGTAAATTCAAGAAAAGGCCGAAAAGTATATCCAAATATTGATTTGCCGATTATTGTAAATCAAGAAAACTAACAAATGAACAATACGTGAAGAATTTTGAGAGGAAATCAAGAAAACTAACAAATCAGCAACCAAAGATATCAATACACCAACAATAATACTCCATTATAATTCTAGTAAGCATAATAATCATCTGATTAATTCAAAAAAACCATATCTATTTCCGGACTCGCTCATTTGCTTACCTTTTATATTCACTTTTATTTTAATAAAAGGTAAACAAAATGATAGATTATAATAAAACCTTAAGGAGAATTATAATGGAGTAGCGTGCGCGATCACAGCATGGCGCCCTCTGAGTTCGTCGGAGCACAATTCATTGTAGCGGACGTAGAGAGAGAAATGAGAAATGGTGGAGCTATTTTTGGTTTGGTTTCGGATTTTGGTCCCGATTCATGTGGATCGGGTCTGGAGTTCACAAAGGTTTTTTTTCCCAAGAAAAGCCCACTATAAGCGGTAGAAACTAGTTACTATGGCGTGAGCAAAACCGTATACACGATACGATTTTCAAAAACCGTATTGGGACGGTTTTGAAAACCGTATCGGGTATAAGGTTTTTTTAACATCACTTTTTTCAGTTCCGGATACGATACGGATTAATCGGGTATACGGTTTTCGGGTACCCGGATTTCGTATACCCGAAAACGGTTTCTGGTGACAGCTCACTTGTTCTCCTATTCTCCTCTACAAATATAAACATTACGCTTGTTAATGTTCTGCAACAGCAACAAAATACAATTACTACAACAGTAACAACAACAGTAACAACAACAATATTCTGCAGATATCTCGAAATTAAACGAAAATCAAACAAATATACTTCAATCCCACTTTGTTTGTATAACAAACGATTGATCAAACAAATATACTAGTAATCTAGTATACTCGTATTAATTAAAACAAACGAAACTCAAACAAATACAAACAAAAAAAGGGTTTGAAACGAAATGAAAATAAATCCAAGTTAGTGGTACTGTAAATTAATTAATTGAAGCCAGGATAAATCAAATCAAACGAAATAAAAATAAATAATAACAAACAGTCAAACAGAGGATCTGGAAAACAAACAAAAATTAGAATTAGATAACAAACTTTAGAAGATGATTAACAAGATAAATGAGAGGATCTGAAGATTGTAATATGCTGTTAAAAATTATAGAGAGACAGCGAGCATATAAATTGGAATTTTTGAGAAGGAGGCGATGGAGATAGGAGAAGGAGGCGATGGCGATGGCGATGGAGACCGAGAAGTGAGAAGGAGGCTCCGCCGTTTTACAATCTTATTTCTAGTTTTTTTACCTTTTTTTAATTAGACTTAAAACCGGGTCAAACCGGGTATACGGTTTTGAATTATGCTAACCCGGATACGAAACGGTTTAAAAAAACCATATCGTGTAACCGTATCGAAAATTTTTGCTCACCCCTACTATTTACTCGATACAAATTCTTATTAAAAGACGGTGATAAACGTAAAACAAATCTAAAAAGAGCATCAATTGATTAGTGATGAACATTTAATTAGTGTTAGAAATACGTTGTTGAACCTGACACTTAAGACGGTCTTAAAAGATAACTTGCAATTTTTCCAATAGTGAGTCTTATAGGTCAATCCACGGTCACTTAAAATTTCTACAATTTAGTTTAACGTAACTAGTTACTCCGTATATATGAATAAGCTCTTTTGAGGCGGGCGTTAAATTTGTAGAATCATCAACGGAGAGAGTAGAGACAACCTACAAGTAACATGGTCTCTAATATCAGTAAAAGAACTCCGTATAAATTATAAACGAATCTGCTGAATTGCTCACTTCTCTAATCCAAATGGCATTGTCATTGTCATTGTAATCATCTAATCCTTGACAAAGTCCTAGTAGTATTAGTAATTGTGATTCTAGAGACAATCTATAAGTAACAAAGTAACCTGTCGACTATGGCTTAATGTACGAAGCAGGCAAATACAATAACTCATTTTCGAAGAAATCTCCAAGGGCCTGTTCCTGTCCCAATCCTGCATCAAAACAACCTTGTTACCAACTTGATCAATAACAGAACTCCGATTACCTCAACTATTAGATTATGGTTAGATGACTTAGATCTATCATTTTGTAACATAAATATGGCAGGAAGTAAGCTGTTGTACTAGTCTGAATGTACAACGGTTTTTACTACCGTCTTACTGGCCTGACCATAAGTTATAGGGACTATTAGGCAGTTGTCATACAATCTTATATGAGAATGAGAACTGCAATTGAACTTTGATTTACCTCCAAAAGCCAGCGAATGCCCGCAGACTCATGTAAATAGTTAGAGCCACCCAAATTCCAACAAATCCGTAAAAGGAAGAAAGAAGAAACAGGCACAAGATACTCACGACGGCCACCATAACCTGCAAATTGCAAAATGAGAAAATTACTCAAATGCGACAATTCGGGACCATTGATCTAACCAACTAACCATGACATTAAATCTATTTTCAACACTTAGCCTTCATAAACACAGGCCAACGCCGACTCAAATTGCAGCGGTTAACCTATAACTTGCATGGATTTGACAAAAAGACATAATGGAAACTCTAATACCATAGAGAGAGCTGAATAAGCAAAATCCGAGGCGCCAAAGTTGATGCCATCGAAAACAAATGCCAAAGCATTTATGGGTTGAGTAAGAGCCACAAACTGTAGACAGAAAAACAGTTCCTCTGTTAGCAAGTAGAGTACTAAACATGAACGGAACAAAAACTTTCTTTTTTTTATTTGAAAAAGAGAAAGGAACAAAAACATGAAGCCTGGTGAAGTAATTAATACCGGAACACCTATGCTAATTAGGCGCAAGACATTGACATCTGTAGTAAACAACTTTGCTGCAAAGTTTAATCCAGTCCCTAACATGAACGACAAGAACAACCCAAGTACAAAACCTAGCTGCAAATGTAGTACATGAACCAACCGTCAGCTGATAACATTTCACAAGGAGGTGAAGCAATAGTTTGCGGGAAAACTGTTTACCATAAGTTATAGGCAGAAAGGGCGAGGTTCAAAGGTTCAGAATACGGTGTGAGCTTTAGAGAGCTCCGAATGAAAACTCACTCCAAAGTCCAAACCGATGAAAACCTCGTCTTAAGAGTTACTGCAGGATGCTTTTACATGAAACTTATTAAATGAGGGTGAAATGATAAACATACCTGCAATACTCTGGAGGCGGTGGATGTCGCTCTCTCAAAATCATTCTTTGCAAAAGCATTTGCAAGTATGGCCTACAAAATATGAGAAATTCACAAATATTACACCAAGAAAGTGGTTTTTTTTTTGCAGATTATTTTGTCCTCCAATAAAAGAAAAATGTAAAACAGATAAAATAGAGACCTGTCCTGCAACAGCTAGTCCATCGGCAAGAAGAGAAGTTGCCAACCAAACTTGCAAACAGATCTGAAAGGCAGCCATCGGTGTGGGACCTAAGCGTGCCGCCATAGAAGCAGACAACGTCACACAGAATGTCACTGCTATGACCCTCATCAGCAGAAGAAAACCTGTTTCAATAGACCCATGTCATCATTTTTTATCGAGCACTTTAGATTTCACTTTGTGAAATAATACTACTCTCCTCATTTTAGTCAGTAAACCTCATTTGCCTTATTTGTGAGGAGGATTTGAACAATGTGGCTTAATGGTTGAAATAGAGAGAGCAGCAAGTATTATTGACTGAAAAGAGAAGCATTTCTTACCGTTGTGAAGAAACCGACTAAATTGGAGATGTTTGAGCGTTGGGGGTATTAGGTCTACTTGCTGAATTAGCCTCCAGAACAATATGATTGAAATTAGGTACCTGCATTCATAAACTCAATTTATCATAGCAATTTTTTGAAAGAAATATATATATATATATATATATATATATATATATATATATATATATATATATACTGCAATGAAACAAGTAAAATGCACATCATACAGGAATAGACATGTGAACTTACTGTGATATAATGTGGGCAATTGCTGCACCACTAACACCCCATCGGAACACGAAGATAAAAATTGGATCGAGGATAATGTTAGTAACATCTCCTGCCACTGAAGATCAATGAGTTTATGACTTTATGTGAGGATTAGTCTCTGAAAGGCATTTACTTTGGGCATGATAAGTTTAAAAGGCTAACCAGTGGCATATAGAGGAGTTTTAGTGTCTTTAAAACCACGAAAAACTCCTTGCATTGCTAAAGATAGAAGAACGGCGGGAGCACCCAGTGACCTTAATGTCAAGTATTTTTTGGCTGGCTGTAGCATAGGAGAGTCCTGCGCAGAAAATAGTTTTAAGATGAGAGAAATAGCCATGTTAGGATTTTATGGAACTACATCGTTGCATATATAGTATATAGTATATACAACTAGGAATAATCCCTTTGAATAACAAAAGACGTACACTTTTTACCCCCATAAAGCTCAATAACGGCTTTGCCAAGGAAATCAAGAAAATCGCTTGGATTAGACCAAGAATGGCACCAATAATCAATGCTGACGAAGCAGATGGTATATGTCGTCTTCGAGGAGTGGAATTCTCACTTAAGCTGCTTGAGTTTGTGGGTGTTGAAAAACTCTTGGTACAATCTGAAAGGAGAACACATGGTGTAACGTTGAGACTAGTCAAGGAAATTTCAAGACAATACATGTACGATGACAATTTCAAGATGTTGCATATATAACATACTTGATTGGAGTATTAATTCCTTGGTTTCACTATCATTACTTATGGTGGATTCAAGCATTACACCTTCGGCGCTCATTTCGGCCACTGCATCTTCCTCGGCTACAAAAGAAGTTGTGACACTCACGAGGGGAAATATAGCAATTCGGGATACTTGGTTAAACAGAGCAATGGAAACCCCTACAGCTGCGAGTTCAATCGGCCCTGTGAATATAACATCAAACAAGATCAATGAATATCAAAAATCAAGAACGAGAGGAAGGATAACTCACAAACTTATAAAATAGTCTACAGCTTCTAATTCTACCAACGTGGGGCGATGCCCCATGCACACAAATAGGAAATCCTCAGCAATATCAAACATCAAAATGGCAAAATGAGTTGGGTTTTCAAAGCTCCAAATTGAATGCACACCTCAAAATCCTTGGAAGCTTACCATGTACATGTACATACACTCTAAGGAGGTCTTAAAATATAGATTAATGAAAAATGTGAAACAGATGGAGATAACAAAGTTACCTATTCGACCGATGAATGCTGTGTCAATCAAAGAAGCAATGGGGTCTGCAGTCAAGGCTAGTGCAGCTGGAAAGGCAATTTGAGCTATTTCCACACCAAGCTCATCCAGCTTAAACATACACCTAATTATCATACCATTACATAAACAAATGACAGCACCGCCAAAAATTGAGCCGTACTCCATAAATAATACTCCTTCTGTCTCATCATTTGTTTACCTTTCATTAAAATACCCCTCAATAGATATAAAAGTATAAAAGGTAAACAAATGATTGAGATGGATAGAGTAACAAGTAACTCTTGTATAAGACGAACTCATATGTGAAACCAACCCAATAATTACTTATTTATAACTGATTTGTAGCATATATAAGATCATGGTACGGTCCTATATAAGTTTCCAAGCATAAAAAAATAGGGGTCCACTAACATCTTGATCCTCATCAACTAGTGTGTGTTACTCCTACCACAACTTATACAACAAAATAAAGCCATGTAAACAAACAAAATCATAGAGCTAATCATATAAACATGCAAAAACAACCAACATAAATAGTTTTATCATTCATGATGCATGAATCATGATCACATCTAGCTAAAGCATAGGTTATGAAAATTCCTCAATAGTCATGCTGTATACTCCATGATTAAAGACTAAAATAAAAATTAACAAAAAAAAAAGACACAAATACTTGTGTAAGGCGGTCTTACACAAGTTTACTATAAAACGGGTTCTTTTAATATACAAGTATTTTGACCCATTAGGCCATTAATATGGTTTCGTTTAGAGTATTTTTGTGTAAAAAAAGATGAAGAGGTGGTGATACCTGACGTTCTTGAGGAAGATGAAAAGAGGAATTTTTTCCTTGGTGGATGAGAAGCATAACCCATCTTCTGCCATGCTCCTTAATACTTCTTTGAACTTCAACTTCAACTTCAACTTCAACTTTCCTTGTTTTTCTTTTCTTCTTGTTTGTTGTTGTAGACACTACTACTACTATTAAATTTGTTGTAACCTTTTGGATTTTCTTGTTTTTGGGATGTTACTTGTAACTGTTGCAAGACTTGTATGATACTCACATCCCTCATGCAAAACCACTAATTAAATTAGCTCAAATTAATCTTTTCTCTAGTCCATATATACTCCCAAGTCCCACCTACAAAAGACCATCAACCCAAGTATAAGTTTGGACAACTTTCGTTTTGGTCCAACAATGTATTTCTTCCACTTATCGATATTTAACGATCAGATTTTGACACATATACGGTCAGTAAAAAGTGTACAAGTATACGTTAAAAATATAAAACGTCAAAAAGTAACCTTGTAAAAAGATAAACAACTTCTAAACTTAAAATGTACAAAAATTAACACTTCAAAAAGGAAACATAACGGATTGATTGAGAGAAAGTAAGTAACCATCCAAAAGAAAAATAACTTTTATATGAAACATGTTCTAAACTAAAAACGTTGAAAAATCTAAGACACTTTAAAAAAAAAAGGCATAAAAAATTGACTAAGACGAAGGGAAGATACACTAGTAACACAATAACACGTAGTCGAACTTATGACCTCAAATATGATACTCCTATAAGATAAATGAATACCATACCCAAAGAGTTGAAACAACCACCATGACACTCTTGGTTATGTTTATGATAAACAATTGAATTGGGTATTTTTGTTTCATAAGAAAGGGTAAAAAAAAACAAGTGCCAAACTTTACTGAAAAACAAGAATCAAAGAATAATTAAAAGAAGGAAAAGTTAGGTTAGTGGCTACATGAGAACGTGACACTATTACAGAAACATACACGAATATATTATATATTATATACTCCTATTATAAGGAAATATATGAGGCTAAAGTTTGGTTAATATCACTGTCATTTACTTAAATGAATAATGACCTTGCATTTTCAAATTGGTTCCCAATACTAGAATGTACGTAATACAAGTTTATGGGTCTTTGCGAAAAGAAGAAAATAAATAGTGGAGGAAACTAAAGTATGGAATTTGTTTAGTCTGGGTGCCTTTCTCAATCACAGATTCACAGGCACAAATTAATATGGTAGTCGATTTTAAAACTGAGTTATAACATTATATTGCGCCTAGTCCGATATTAAATCCGAGTCGTAACAACACGTCGCAACTATTATACAAATAGTACACTATTGTACAGGGTATGAATCTATGATATGAATATTGAGAATATACATAACAAATTAACAATAAATGCAGAGTAACAATAAAACCAAAATTTTATATGATGGTCGAAAAACGTTAATGGTAGCAGTGTAACAGGCGTGTGTTGCGTGACTGTGATACACATTACACATGTGTTGATGTGTGTCTTCTTGCATAGTTGCATACTTACGGGCCGTTTCTTGTTACGGTTAGTCTCTGTTAGTTACGACGGATACAACATAAAAACGAATCAAGTATTATAGCTAATTTTTTCTTGATTTGCTACGTAAAGAATAATTATCAAAAAGCTAACATGATCATCCAAACACGTAAAAGACGAGATCACGGTGGTTGAATTCAAATGGAGGAAGTATTACATTTGATATTCGATGAAGCTTGGCCATGCACAAAATACACTTTTTCCGTTTCGGTTATTTGTTTAACTTTATACTCATTATAAGAGATATTTTAATTAAAGGTCAACAAATGAATGGAGTGATGGCGTATATATAAACAATTAGTCTTCCGCCTTAAATGAAGACGGATCAAGTAATATTCATTTGTATTAATAAGACAAAAACGAAAAGGTATAGAGAAGAGCAAAAAAATTGTCTTAACTATGCAAATGAGTTATTATTTAACCCGTCTTCACCTTAGGACAGATACTTTCGTCTTCAATGAGAATTTGTGATATATAAGTATATGAGTTACCTTTCAAAAACAAAAAAAAAAAAGTATTGAGTTACAAATGCAATTTTCATTAATGTGGTGACATGCGTTTTAACTAGAAAACTGAAAGTTGAAATACTAACCTTGAAAACCAAAAGGCAACGTAATGAAACAAATCAGGTAATAATAATATAATTCTGAAATGCAGTCGATATATAGGGATTAAAGGCAATATCTATGAAAGAAATATACACCAGTTAACCTAAGAAAACGACATATTATATGGGGTGGGTGTTATTTGACTTATTTCCATTGCAAGGGAGGCAACTTCACTACTAAGCAAGTTAGGGAGGTTCCATGTTGCCACTGTTTCCGGTAAAACAGTACCAAAATCTATTCCTAACACGGAAATAGCCGTGTCTTTTCCTCAAGACAGGTCAAGCATATATCAAATAAAATAAAACAAAAAGAATTAGGAAAACATAAGATTATCGAAAACGGGTACTTATGAAGTATTATTCACGATTTTTGGATTAATTGTGTCCCGAAATAAATTATCTCAAAATTTGGAGTGCAATCCCTTTGTGCCATTACTGCCATATAATAATGATTCAACAATAGTGGAAGTGTGGAACCGTCAAATCAGCTGAAATAAAGACTTTTTAAATCGTATCGATAATAATAAACCAAAGAACTTAAAACTTGGGCCACATTCCTAAGGGTCTCAGGTTCAAGCCTCACCAAGAGCAATCTTAGGGGTAAATTGGCTTGAGGCTATGCCTTCTAGATTTCGAGTCTGTCATCCCGTAAAAAAGGGTGGTTAACCTAACGTACGTGGTTTGCAAGCTATCACGTATGCTCGGGGGTTTACCCGGTTCGCACCAAAGGTAGCGGCTACGGGTTCCCACGTCATTTTAAAAAAAAAAAAAAAAAAAACCAAAGAAGTTGTATGCTACATAGTACATCCTATGTTGTTTTCAAAGGAATTTAAACACCCATTAGCCATTATAATACATGATGGCCCTAAAAAAAACTTTCCAATTTCGAAAGCCGGAAGGTTATTATCCGGAGTTTTTGTTTTTTTATTTTTTCGGTTGCCGGGGCCCTCAAATAAATGTCTCGAATTTTGCACTACGATCCCTCTATGTGAAATAATAATGCCTAAGGGACATAGAAGGGTCATACGGTTTAAGAAAATTTAGAGACCTTAACTTTTCGGATCTTGTCGATAATAATAGACGAAATAAGTTGTCTGCCACATTTTGTTTTTTTAAGAGGGGATCTGAACATCCATTAGTCATTTTAAGCCATAATGGCTCAATGGAAAAAGATTTAGCCAAAAACATTTACGATTTGGGAAGATCGTCGAAATCATCATTTTAAGTCAAGGCGTTGCTTGGCCAAGACTCGTGCCTTCGGGAGGTTAATTCAACGTTTGGGTTTAGGGGTAGAACAGTTTCGTTCGTTTTGTTTTTGTTTCTCGTTGTTTTTCTGTCTTTGATTTTATCTCGTCATGTAAGGGCTACCCTTCTTCTCTATACCAAAAAAAAATTATCCACAAGATTTTGGTCGACTAGGCCCGGAAGAAAATGTCTCGAAATTCGCACTACAATACCTTTACGCCATATAATAATGACTCATGTAGAGTTGTTTATGGACGGGACAACCCATAAGGCCCGTCACATTTGGCCCGCTAACAAAGCAATGCATTTTCCAAAATTTACAAAGGCCCAGCCAAAGAAGCCCAAAAGTTAAAACCCGCAAATCCACATATCTGTGGGCCAAAAAAGCTTCCCCTCTCCGCTTTTCCAGTCCCTGATCTCACCCACCACCAACCTCATCCTACTCACCACCATCAACACCCACCACTACCTCCCTTGTGGCCACACCCACCTTCACATGCCATAAGATAACTATGTCCACATTTTTGTGCAGCCTACAAACATCTTTTTACGCCTCCGCCTCCGCCTCCAGGCTTCCAAGTCGTCCATGGAAAACTGTGTCAAATAGGGTGCTTGATGGAGGATTGGTAAATGGCCAGCACTGTGTCAAAAGTGGTGATGGAATGGTGGAGTGATGAAGTAAATGAGGGTACTATAGTAAGGGAAATTTAATCATTTAAGCTTAAAATTTGTCTAAATAAGAAAATGTATACAAACAAATGGAGCGGCCTAAAATGGAACATGTATGTTTCCAGATTTATACAACACATCCCATTTTTACCCCTTCTTTTTCTACGCTGCGAAATTGAATATGCCCGAAAAAAATGCAAATAGGACAACACTTCAATTATCAGCCCATACAGAAACAAAGAAATTTGTGGCCTTGGCCTAAAAGTTATGGCAGAAGATTAAAAGG
This sequence comes from Silene conica, assembly GCA_029255685.2. NCBI lineage: Eukaryota > Viridiplantae > Streptophyta > Magnoliopsida > Caryophyllales > Caryophyllaceae > Silene > Silene conica. The sequence continues at coordinate 70,066,420 of CM055320.2, forward strand.
GCCCCTGGAATACAACCGTAGAACTACCTTCAAATCAGTTTCCATTGATATAAAGCAATATAGATAATAAACAGAATAATGCAGTTCGTCGTATTCCAAATGGACCAAAGGCACAAAATTAGCAAATATAGACGACTACAAATTAGCAAATCTCACACAATCAACTAACTAGATGATTTGAGAATTCATTCTTGGTGGTTTTAGCAAGGCAAAAAACCTAATCAAGTCAAGTTATTCAAACACGATGTTTTGTGAATTCTTGATTTTTTTAATGGCAAAATGTCGTGTTCACATCACATACTATGTAGTCAAAGTGAAATGCCAACAATAATTTAATCAAATTGACAAAATCCTTGTTTCCGAAATAACTTCCCATCAAAGCATCACGTCCAACAAGCCAACATTTGCATGAAAAAGTGCAATCTAAACGTCTTCAAAGGAAAGAAGAAATACCAGATACAGCATTAAAGCTAGACAGGTAGGAAATTACTCTTGTGTCTAAAAAAACTAAGCTAGCTTATATCCGCATAACAGTGTAATGCGGATATCGACAAAATAACGAATGAAGGGAAGAAGGCGGTAAATAGTAAGTAAGCTAATTACCTCGCTTTCATGATTAAAAATGCAGGCTTCTCCACCATACGCTTGGGCTACAGAAATATTCTTCCAACTTTTCAAGCTTCCAGAAGCCGCAACATAAATAAACCATCCACGTTGGCAGCGAATCATGGTCTCCTGCATAGGATATTAAGAACATTGACAAATGACAAGTAGCGGTCCAGGTCCTATGTGAATCCCAATCAATATGGCCCGCCTTCTTGCGTGCAGAACTTTACCACAAGCTATTTGATGCTTAAAATCTTAAATAACACCCACTTATCTTCTATCAACCATGAAATTGGTTGGCCACAAGAGGTCTTTAGTCTTATGTGGATACCCACATTTGATACTGAATTCACAGATTTTTCATGCAAATGGTCATAATAAATAGAGAACATTATCATTTCGACAATGCCACGAATGGACAACCCACAAGGCCACAAAACATTGTTAACAAAATCCTGACGGATCCACAACTCTATAATGAATTATGGATTCGTAATGTTGATAAATTATAAGATATTACAAAAAAACATATGCTGTAAAATTTCTATCTCTGCTCTTCTTATAATCGTAGTCTTTCAAATTCCGAGGGGCAGGGTAATAAGAAAGAATTCTCTGGAGTCAAAAGAATCACAACAAATTCAGAGGCTACCTCTAAGGGAGAAGCCAATGTAGGTGTTGACTTTTGATATATATTCTGTGAACTAAAATAAGGTCAGCAAATTGTACAAGCGCCCTGCTTCACCATAACCCGATTGCCTTCCACCAAACACCGCCAACTCCAAGCCAGATTATGATGTTTACAATAGAAATGAGGAATCCATATCCCCACCATTTGGCAAGAGGAACATAGTTAGCACCATAGAAAACTGGGGCTGATCCGATACCATAGTGGGTGAGGCCACCCATAAGGTTGGAGAGGAAAGCGAGAACTAACGCCGCCAAGTATGGTGGCGTTCCTAGAGCGCTTGCAACAGATAAGAAGGCTGTGAACATAGCACCAATGTGTGCGGCTCCACTTGCGAAAAAGTAGTGAGTGTAGAAGTAGAGAAGGACTAGAATTCCAAAGGATAGCTGCCATGAAAGACCTAATCCGCCAACGAACTGCATATGGAAAGCATATATAAATTAGAATGCTGCTATGCATCAGAATAAAACGCTTCTTGTCATCTACTCCTTCGTCCCATTTATATTGTCTCTCAGCATACACTAGCTACACGCCTACACCTTTTTAAAATGATAATATGTTATCAGTCGGTTTGATGTTGTTCAAATGAACGGTGATCACAGTTGAAAACCGCTAACTGGAAAATATAGATAGCAACAAAATTGGGATGTAGCTTTCTTTTCCGGTATGTCCCAAATTTAATTCATCATTTCCGTACGTCATAGATTAACAAGGCAAATGTCCAACAAATGGTGGAATGGAAAAAAAAAAAACATGGCTTGTTCAGTCAAGAGCAAAGAGGAAAGAGGTATAGACCTGGACAACAGTTTCGCTGAACCATGAAATGAGACCGTACTTGTTGAGATAACCCGCCATGGCAATAAGTGCAGCAAACCATGTTAGTGTGTCCCAAGCCACAGACTCAGCTAAGCACTCTTTCCAGGTGACAACACCGGTTATCAGGAGGACAGACAGTCCAAGGATTGCAGCAGTCACTGCATCAACATTCAACACACCTCCGAAAATCCAGAGCCCAACCTATTACATTTACCCCAATAAAAACATATCATACACCACGATACTAACAGGCCAAAGAAGCATCGTTCATTAGGTGGATACATCAAGGACATCGATACCGTCCAATTGCATGGTTTTCGAACACAATGTCAGCATGCTCAACAGATCATCAATCCAAAATTCAACGTTAAGTGTTAGGGGTTTTAGTAGGAGTCAAGTAAGGGCATTGCGATGTAAAGGGAAAGGGGGTATTCGAAGCAAGACCTATTATCCACAATAACTCCGTATTAAACTATTAACCACCATACTCAGACATATTCGATACTAGACATGAAAACTGCAGAAAAGGAAGAGAATAGCTTACAGTGAGGAGCAAAGTGACGCCCATAATGATCTCATTCCTAGTCATAGGACCCATGGTCGCCAATTTCTCCTTAGCCAACCGGGGCGCATCAGGACTACTCTTAATTTCGGGCGGATAGACAATATACAACACCAAAGGGACAACCAACAAGGAAACCAAACCCGGAACAATAGCGGCCTTAGCCCAATCCATCCAGCCAATGGTCTTCCCAATAGTAGTAAACGCAAGGTTAGCACTAAGCGGATTGGCCGCCATAGCAGTCAAAAACATAGAACTGGAAATGACGGAGGTTTGAAAACACGTAAGCATAAGCCAGGAGCCAAGCTTGCCTTCGGTTCCGTCGCCGACATTACTCCCGCAGGCTTGGCAGAGTGACTTGACAAGAGGGAGGAAGATACCACCGGCACGAGCGGAGACGGAGGGGATGGCGGGAGCGAGAAGAGCTTCGGAGAAAACAAGGGAGTAACCGAGACCAAGGGAGGAAGAGCCGAAAAGAGAGACGAACTGGTAGGCAATGCGGTTACCGAGACCGGTTTTAATGAAGCCTCGGGCGAAGAAGAAGGCGAGGGCGATAAGCCATGGGATAGGGTCGCCGAAAGCGGAGAAGGCAGCGGCGAAGGTAAGGGTTTTGGTGAGGACGGCAGCACCGAGGCCCATGAGGGCGACGGCACCGAGTGGGAGAGGTTGGGTGATGATACCGACGATGGTGGCAAGAAAGATAGCGAGGAGTTGCCAGGCGTTTTGGGCAAGTCCTGCTGGCGTGGGGACGAACCAGATAGCGAGACCTGTTAGGATGGAGATTAGTAAGGGGGTGATCTTTGCGCCCTGCCATGGAACAGGTGGGGATGTGGGTGATGTGGATGCGGAGGGTGGTGTGGATGAGAGTGAGGTGGAGGTGTGGTGAAGGAGAGAGGGGGGAGAGAGGAAGCGGGAATGTGGTTTGGTGTTGATGTTGGATGAAGATGTGAGGGTTCGGGTTCGGGTTCGGGTGGGGAAGGAGGAGGATGAGAATATGGATGGTTTGCAGCGGGATTTAAGAGAAGGGAGTGATTTGAAGGGGAGGGAGTAGGAGGTGGCGAGGGCGATGGAGGAGGACATTTTTGGGGAGGGGAGAGAGAGAAAGATGGCGGAGAAAATGGAGAGAGAGAGAGGGAGAGAGAGAGAGAGAGAGGGGTTTAAAGTTTAAAGTTGACTTGGGGGGGAGGGGGGAGGGAGGAGTGGTGAGGTGGTGAGGTGGGGAGTGGATGGTAGGATGATGATTTTGTGGAGCTTAGCTGCTTCCCTAGATTCTCCCCATTTTGGGCTTCTTTTCTTTGTTTAACTCCAATTATTGGACTGGGCCAACTAACGACTTTTCTCAAGGAAACCCTTCTCTTCCACCAGTTTGATACCTCGTTCTTAATCCTTGATACCTCTCTCACATTCTCAGTCTCCTCCAACTTTTTCGCTTCTAATTTAGCCACATCCATCTTTCCATTCATCCCGCTCATTTGTAAGTCGTATCAACTTACCCTTGTACTCATTCATCTCAGATACCAATTCCGAGTTTCTTTCCAAATCATCCCTATTTCATTCTTCAAGAGTCGACACCTTCACCCCAACTTCACCCAATTCACTCTGCAAACTCTTAATTTCATCTTCCTGCCCAGATTTCACCTCCTCCAATCTGTCTTTCTCCTGAACAACACTCTCCTTATCCTCTTTAACTCTCGCAGTCTCATCGATGAGTAGAATGATGTCCCGGCACATGTGTCTCCTGGCATCACCAAAACCCTTCCCCATAAACCACCACCACCCTCCTCCTCCTCCTCCTCCTCCTCCTCCTCCTTTCATAAACCCTCTTATTCTCCATAAACATTATCCACTTACCTTTATTCCAAACTCTCTATCTTTCTCCTCCTCCTCCTCCTCTACTGCACCTATAACTCCCCAATTATCTCCCTCAGAATTCGATGTCGCCCCTTATTTATCCTCTTCCATGCCGGGTCCTAAGCTTAAAGTCGCTGTACTCCTCAGTGGTGGCGTTGACAGCAGCGTCGCTCTTCGCCTTCTTCATGCGGCCACTCATTCCTGCACTGCTTTCTACCTCAAAATTTGGTTCCAGGTATTCATTCATTCTTTTATATATCCCTCTACCTCTCCTTATAATATTTGTGCAGAAAAATGGCACAAATTCTAAAATCAAAAATCAAAACAATGTTAAATGTATACCTCAAGAATGTCCAGGCAAATGCCACCCGAGCCATCTACATTAGGGTGAAAGCACGGGGTTACGAACTTCACCTTAGGCGGCTTAAAGGGGTAATCGGTAGGGAATTGAAGGGTAAGCTTGTATTCAGTGCCTTCAAACACGGTGTCTTTGCTCCCTTGGATTGTCCCTTTCCATACGAGTAAGTTGTCTTCCTCCGGAAATGCCGATATTCCTGGATCACCACTCATCTATATACAGTTCACCACGAATAAAACACAGTAAATTTTCAGTCTCCATCATCATTTTGGCAGGAAGAAGAATTTAATCCACTAGAATTTTCATTCAAGAGTTTTCTTACCATAAGAGACATTAACTCGGATTGCAACCTGATCCATCAATCAACAGACATGATCAGATCATAAAGTTACATGAGTAAAGCCGCGTACATCTGACTCCGACTCTATTTGCAGGAACCCACAAGACATTAGGGTAAAGGTTCAAAAAACCCATTTGATTAACCTAATCTGAAGATTCAAAAACCCATTTGATTAACCTAAACTTGAAAAACCTTCCACAATCACTCATTGCTGCCTGCTTTTTGCTTTCTCACTTACTAATTCCACTCTTTTTTCTGACCCACTGCATTGGTTTTCAAACTTTATTCAGAATAAACCTTTCAAAGTTGTAGTCTTTGTCAATGCCTCTAATCTAGCTCTTCCTTTCATGCTCTCGGTATTGTTGCTTTTAAGAATCTCAGATACAAATCCAAATGCCATATTAGCGTCTACATTAGCTGCTGGAGAACTCGCTTAACAATATACTTGTGTAAACCCGACTTATACAAGTATTCATACTAATTAAGTGGTACCTATGTCAGTTTAATTCCAAGTGTAAAATGTAATGCATTAAGGGCTGCAAGATGTTACTAAACTATAAGGAAAGCTCTATTATAAGAGACTCCTCCTGTCTATCACACTAACTTAACATTTCGTTTCGTACCACACCATCGATTTGTGTCTTTCACATTACCTTAACATTTTGTTTCACATCGTATGATGGATTCTTGTGTTACAACCAGTGGTTCTTGTAGGAGGACTTTGAGAATTTTTGGTCACAGTGCCCATGGGAAGAAGACTTAGCGTATGTCAAGGCGGTCTGTAATCAGGTAATGTGCTCCCTCAAGATTGTTTCATGAATAGGCTCCTTCTAATGGGTTCCGGTCAACTAGTGCATTCTTTGCATCTAACTACTTTTCTTGCAACTTCTTCTAGATTGATGTTCCGCTTGAAGTCGTGCATCTGACTGATGAATATTGGGAGAAAGTGGTATTGATCTCCACTCATCTCACATGATTTCCTTGTTTACTAGTTTTATCAAAGGCTAAGATATATTAAAGACTTGTGATTTTATCCAACAATGAATTTACTGCTGAATTATTGATTAACTAGTACATTTCTTTCTAGCACTAGTATATCCAGCGTAGTTTTTTTCCCCTATTTCTCGTCATATGTGTAACATGTCCTAGGCTTCATACTCTTCCAACTGTGTGTTAGGTCTCTTACATCATTGAAGAGTATCGGAATGGGCGTACTCCTAATCCAGATGTCCTTTGTAATACAAGAATAAAATTTGGTGAGTTCCACCTGTATATGCCAAATAGTGTAAGTTATTAGTTGGACTCTGATTTCTCTCTCAATTTTCTTTTCTAATCATCTTCTCTGTCTATGGTGTGCCCTTAGGCGCGTTCATGGATGCTATCAGCACTATGGGCTTTGACTATGTAGCCTCTGGACATTATGCAAATGTGCTTCACCCAGCTGCGGATGTTTCTGACCAACCTTCTATTCTGAAGCTGTCAAGAGATGTGGTAAGTGTGTGATACACCTTTTGAATTACCAGTGTTTTTTTTTTCGTTTTCTTATGCTATAGTTAAGGGTTGTGGTGATTGTTTGCTATAAACTTCATGATAAATATTTTGATGTCAGGTGAAGGATCAAACATACTTTCTGTCACATCTTGATCAAAGTCAACTCAAGCGACTTATATTTCCCCTCGGCCATATCCCAAAGGTAAATTTTGTAGCTGATTGATGATTTACTACTTAATTCATTATAGTTGTACTTTAAGAATGCAAGTATTGCTGGAAACGATGGTTTTAGTCCTTTGAGTATAATTGAAACATGGGCTTTAGGATGGGGTGTATAAACTACAGAACATGTTAAAGCAGGAGCATTGACATTTCATTAGGATCCAAATATCCAACTAGATGTATCTAGATTGGCAAACAGTCACCGTGAAACATAAAGATTGTAAAAGAGCTCAGCGGCTTCTGTATTTTTATGTTTTTTAGAAGTCTAAATCCTGGTTCAACATTCTGTATGTCTAAAAATCTCCTTTTTTTTGGTAAAATAACTATTGTATCCTTGCAGAACGAGGTCCGGAAACTTGCTATGCAGTTTGATCTGCCAAACAAAGACAGGAAGGATTCACAGGGGATTTGTTTTCTTGGAAAAGTATGTTTTTTATAATAACTTTTGCTGCAGTTATTTTTTACTTTTATCATCTCTGTTTTTTTTCCGGTTCTTGCACCTAATTGTAAAAATAAATATTTTCAATTAATTTGGACTGCATAAAAACTGAAATTTACGTTTAATATTTGTATCGTCAAAATGTGTTGTTTGTTGGATAGGTTATCATGTCGATAACAGCTTGATACTCAGCTATTTAGTTGTGTCTAGTCACTCTGCCTCAAAGTTTTATGCGTATATTTAGACATTTTGGGTTGTTGTCTGCTCCATAGTGTTTACATGGCGCAGTACATGACAGACAAAAATACTAGCAGCTATATCTGTGTTTAGTTCGGATCATCGTCTAAGAGAAGATGAATGAGAAACCGTATGGCTTTTTCCTATTACGCGTGTTGATTTTTTAACACTGTTCTGTGCTATTTGCTGATACCATTTGACTAAACTAGGTGTCACAGCTTTATAATCACCTGCTTTTGCCATTTCAGATAAAATTTAGTGATTTTGTGGCACGACAAATTGGTGAGATGGAGGGTGTCATATTGGAGGCTGAGACTGGAGATTTTCTTGGGAAGCATCGTGGTTTCTGGTTCTACACAATTGGTCAACGGCAAGGTCTACGTCTTCCTGGGGGACCATGGTATATGTTTTCCCGATTCTTTCCAGCCTTCCTAGCATTTTACTAAGGTCTCTTATGTTTGCCAACTTTCAAGCCACATTCATGCGCAAATATCTTTAGTTATCTTAGCATCTAGCTACAACCAGGGTCGTGGGAACAATACTTTGGCGTGATTATTGTCAAGGATAGGTGTTTAGTTCTTCTCTCGGCTGAATAAGTCTTGATGTTTATGTTCCTTGATACTGACAGCTCCTTTTTCAATGCAATTCATGCAGGTATGTAGTTGAGAAAGACACTAAAAACAATGTAATTTTTGTTTCGAGAAGCTATTACTCAGTTGACAAAAGAAGGCGTGTGTTTCGTGTTGGGTCCTTAAAATGGCTCAATGGAAAGCCTCTTGAGAAATTAGGTGACCTGCAGTGCAAGGTAATAGTCATTCATCGTATATTTTGTTGTTTTATATTTACACTGTCATAGTTGTGGCATGACAATGAATGGTAATATTGAATTGTCAGAAAACTTTCCTAATTGTAGTAATAATATCTTCAGTAATTTTGCTAATGTCTTCTTAGAAGGACTTACCGCTATCAGTAAGAGCAACATCTCACTGAGGTTACTAATGTCTTAGTAGATCTACCAGACGGGTCATTTTGGTATATTACCAACTTGGGTCTCATTGGAACATCTTGAGTTTGGGCTTTTTCCGAATGTGCTGTTAACTGTTAAGTATGGGTTAAAATAAATCATTCCATTAAACTGTATCATTTTTGCTTGGTCTACTCATGACCTACACTTGAACACTTTTCTCTCTTTTTTCCAGGTTCGGCATGGACCTAGCATGTATAGCTGCAGTTTGACTAGAGAAACTTGTGAAAACAGCCATGGAGATGTTGCAGTAGTCCATTTGTCAGAAGACGATCAAGGGTTGGCCGCAGGGCAGTTTGCTGCCTTCTACCAAGGAAACACATGCATCGGCTCAGGCATTATACTCGAGTCGTGGGATGACCAAGGTTTTCCGGTGTGTGATAAGGCACTTGAAATTGCCAGACTACCTGATAAATCAAAGCTTGGAAAACCAGTTAAGATCACTGTAAAACCTGAGGACTCTCCAGCCAGCATGTTCCCATCAGAAGCTTGAGCACACCAATTCGACAACTGAGACTGATAAGACAGAAGTTCAGAAGAATCTGTCTCAGAGTCCGTCGCTCAATTGGTTGCAGCAACTAAAACATAGATTTCTGAAGCTCTTTTAGGCTGTCGTCCCCTCAATCAATTTTTTTGGTTCTTTGAGGCAACTGTAGACATCTACTAAAGCTTGTACTATAAAATCATACTCATCATTAATTCATTATTCATATTTCCAACAACAATTCTCGCAAAAACAAAACATTATTACTACAAATTTTCATTCTATGGAACAATCTTGTAAGCCTTCATCTTATCAATCCAAGAGATGAAAGAATTCTTGCTGTTCCTAAACCCCGAGAACCCATGCTCCTTGCTCTTATTCATACTGTCCAAAGGCCATTCCTGACCAAAACACTTGTCCATGAACCACCAATTCCCGACCTCCTCCAACTTGGTCGGAATCAACCCGTTTTCCCTCACAATCTCATCCCACACTCCTTGCTTCCCTTTCATCCTATCCTCAAAGCTAATCTTTTCTTCCTCTTCATCAAACTCCATGTACTCCGCCTCGAATTGCTCTGCCAACACCCTCCATAAATGCTTCCATTTGAATAGATCCCCATTACTGCAATTAAACGCCTCGTTCTTAGCATTCGGATCAACAACCGCCCAAATTTGATGCTCGGCGATCAAATCAGCGTCTGATGCTTGGGAGTAACTCTCCCAAGCCGCCTTTGATCCCAGAAACTTCAATGGCACCCCTTCCTGCTTACAGACAGCTGCATAGACACACAATGTGCCCACCACGTTCATCAAACTGTAGGGTGAAAACCCAAATATTCCCGTAGGACGATGGACTGACCATGTGAGGCCGTCTTTTTTAGGCACTTCCTCCTCCAATATGTCTTCAAGGGTGTAATAGAAGTTTGGTAGAGGCAACCTTGGCATGTCTTCGGTAAAAGGGGGATCGATGTCGAGTCCGTGAAGAACGTTGGAACCCCAATACTGGAATGGACCAAGATAATGCTTAAGTCCCGTCTGTAAACAGACGTGACTAAGATTGGGTGCATTGGGGATGAGTGCATTAAGAACGTTCCGGAACATGTTACCATTGACGTTGCAGTTCTGGAGCTCGGACTCACAGTTGGCCCACGTGACGTAGAAGACGTGAGTGACATCGGTGAGGAGGGAGAGGGTGGCCATGGTGGTGGTATGGTTACTAATGTCACACTGGATGTATTGAATAGGGTGGTCGGACGTCCAGTTTGGCCTGGGCCTGCGGGCTAGGCCGTAAACCTTCCATGGAGCACCTGGTGTGTCGGAAAGTGGGAGAATTTCGGCGAGGCTGTTGCCGACAATGCCGGTGACTCCTATGATGAGAGCTACGCTTTGGTAAGGTTTAGTGATGGTAGGAAACTCATCTGGGTCATCTAATTTCTTCTGCAAAATAGGAATTAGTATAATTTAAACTCCTAAGTAAGTAAGTAAGTAAGTAAGTAAGTAAGGAAGGAGTGAGATAATTTGATATGATGGAGTATCTAAGCTAACCGACATCTGCTTCGGAATTTGTATTGTATGTGATGATATATGATTCATACAAATAAATGATCTATTGCTGCCACGTTCTTCACTGTAATTATTGATGCAATAATAGATATTCATAAAGTGATAGAGAGAGAGAGAGAGAGGGAGAGAGGTTACCTTGGCGGCACCGATAGCACCAGCCCACCACCAGCTCATAATATGAGAGACAATTGAGGATGACAACGATGATGATGATAATGATGATGATTGTAGAGGTTAGTAGAAGGTGGATAAGTTGAAGATATGAAGTGCAAAATGTAAAGACTACGAAGTATATACTTCCTTGATTACTTGGCATGTATCATGTATCTAACGTGTCATCTTTAATTGTACTCTCATCCATTTCATGTTGTTGCATTATTGGTGTATAAAAGCGTTTCATTTCAGACTGTCAAAGTGTCAACTAACTCAATTCCGGATTATTATCGACATCGCATAACTACTCGTTAAGTCGTAATCCATAATCATTTCGGATGAATAACCCGACATAATAATACATGCTTCATCATTTTTCATATCCAAATATCATGTCCCTCATATCAATGTATATCTGATTGATTAATCATGAAAATAATACACACATTTGCTCATAAAACCCGAATTCAAACTTGACACTGGCACACTTATGTCATTATGTGCCACAATCTTCTTCTTAACTTACACTTTCCAGCACTCTGTAATTACATCTAAAATTAAAGAATTTGGGATACATGATATCGCCACAGAAATCCATGGTTAGTAATTGTCAGCAGAAGGCGGTGGTGGAGGATTGAAAACGTAAGGGGGAGATGGAGGTTCTAATGCTGCTGCTTCAGAATTGTAAGGTACTGCTGAACCAACATTTGGTGGAGACATGTAAATATATGGGTTATATGAGGGTGGAGTTTTGTGTAAGTATGGAGCTGCTGGAGACTCCTCAAAATAAGCAGCAGGGGGTGGAGAATTTTCACGGTAAGCACCCGGTGGTGGAGGTTTCGGAATGTAAGCGCTAGGTGGTGGAGACTTCTGAACATAGGCGGGAGGTGGGGGAGGCTTGCGTACATATGCGGGAGGTGGGGGAGGCCTGCGAATGTAAGCCGGAGGTGGTGGAGACTTGCGAATGTAGGCGGGAGGTGGAGGAGGCTTGCGAATGTAAGCTGGAGGTGGCGGAGGCTTGCGAATGTAAGCTGGAGGTGGTGGCGGAGACTTGCGAATATAAGCGGGAGGTGGCGGAGACTTGCGAATGTAAGCGGGAGGCGGCGGAGACTTGCGAATGTAAGCGGGAGGCGGCGGAGACTTGCGAATGTAAGCGGGAGGCGGCGGAGACTTGCGAATGTAAGCGGGAGGCGGCGGAGACTTGCGAACGTAAGCGGGAGGCGGCGGAGACTTGCGAACGTAAGCGGGAGGCGGCGGAGACTTGCGAACGTAAGCGGGAGGCGGCGGAGACTTGCGAATGTAAGCGGGAGGCGGCGGAGGCTTGCGAATGTAAGCAGGAGGCGGCGGAGACTTGCGAGTGTAAGGGGGAGGTGGTGAGCGAAATGGTGGTGGTGGAGAGTTGTGAATGTGGGAGGGAGGTGGATAATTGTAGTAATAAGGAGGTGGAGGAGACAAATCAGGTGGTGGGGGTGGAGGCGGTGAAATCGGGGGTGGTGGAGGCGGTGGAGACAAATCAGGTGGCGGTGGTGGAGACCGTAAAAATGGAGGTGGTGGAGGCGGTGGAGACAAATCAGGTGGCGGTGGTGGAGGCGGTGAAATTGGAGGTGGTGGTGGAAACAAATGAGGCGGCGGCGGTGGAGGTGGTGAAATTGGTGAATCAGTATCATTATTGGCTTGGGCTAAGACTTGAGTAGTTGAGAAGATACATAAAATGAAGGTAAATGCAAGGCAATGCTTAGCCACTGTTGGGCTTCTCATTGTGTTGGTATATTTTTATGTTTAAAATATTTATGTTTCATACGAAAGTTGATTATAGAAAAACGGGAAAAGCCGAAAAGAGATGATTTTATATATAGAAATTTAGAGTAAAGCAAGTAAGCAAGTAGGCATTAGAGTGGAATAAACCGAGTCAGTTTGAAGAATGGAACGTGGGACGTGAGTAAGTGTATTGTGTATGTAGTGTTGTCAGTGTTGTGTATACATTCCAGTTGCAGTCTTTGAGCTCATACTTTGTCAATTATAACATGGCTTGCGAGATCGTGCTAATCATCATTTCGTTTTTTGGCCCCTCGCTCCAGAATCCAGATATATGACAAATACTTTATCAACACCTACTCATAAATGTTCAACTAACTATTATTAACTTGAGTAATTAAATGTTTCATTACAAACAAAAAATGAGTACCTTGTTTGTTTATGGTTAGCCATTTGGTTGCACATTCGACATCATCCTTATTCAGTTATCCTTACTTACAGGGAAGACTGATGAGACGAGTTCCCCGTTTGTATTCCATCTCACAAGAAAGTAGAAGTGTGGACCTCATAACTCATGTGGTCTGGATCTATATTGTCCTCCCATATAGCCTGCATTTGCAATAGTAATCAAGTGGAACAACAATGAGGTTCAATGCTTCATAGCTGAGATTAATGATGGCTTTATGTTGTTCATCAAACTAAGATCTATACTAAGAAAGAAAGACATTTACTTGATACTTTTGTGAATTATGCTCATTTTTGGGGCCTGAAAATCCAATACTCATGAATCAATAGAATGCTTCAACCAAACATAAACTGTAAGCCATTCATCCCTAACAATCATCATAAAACTTTCACCAAAAAAAAAAACAATCATCATAAAACGAAAGCACTTTTTTGCTTCCTACTTTGACACAATTTTGCAGAAAATAGTCTTCCTACTTTTTTGCTTCCTACATCAGTCGCTAGTCACCAACACATGTTTAGTATCCGATGTATTTACTATTATGTCTTTGTTTATCGTTTCAGAATTAAAAGTACATTTGACCAAATGAGTCAAATGCCGGTTGTATAAACCTTGTTTTTCCCATTGCCAAAAAAAAAAAAAAAAAAAAAAAAAAGAAAAAAAAAAAAAATCCTGTGATTTGCAAAATAATGAATCCATTCCAAATTTATGCGAAAACCGAAGCAAGAATGAACTTCAGTTTAACCTAGAGTAAGATTGATGATGAGAGAAGCATTATGAACTTAAGTTTAACCTAGAGTAAGATTGATGATGAGAGAAGCATTAAATGATTAAAAAAGCATAAATGGATAAAATAATAAAATTCAAGATAAATTTTACATGTACGTGACTGTTATACCAATTCCTATATAAAACCGTGTTAAATTAAAACAGCTTTCAAACGAGAATAAAATAGAAATGGTAAAAACCGTGTTAAATTAAGACTGTATTAACACTGAAGCAAGACTAAGTGGTGAAATTTATGACTAATTTGTTACTTTCTTAAGCTAAGACTGTATTAACACTCAAGCAAGACCGAGTGGCGATTATGACTAATTTGGAAAGGGATGATACATTTTCCCTTCCCTCTAAAACCTTCCACCTCAATTTTGCTAACCAAACAATAAATCTCCGTCCCTCCAAATCACCTCCTCCCTTTCCTTCCAAATCCTTTCATTTCCGTCCCTTCAAATCATCCCCTCCCTTTCCTTCCAAATCCTTCAATCCAAACAATTGAAAGACTAGTACCACACAAAACAGTCAACAGAAGAACAAAAACACAGGACATAAACCCTAAATAAGACGGGGGGATATGGGGAGCATGGCACAAATGTAGAGGCAGAATAAGATAAACAAGCAGAGAAGGAAGATGAGAAATGAGATTAACCAAAAAAGGAATTGATCGACTCATTCCATTCCATTACAATGGAAGGCAATAATTGTATCAAAATGGAGCACAAGAACGCAACTGCACTCCACAAGATTAACAAATTTATAAGCATCCGAGATAAAAACTCCTTACGGAAAACTGCAGGGTTCAACCCCTCTAAATTACATTATTCAAAATCCTCAACCTCAGTATCATATAAATAAACCACCCACTGCAAATCCCACTTCAAAAAAATTTTCATCAATATCCCACCTAACAAATTAGGCACCGCCTGATCCGTACTTCTTTCCGAAGACGATCACCTGGAGCTTGTCGTAACCAGCCAACACTCCGGCACCAGCAACAGCACGGAGGATGTTAGCACCGGCACCCTTGAAGAGGGACTTGGCACCCTCGTTCTTCAAGATTTGAGCAAAGCAGTCCATGGACCCCTTGTACTTCACTGCCTCACCGGAGGTCATCATCATTCTTCTTCGGACAGTGTCAATGGGGTATGATGCAAGTCCAGCACCGTTGGTGATCACCCAACCTAGAGCAAAACTAGCAAAGAAGCTATCCTGCAATCATTAAAATCAAATTCGTATGTTATACTAAGTGCCACCATAGTGTAATTTATCCAGAGAGAACAAGACTACAAGACTGACCCCATACACTGACTAATATCGAGTAAAATCAAGGAACAGTGTAACACCTGTTTGGCTAGTCAAATCAACTTTTATCGTAATATAAAAGCTCGTAGTCAGAGTCATCACAGCCTCACAGGCAAATGCAGAACATGTTCAACATACTATAAAATCAAATGGCAATATATAGACTTCTAAAGGTTGAGTCTGGATCATGCTATTAATCAAGAAGCAAGAGCAGCATGGAAATTGGTAGATCATGGTCAATGTCTGAGACTGTAATGGGCATAATCATGCGACCTTCCCAAAGACAGGAGTGGCCTGGGAATCACTAACCCATAGTTATACAGTTTTTTAAATTCAATTTTTTTAGGGCTTACGTCTTGATAGAAAAGAAGAAAATGGATACAACAGACAAGCTAGAACAAAAAAAAGATTTGCAGCAAGCTGAAAAAATTCATGATGTGAAACCATCAATGAGAATTAGAAGAATGAACAAGGAGAAACTAACTAATACAAAGTAAGCCGTAAAAATGTGCAATTGTTTTTGTAAAATCAATTCATCAAAAAAACCACCTAAAACTAGGAGCCACATAAAAATGAATCAACAGAAAAATACATCGGATACTCATCGAGGAAGAAAGCTAAACACTGAAACATCAAAACACCAACAGTATATACGGAATAAAAACAGAAAAGAGAGCCAGCAACAAACAACACTCTAACAGGAAAGACAAGGAAACAAAACATTTGGAGCATTAGTTAACAAAAATAGAAATGTACCTCCAGCTTTCCGGTCAAGATCACAGGCTTAATTGAATCGTATAGACCAAAGTAAAGACCACGGTAGACAATGATACCAACACAGGAAATGTTGAAACCACGGTACAATCCAGCAATACCATCTGATGCCAATGTCTTACGGTAGACATCAACGAGACCATCGAATTGTCTTCCTCCTCCTCCCTTCTTGGCAGCCTTAGAATCATTGGCAAGACGGGTACGAGCATAATCAAGAGAGTAGACAAAGAACAAAGAGGAGGCACCAGCAGCACCACCAGATGCCAAATTCCCGGCAAACCACGGCCAGTAACCATCTCTGTCCTTCTTGAAGTTGAAGAGTCTCTTGAAGTAGTCCTTGAAAGCAAAGTTCAAAGCCTGATAGAAAATTAAAAGATGTTAAGATGCATGGAAATAGTAGATAAGTCAATAATAAGTAAATAAAAAAATGTCAGAAGGTCTACCTGAGTAGGGAAGTAACGGATGACATTGGCAGTGTTTCCTCTCCACAAAGAGACCATGCCCTCATCAGCCATTGTTCTCTTGAAGCAGTCACCAATGCCCTTGTAGGGCTCAGAAAGACGACCAGACTTAAGCATCTCATCTTGGTTCTGGATCAAAAGCTTGACACGCTCAATTGGAGCAGCAGCGGTTTTGGAGACAGCAGCAGACACTCCTCCCATAAGAAAATCGATTGCAAAGGCGCCAAGTCCTTTCTCTTGTGGGGCGTGAGCAACAACAGGGGAAGACATGTTGTTCACAAATGACAAATCTTGGGTGGCATGAGTAGGGAACTGTAAAGCAGGGTTTGTGTAGTTTCCAAAAGCACGCCTTTGGAGCACAGCAGAGTTCTGGAATGCTCCATATCGAGGTTGTGTGATTTGTGACAAGCCAGTAGGGAGGTAAAGTTGTCCCGCTGTCTTCTTGTTCATCTCAGCCATTGCTACTAAAAACCCTGCATTAGAGACACTCAGTGTTAAACACACAATTGCAACGCATTAACTAGCAACAGAGTAACAACATACGAAAACCTTTCGGAATGCAAGTTAGTTGATTATGTTTGACGAGAACAATAATGTAAATGATGATCAATGCATACATGAGACTATTTTTAGTTGCAACAAATCTACCAAATTCAATCGATTAAAAGGGAATATCCCAACAATCATAACTATATTGGTACTCTAAGAATTAATCCAACATATTTGGAATTGCAGCAGATGAGATAGTTTTTTTGTATTGGAGTCAACAACCATTTTCTCAGACATTAATGACTAGTAGCCAAACAATTTTGAAAAATTCAAAATAATAAAAGCAAGATCCTTTAATAATAAGAGAAAGACAGAAACAGTGTAGTCCGATTAAGCTAATAAGTCTCAGCTTTAGCCTATCGATGGAGCATAATCAGACAATTGTAGCGGTATAGACCTAGAGAAAGGAATATTACTCACCCCATCTTATTCATTTGTTTAGCTTTGATTTAAATAACCCCTCACAGAGAAGAGAAGAGAATATAAAAGGTAAACAAATGATTGAACGGGTAATATTCTTTCATTGTAAGTGTTAAATATTCAAGTAGAAGCTATTTATGTTAACTAATCTGAGAAATGGGTGAATTAAGCTAATCCGTAATTCAATAAGGAAACGATGATTGAGAGAAAGTAGATCAAATCCTGAAGCAGATCCTAACGTAAGAGCATCAAATGAGCATTGCACAGACACTAATACTGCCTCCACCGATATTTTATGGAAAAGCTAACAAATGAATAGGACGGAGAAGGTATTAGATACTGAAAAACTTAGATCTGTAAAGAAAATGTGAAAACATGAAAATTGAAGAAATAAAAGCGTAGCAGAGTTGGATCTAGAAAGTAAAAACAGATCTAATATTGAAATGAATGGGACAAAACAGATCTAAAGATGTAATGAGTAAAAGAATGAGATCGAAAATGAAAAAGTACCGATGTAATAGAATAAAGAGAGATAGAGAAGAATGGAAAAAATACAAATGAAAGAAATGTAAAAAAGAAAGAAGAATGGAAAAGAAATAGAAAAAGAAAAAGAGGAGAGAGAAACCTTGGGAGGAATGGCGGAATGAAAATGGAGGGGAGGGAGAGAGAGAAGCGGTAGACGAGGGAATGTGAGGGTTTGTAGTGAATGAATTGAGTGGGTAAAGCAGAGCCTTGCTTTTATATTAGTGGTAAGGAGGGAGTCATATTTTATGCATAAATAAATAAATAAATAAATAAAAGTAATGGGCCGACTAGTTGATCTGTTGTGATGGTGGTGGGCCATAGAGAAACACAAGTGTAAGTATGGGCCGTTAGATGTTTTATTGAAATGTGGATCTGACGATGGGAAGTCGGAGATTAAGGCACGTGATTATAGACGTAATTACGCTCATTTGGAGATTGTCAACGTCCTTCTCCTTCACAAAAATGGAGGAAGGCCTTTTCAGGAATTTGTGGCTCAAACTCTAAATTCAGAGGCATACATATATTATACTTATATATTTTGATTTATGAATGTGACTAAAAGCCATTCACTCTTATTTTCAGTTTTATTCATTCAAATAATTAATACATAGTAATATATTATTGACCAAGTAAATGTAAGAAATGCCCCCCACCCCAAATTCCAATTTGGAATTGCTAATGACTCAGGTTTGTTAAGGGTATTAGATTGTTAAGGCCAAGGGCAATCATATTCTAAAATACAATATTCAATTAGTGACAACTACATCCTTTCACACTTTCACACCAAACATCACTCTTTTTAAATATCGTATTAGATAGATGGTAATTTAATGACTCCGTAGGATCATAAGTTGACAATTAATTCCTGTATCATCATAATTCATAATTCATAATTCATAATTCATAATTCATGGACGATGGCACATTGGCACATGCTGCCATGACTCAGATACTCAGATACTCAGATCTACAACATACACACTCAAACCTCACCACTCCACCCTATTCAGTATTCAGTATTCAGTATTCAGTATTCAGTATTCAGTATTCAGTCTTTAACCCTTTTTTTTACCAAACAAATAACTAACCACTGCTTGCATCACTAGGATCAAAGGATCAAACCAAAACTTCCCACATGCGTCCCCATTTCCGCATTCCACATCACTCACCCACAACCACGAAACTCACTTAACCTCCAATCATTCCCCTAACATATGCCCATTTCTGGTTTTCCAGCATCTCAATTTGTGGATAACATATACACTATCAACATCAAACTCTCATTAACCTAACATTATCACCCAATCAACCCACCCATATAGGACACTTTAGGGATTCATTCACAATACAACAGACAAGAGACCATCCAATCAACTTCCAGGGAAGACGGATCAAATACAGCATTACCAGACCCCAACTACCATTTCATTCTAGGCCAAAACAGCATCACACTAATTTGTCCGATTTCACACTAACACGCTTACACATACGCTCATATAGGATACTTGTAAACGTATTTAAGCAACATAGATCAACAGTCAACACCACCTACGTCATCCCCTCCCAATCCTATAATAACCTTATCAGAATACTTCATCCAGTGGAGCCAACGAGGCACACATCAGAATTAAGCATCACACCAAAAATGATCCAAGTAAACACACTTTTTATTATGGCTTGTCTATAACACCCTAACGGCTGTCTTCTAAACTTTTAAGGCTAGAGACTAAAGTACACAAAATGATTTGGCAGCACCAAAAATCATTCCTCACCAGGAAAACCAAAGCTCAACGGTTATGTACTCACTCCAAAACTAAACCTTCATATCATATTACCATTACAGTTCACTACTTTGCTCCTCACATGCATTAACATTAAACGACTGTGTGGGTGTCTGCCAAACAGAGATGACTCAAGCTCCAAAGAGTGTCTCATTATAGAGGCATTCCCTATTTGCATGCATATGAATATGGCACTGCTAGCAAGCGAGAGGATGCACAAAATAGGCTCTGCTTGTTTGCAAATGTGTATGTTTGTATGTATGTGTGGCACCACACAAATGATCAAAACCAGGAAACGTGTACAAAACATGAAAGTCATCCATAAATGAATAGAATGAATAAAAGCGGTAAACAAATGATTGGGACGGAGGGAGTATGATTTAAATGTTAATGACAGCCTGACAGGTACAATACAACTACGCGTAATGGTGTCAAATAACAGCACAGTAAGTGAATAGTCATCTAGACAAGGAAAGCTGATTATAGAATAATGCAAATGAGAGACATGAGCTAAAACATGTTCATCTCAACATGATTCCGAAGGAGAAAAACACACAAGCTAGTTCCTCATCATAAAAAACGATCTCTTTAAGATGAAGTAAGATCTTAAGAACAGTAGCATAATTTTCAGTCTACTACATCTGAAACTCACCACTTGTAGCCAAGAGTTTATAAAGACTTTGTCTGTCTTAATCCACTGCGTCTCTTCCTTGAGCCTTTTCATCTCTCTGGCGGTGCTTCCGGGTTTAGAATTTCCAGATGTAGGGCCTTCTGCTTAAGCACCAAAAGCATTTCATCATTTTCTAACTTCAGTTTTTCATTCTCCAGCTTCACCCTCTCAAGCTCCCTATCTTTCTTGCAGCGAAATCGTAACCATTTAAAATGCTGTTTTTCAAGGTCAAGTGCCTCGGCCAGCAACCTGACCTTTTCTTCTTCTGATTGCTGTAACTGCTGCTGGATCCACGCTCTTTGTTCCATGGGTGACTTCACCATATCTGGAAACCTCGCAGCCAATTGGACTTGGTTGCCACCTTTATCAGGCAACGGCCAAAAGGCAGAGTTGCCCTCATTCAGGCCGCCTTTTATACCAAAAGCTGTTATACTTCCATGGTTGGCCTCATGATCATCGCCATACGAATCATCATCATCAGATTCAGAGTCATGATTTCTATCACATCCTCGCTCTTCAGATATATCGTTACCATTTGAGTGCACATCCTGAGTAGGTAAATGACCTTGTAGATCAACATCATGGCACCCTGGAATTAACTGCCCATTGTGGTAAGCACACATTTCTCGATAGAACAAATGTTTGGAGCTCAAAATCTTTCTGACCTCATCTTTAGCCTTATTCGTTAACTGTGGCATAGAGTCCATCAACGACGGATTTTCCACAACTTGACAGCTAGTTCCCCTGCCGAGAATATCATTCAACTTCTTATACCTTTTATTCAAGTCATTGAACTTGTCCTCACATTGTTGAGGAGAGACACAACAGCCCTTGCTTATCATGATGTTTGAAACCATTTTCCACTTTCCCTTTTTGTGTAACATCCCGAACTTCCTCTTGGCCCCATCTGCCGCTTCATGCACAGCATCATCACCAACAGATGCAACCACAGCTATCAAAAGCCTAATCACGTCATCAGTCCACTTCATCCTTTGCCAACGTAATTTCTTTTTACTATTAGTTCCATTACAATTCTCACCATTCACATCATCCGTAAAACTTGGTTCGTCATCGTCACTCGTAGTATTATTACTACACGAAGGCCCTAGAGATATTCCCTTCCCTCTACCAAGATCCATCGCCATGCCCCCTAACGTTAACTCTTTCCCCTCTCCAAACCCAAGTGGTGGCTCATTTTCAAGAGCACCCACCATGTTCAAGGGAGGAAAATGATTTGGTTGATGGGTCATCAGTGGCTGACCCATCTGACCTTGCTGACGCTTAGGCATCGCCATTTCCATGTCCGATAAACGACCACTTGATCCTGATAAAAACCAGCCTCCTGAACCCGAACCATCCATGACAATTATACCTCTATGATCATTAAAAAACACAACTGCCAGCTATTCTCAACCAGATACCGCGATATCGTTACCCCAAACTTCAGCCACAACCCACAAGTTCACACCACACCACCATTGATCCTTACTCCCTTCACCCCCAACCAAAAGAAAATTAGAGAACAACAGAATGATCCTTAAGCTTAAACTCACAGCTCAATAACAATAAGAAGCAAAAGATACACAGCACCCAGAAAACCCTATAAAATTAATCACACAAGATACCAAATTTATTGCATAAAACTGAATCCTAGGGTTTAACGAGCCTAAAAGATAACATAAGGTTTAACTTTTTACAGGAATATCATGCTTAAACTCAGCTTGTAAGGCACAATAAGCAATCAGAAAGCAAAAACAACAAAGATAGCAACTTTATAAGGTGCAGAAACTATAAAGATTAGCAAGTTGTTAAGGATGAAAGATTAACTTACCAAAGCGATAAAAATGCAGAATGAAAGAGAGAGGAAGAGGAAAGGGGGAAGAACTGGGAGATGCGTATACAGGGTTTTGGTGTTGACCAACACAAACACAAACACAAACACAAACACAAAAACAAAAGATAACCCAGAAAACAAGTGTGTTACTTGGCAACAGTAATGGGAAGGAATAATTGTGTACTGTCAATACAGGATCATGTGTTCAAACAAGTGTGTGCTTAATTACTGGTCATGCACTCAATTGCTCATATACTCCATCTTATTTTTGCTAAGGAAAGTGTCGATTTGGATGGTGTCACATTTTGATTATAGGTAGTTTTGCTATTTTGTTGAATTTTAAGCCACCAATAACTAATGATGTATAAGTGTATAAGTGATTACGTCAAGTACTTATTAAGTTAGCGGTTGCATCATTGCCCGGTTGTAATCTTCTTTAATAGATGAATTTATTATTGTACGGAATAACTAACATTTTTTTAAGTTATTTCATCCTATGGTGATCACTATTTTCGATGTTTTTTCTATTTTATCAATTCAAATTCATTCATTTTATTGCATCACTATTTTACAATAGAGTTACTCTATATAATAAATTGGGCACATTTTTTTAATAAGACGGTTGATTGGCCAATTAATCCAGGGTAAGAAATAACCAAAGATTGAATTACTTTCAAACCTTTATTTTGCTCTTGAAAGTTGAACTCATTGCTTCTTATTGTTAGTTCTTTCGATTGTGTTCTCTTTTACGTAGTTTACGTCACACCTTCATCCGTAATAAATTTATTTAAAAAAATTGTAGGCATGAGCATCACTCGCGAGAAATTAGATCACAATCTCACGGTCATTTTTTTGCTCAAAATATTTGGATTCATACTGATAATTGAATATGCAAGGAATATTGTATTCAAATGATATGAATCCAGAACATACATGAATAATTACTATTTACATAAATCAACACCTAACACAGCCAGTAACCGTGTTCTACCGACGAGGCCAAGCACGCAGCATCTCGGCAAACGTAACTGCCAACTAGCAACTAGCCAACTACCAATAAAATGCGACAAAAATTACAGTAAACTATTTGCAATTACTGAAATTAGAAGGTCACTAAAAAGGTTCTAATGCTACGATTAGATTATAGGATCGTCTCAGGTATTTCTGACACACATAGGCTTCTTGTAAGACTGCAATAAGAGAGAAGAACAGACAACACTAATGGACGAGGCTGCCATACATGCCCCAGCAACCCAAGGTGGAAGCCGAATCCCAGTGAATGGGAACAACATTCCAGCAGCTAAAGGCATGGCTAGGACATTATAACCAAGGGCCCAAACATAATTTAGCCGAATTCTGGACATAGTTTTCCTGGAGAGATCCAAGGCTGTCACCACATCTTCTAGGTTGCTTTTCATGAGAACTATATCGGCTGCCTCAATAGCAACGTTTGTCCCAGCGCCTATGGCCATCCCAATATCTGCTGCTACTAAAGCTGGCGAGTCATTTATTCCATCTCCCACCATTGCAACTGCCAACCCTTTCATCTGGATCATAAGGGATTATGACATTATTAAACACTACTTGAGAAATATAAGATCAGGGATTAGGGTTCTTAAACGCCGTGCACAACATTAGTCCCTTTCAACAACACCATTCTCACAAAGAAACTCAAAACAGACATACAAAAGAGTTAATTCAGAAGTTCTACATTGTGTACACGGCATTCTCTAGCTAACGTCAATCATAAATGATCTTTTGTTTGTTCCAAAATTAACTTTTGGTAGGATGGGAACACAGGAACACCATTCACCGTAAGATGTTGAGATGTGAAAATGAAATACTTTTTGAGCTGGTAAGTATCAAGAAATACTTATTTTAAATCTCTGATTAACCACCGAAATTTCAAAGG
This sequence comes from Silene conica, assembly GCA_029255685.2. Taxonomy (NCBI): domain Eukaryota; kingdom Viridiplantae; phylum Streptophyta; class Magnoliopsida; order Caryophyllales; family Caryophyllaceae; genus Silene; species Silene conica. Next base: position 70,090,479 of record CM055320.2, read on the forward strand.
CCTCTCCTCAATAGCAAACTTTTGGATAAGAACTCTAAAGCAGTGATAAGACAAGGTGAGATTCCAATATATGACACAAGGTAACATCACCATGTCTTTATTCAGTAAAACGGCCAACCTTTTGAACTACTACATAAGCAAAGCATAATTTGGTGACAATACAAGAATCCCATGCAATATTGTGGAGTGACTTTTAAAATATCAGTATCATTACCTGAATTTCTTTTATCTTCTTTGCTTTTCCAATTGGATCTGTTTCAGCAAAAACTTGAGTAATTCCAACTTCTCTTGCTATGGCTGTTGCTGTACCCCAGTTATCTCCAGTTACCATAATGCTGGATATGCCCATGGACTCGAGAAACCTAATGACTTGACCAGCCTCGGGTTTCACAGGATCAGTGACAGCAAAAGCCGCTGCTACATTCCCATCAATGGCAAGTAGAACACATGTACGAGCCAAACTCTCAGTCCCTGAGATATGTTCCTCAACCTCACGACTCATTCGAACATCAAAAGCCTTCATAAGCCTCTTGTTTCCTATGAGAACTATTTTCTCACCCACCTTTCCACTTACTCCAGCTCCTGGATGCACCTCAAATTCCTTAGCATCTTCGAAGTGGTTAGCCGGTGACTCGTGACTATTATGAAGACTCTTTGCATGTTCGGCAACGGCTTTTGCTATAGGGTGCTCACTGTTTGCCTAAAGATAGATTCAATTTTAGTACAACTTAAATAAACCCATTCACCGAGGTTCACGTAAACATTTCAATGAAACTTTGTTAACAGTGCTATTACCTCCGTAGCAATTGCTAGATCACAGACTTCCTCCATTGTTATCTGGGAAAAGAGACGAACAGTAACAACAACTGGCTTTCCCATTGTCAACGTTCCTGTCTTGTCAAAAACCACTGCTTTAACCTACAGGAAGATAATTGTATCAAAAGTGACCTCAGATAGTACAAAGTTAAAATCAATAAACACCACTAGACCCTAATAGTAATAAGTGATTACGCAACTCTAAGATGGCATGTTACTGTAATATCTAGCTGCCATTAAGGTAATAGAAACCATGCACAGTCCTTGTGCCCCAAATTTATATTTTGCAAATCAGACAGTAAGCAACGACACCGACTATATCCTAATGATATTATCATGACAAAGATATGTAATACCCTATTGCAGCCAGTGGCAAGATACGGGAGTTGAACACAACCTTAAACTTGAGTTGAAAACGTAAAAACATGACGTTTTCGGATGAGATAAAAATTGCTTCATTAATACGAAGATTCATAATGGTGCCAGAAAATCCCGCCCCACTATTTGTGGAAGGTTGTTTTTTTAGAGGGGGTACAGCCGTACAGGCATTGGTTTTGGACTGTTAAAGAGGAAAGTATCATGAGCATGGGATCAAACATGCAAAAAGCTCCTCATACACACACAATAGCCATTGAGAACTTCCTACTTGCAACGTCAACAGTGTCTTTGTCAGAAATCAATTCCATCTTTATATGTAAAACAAAGTTATTTCTCTCAGAAATACCACAAAAAATGATTCTCCGTGAACTAGTTCCTGAAACACATCTGTGTATGAATATATGAGCAAATAAAACCAGCTCTAGAAGAAACAGTAAGTTTCTGCTATCCAGCAACAAGAGTAATATTACTGACTACTGACCCAAATAATAAAATGACTATTCCATATAACTCATGGCCTGAATTTAGTTGGAAAACTTTCACATGTTTTATACAATATTTTAGTGATCAAAACCAAGCTGTCAAAAAAATGCATACCTTGTGTGCCATTTGAAGCGCCATGCCCCCCTTGATGAGCACACCTAGTGAAGCACCCTTACCAGTGGCAACCATGACTGCTGTAGGAGTTGCCAATCCCAGGGCACATGGACAGGCAACTACAACAACAGATATTCCAAACTGCAAAGCAAGCTCAAATTTATCCATTGATTCTGGTATCCAGTGTTTTGGATAAAGACCAGCCACTCCAGTTGCAAACCATGCTAACCATGTTACAAACGCTACTGCAACAACCTAAAGTGCAACAAAAGAAGTAAACGCTTTAGTTTCAAATTCTTTCGCCCAAAAAGAGAAAAAAAAAAACTTTCACTCACTTAATAGCAAAATCACAGGAAAAAAAATCAGATTAGGACAGTGGGGGAACAAAGAGACTCACTTAATACCAATTAAAAAAATACCCAGAAAGACTGAACCATGTTTTTCTATCCTCAGTTAGCTAAGCCTAATTAGCATAGCCGCATCGCAAGAGGTCCATCAAGAATATGAAGGTCAGAGACAAGAGAGGTAAAACTAATAGAACAAAAGAACTTACAGTTGGGACAAAAAACCTGGAGATCTGGTCGGCCAATTTCTGAACGGGGGCTCTTGCCAATTGTGCAGCCTCAACAAGTTGAACGATTTGAGAGAGTGCTGTTTCTGATCCAACATGTGTAGCCTTAACGATAATACAACCATTATCATTTACAGTACCACCAATAACCTGATTATCACATCACGGAGAAAACAGAACTCCATCATTGAAGAATTCAAAGATATGAACTTAAAGGCACTAAGTGAAGGGAAAACAAACAAACAAATACATATTATACCTTATCACCAGGTCTTTTCGCAACTGGCTCTGCTTCTCCGGTAATCATACTTTCATTTACATAGCTTTGACCATCAACAACAATCCCGTCAACAGGAACCTTTGCCCCAGGAACAATCTTAAACAAATCATTCCGCTCTATAAGTTGAGTGCTGATTTCTGTTTCAGAAGTTACATTTCCATTGTCATCGATTGTTACCAAGCATGCAGTATCGGGAGCAAGCTCTGTCAGTTTTGCTAAAGCATCTGATGTCTTCCCTTTCGCCACAATCTCCAAATACTTACCCAGGAGTATAAAAGATATTAACATTGCGCTAGTCTCAAAGAAGTCTTGCCCTTCAAAGTTATTGGAAACCAATGCTTTAATCAGAATGTAAAGAGAATAGAAATAAGCAGCATTGGTCCCCACGGCCACCAAAACATCCATATTAGAAGATTTTCGCCTCAATGCATAATATGCCCCAATGTAAAACCTGAAAATAACATTAACAGAAAACCAGATATTTACGTATGAAATCAAGATGCAATTACATAATTAATAAGCGACATAAATTATGCAACGTAGCGCATTTGGGATTCCAAGTTAGTACCTCCTGCCAATGAAGAACTGAATTGGTGTACAAAGTATCCACCTCAGTACCATTCCAATTGTAAGCATATTGTGAATTTTGTACTCTAACCAGTTGCCATATGGATTAAGCATAGGAAGTATCATGGAAAAGACAAATACGGGGATAGTAAAAACACAGCTCCATAAGAATTGTGTTTTGTACATGAGGATCTCTTTTTGTCGATCAGTCTCTCTTTGTGGGGGAGGAACATACAAGCTAGCATCGAAAGATGTTGAACCAACAGAAGCCTCTCTGACGCATTGTATCAGTGATCTTGGACCAGTTAATTCCGGATCATAGCTCACAATCACTTTGCTACCTTCAGTATCCATCTCAACATAATTGACCCCAATTGCTAAATCAAGGGCAGATCTAACAGCCTTTGCATCTTCAAGAGAATGAACTCCATCAAGCTTAAGGTGCACTTTGTTCACGTCATCACCAGCGCTTATAAGATCAGCATCGAAACCACAATCTTCTACGGCTTCAATTATCTGTTTAGGGTTGGTAATGTTAGCATCAAAATTGACCTTGGCTTCCTCAAGAGCTAGGCCCACCACAGCCCTTTTTACTCCATTAGCTGCTGAAAGGGCTCGCTCTACAGCCTCGGAACAGCTGGTGCATGCCATCCCTTTGATCTTTAATCTACACACTGCAATATCTTGTTCTGGAGACCCTTCTACTTTGAAACCTGCATCCTCTATGGTGCCTTTTATTGTTTTTCCCTAGAAAAAATGACGAAAGAGTACAAATAAATCAAACACATGTCCAATAAAATAACATGTATAACCTGTCACGTAATTGAACAGGAAGAAGCAAAGAAGCAGCTATGTTCAAAAACTTACATCAATAACTCCAGGGACATATTTGACGACTGCTTTGCCATCCATCACAGATATAGAAATAGACTGTATTCCATCAAGCTTATTTAGCACAGACTCAATTGACGTTGCGCAAGATGCGCACTCAATACCCTTTATCTGAAATTTCAATGTTTTAATCCTCTTATCACCGTCTTGAGGAATGTCAATGGTCACAGAGTCCTGAGATTGTAATAGCGGCTCTTGCAGATCGAGCTTGTCGTGAATTTCCATTACAATGGCACTGATATTTTCAATTCTTCAGCCTTGCTTGAAATTAAAATTAAATAGATAAACCTGTATGATAAACCTGGTAACGGTGAAGACTCATGGATTGCATAGCTGTTGACCAAGTTGGAATTATAGTGGCTAAAAATCATCTTGAATTATGCCAACAAAGATTCTTTATTTTTAAAAAAAAATTAAAATGGGGAAGCTACCAGGTCAAATGCATTAATAATATACGAAGTTACTAACAATTCACAACCAGAAACATTCAAAGCAAACATCTCAGTATAAGAGCTTGAATTCAGGTTATGCAACCTGAATTACATAAAATTCAACCAACAGCACGTAAATTATTCGTAGGAAACACGTAAAGTAGCATCACCGGAAATGGGCTAAAAAGTAGTCCCTCGGTTAGATAAGTTGTATTTTAATCAAAGGTATGGAATTGGGTTGAACGGAGACAGTAGAAAAACATGAAAGTCCCTCCATTTATAAGGTTAATCACATAGCAATCCGTATGTCAATAAACTAAACACAAGTATTCAATCAGAGAAAGATGAAGTAACTCACCTTTGAGAAGACAGCGAGTTGGAATTGATGAATGATTAGATTAGGTTGGAGTAGGAGTAGGAGTTACGTTAATCGATTGTAAAATTAGGGATTTTGAATTCGGGGGTCGGCGGTTAAATTTGGGGGAAAACAAACACGAGATACAAGTCATACAACCGCCGCAAAATGTGTGAAATCCGATATCAAAGTGTCGTCACTATTACTTTATACCGTAAGTTATAACCGCCGCATTTCTCAACTTCTTTTTCACCCGCCTTTTGTTCCCTTGGCGGGACCCTTTTTTTGAATTCATAATTACCTCACTTTTTCGATACTTACAAATACTCTCCGATTATGAGAACAAAAGTTAGATCAAGTTGTAAAAGTTGTATCTCTATTAATTATGAAGTTAGGGCTTTGATTTTCACTCGCGACTTAGTGCGCTCATTTAAAACAGTATTATACAAAAATTATCGTAAACCGCTTGTTTATTATTAATCCAAATAAATGAAAATGAAAGATATTATCTTAAATCTAGTTTTTTTAGGATGGAAAGGTTTTTTGTGATCTTGTGTGGTGAGCTATACCTTATAAGATAGAATTACGGTTTCGAGTTGGAGAAGGTGATTACGACGAGTGATATAGCAAGTAATGCATCCGCACCGCTGGATAGGACTCAAACGATGGTAATAAAGGCGGTGAGCGCAACAATGGTGGGTGCTAAGAAAGGGGTGTAGAGGTGGGTATTGAATATTGATGGCTTGGTTACTATTAGTTGAGTGAATTGGGTAATGGGTGTGACTAGAACTTAGAGTTGAACGTGCTTATATATAGACAAGTAGTTTTAAAATATGTGTTCTCATGAAAGGTAACTAGGATACATACGAATGATAGGAAGCTACGCAGAGAAGGATTTGTGTTAGTATGTGGTCAAGTACACAATTTCCCGAGGCGTCGTGGGTGACTAGCTCAAGTCTAAGGGTTAGAACGACCTCCTTATTCCGATACACGTATCCTTCCTTTTCCACCATCACAAAGTTAAGTGAATAAAAATATTTATCCTGATTGATACTTAACAATAATCTCAATTAAAGAATCCATGATAACACCAAACATCCCATACGATTATGTAATATAATTATAACTAAACGATTGCACCTCCTTAAACGCTTGAGAAATCTCTAATTGTATAATGTATATCACTAGTTTTCATGCCCGGTTACTAAAATAATGTTTGATAAATTTCATGATAAAACGAAATATACATAGTTGATGTTTATGATTTTATGTTATCGCACAACCATTATATCACTGGCTTAGGGTAATAATATAACATGGACCAAGGTATCGATAAGTGGATGTCCCAACTCGGAAGAGCGTCAACTAAACCATGAGTCCAAAACACCCAATTTAATGACTTCACCCCGAGCTACTTATGGATGATACACCTTTAAAATGGTTATACAGCCCAACTCATGAAGCATGGTCGCATAGACGATCCAAAGAGCCGAAATAGAGATACCAAACCCACCCAACATAATACTCCATGGATCCATCCATCCATCCATCCATCCATCATTCAGTCGACGGGATCAACAATTTGTATGAACTTCATCCCCCTCTCACTTCAATACTTCATCCTCACCATGCCCAGAAATGACAACATTGTCTTCAAATCATCCTCCATCAAAATCCCCAATTCACCAATCCCACCCCCTAATCAATCCCCTTTTTGCTCCCATTCCTTATCTTCCATCAAATTCTCAATCACCCACTTCCTAAACTCCCTCAATTCACCCACCCCTCTACTATGCTCCTCCACACTCTCACTCGCTCAACCCACTGACTCCGACTCCACCCCGCAGAAGCCCGCTACGTCGGCGAGCCGGACTCGGAGGGAGGACGACGAGAGAGTGCTGATAAGCGAGGTGTTAGTACGGAGCAAAGATGGGGAGGAGTTGGAGAGGAAGGATTTGGAGCATGAAGCTTTAATGGCGCTGAAAGCGTCTCGTCCCAATTCGGCATTGACGGTTAGGGAGGTACAGGAGGATGTTCATAGGATTATTGATTCTGGTTACTTCTCTTCTTGTATGCCTGTTGCTGTTGATACTAGGGATGGTATTAGATTAGTCTTTCAGGTAATATTCAGTATTCACTCATTCATTCGTTCGTTCATTCTTGTTTTCTTTCTTAATTCTCTAATTTTCTATATTATGCCTAGTAATGTCGGCCCCTGGCTCATTATTCTGGATATTTAGACGTTAATACTAATTAAGTAGCTCGAAATTTTGAAAAGAATGGCCGATATTTAGATGTAACTCAATTGTTAAATATGTAGTAGCTCAATGTTATGCTGTTAGTATGCATCACATTTTAATGCCCCACGCAGTCATACTACGCTGCTGTCAATTGAAAGTGCGGAAAGCTGGTACAAGCCAAACCATCATTCAAGCTGTCTCAATTGTTGAATATGTACTAGCTCGCTATTTTACTGTCTCCATTCGGTTAGTATGCATGGTCGTTACTAGTTAGGTAAAATCTGAACCCAAAACAGGTAGTTCAAATGTTTGCTATGCATCACATGTTAATGCTCAGCGAGGTCATTCTCCCGTGTTCTCAATTGAAAGAGCGGAAAGCTGGTGCAACCCAAATCATCATTCAAGTCATGGTCTAAAATGAATAGAGGGAGGGAGGGTTACGTGTTGCATCATTTACCTGCTTCATTTCTCCTACTTTCGGGTGGATAATGTATCCCTCATTTATTTTCCTAGGTAGAGCCAAACCAGGAGTTTCGAGGTTTGGTTTGCGAAGGAGCTAATGTTCTCCCATCCAAGTTTGTAGAGGACTCTTTTCGTGACGGATATGGTACTTTTTCTATCTGCTATCCAATAATGCTTTTTAATGGTTTCAGACTTTCAGCCTTCCCTCTGTTGAATTAAATTTTATCGTCAAGTTCTGCAGGAAAAGTGGTTAACATCAGACGTTTGGATGAAGTGATTGAATCCATCAATGGCTGGTATATGGAGCGAGGCCTGTTTGGCATGGTGAATACCTGTTATTCTGTTAACTGCTTTTTTCTTCAAGACTATTGATTTTCCTTTCCAAATGCGGTAACCATCTACTCTCTGTTTCTGCATGTAAATAACCACACTCATTTTTCCTTAAAAGGTATCCGGCGTTGAGATCCTTTCAGGGGGGATTTTGAGGTTGCAAATTTCTGAAGCAGAGGTCAATGATATTTCGATCCGCTTCCTTGATAGAAAAACGTATGTTTTAACCCAAGATCATTCTAGTCTAGTCAAACTTGTTAGGTTGCATAAGTGTTTTTTAGTGTCTTTTGAGCAACAATATGGAACATGATTGTGCAAATGGTGACTAGATGTATGTTCTTTTATAACCAAGGCTTCTGTATTGTTTTCATTAGGCGTGAACCAACCGTCGGTAAGACAAAGCCTGAAACGATACTCCGGCAGCTTACAACTAAAAAGGGACAGGTAGTTTTCGTTACTCCCAGAGTCCCAGTGCTCTTGCTGTTTTAGAAAGCACATATTGTTCTTACAGAAATCCAAAAAATGGATGATGCCTGCAGGAACCACGCAAACATTTATGGGTTTGTTGCTGTTGTATGTACCAAAGTATCGGTACAGTGCCATAAACATGATCGCGCTTCCCATATTTTTCACAATTTTATGTAGTACTGTCTGTCCTCACTTGGGGATTGAGAAACAACGAGGTTATGCTGTCCAAGATATACAATTCTCCAATTACAGATTTAGTTCTTCATGACTGCCTTTTATTTTATTCTATTAATCTTGCCTTTTAAATGGTTTTAATCTTTATTCTCGATTTAAATTCTACGTTTTTATAAAAGGAATTCCGACTTCGATTTTACCATGACTTTTGTATTATGTTTCACTCCGCTTTTGTTTTTCACTTCTCCTTTTCTATATTTTCTCATTTTGAGGTGTGCGATCACCCTTGGACGGTTCTAAAGGATGATTGATGTCAGCCGATCCCAAATCATTTTGGGATGAAGGCTCTGATGTTGTTGTTGCCTTTTGAATGGCAATTTTGTAGGGTTCTCCTTCATGTTTATTGTTTTCAAGCATCCTGCTGTAAAATAACACAACAAATTGGTTGATCCTCTGTCTAACAAGAGGTTTTGTGTGTGTTTGTGCTCCCTTGTCAGGTTTACAGTTTAAATCAAGGAAAAAGGGATGTAGAAACTGTCTTAACGATGGGAATCATGGATGATGTCAGCATATTTCCTCAACCTGCGGGAGGTACGAACAGTTTGTCCTCTCATCTTCTGTGGAGTATTAGCTTATTTCACTTGTGAATTTGTGATTCATCCTAACACTAACTCTTGGATCCATTGTCTCCGACACTGCAGACACAGGCAAGGTTGATCTTGTGATGAATGTGGTTGAGCGTGTCAGTGGAGGTTTCTCAGCTGGAGGTGGTATTTCAAGTGGGTATGAGTTATTGTACTGATGTGAATATCAAGATCATGGCCTCTGGCCGTGGCTTCATATTTATTCATCTGATACCCTTATTGCATTTGCAGAATAACAAGTGGGCCGTTGTCAGGTCTAATTGGAAGGTATCAAACTTACATCCCACTTTTGGGTTTTGCTTGCTTGTCAATTGCCATAGTGAACAGAGATATCCAATCGAATCTTTTATGAAAATTACCTTATTTTTCAGTTTTAGAATTTAAAGTACACGAGTCCTGTATTTTTATAGTTTATAAGCTAAAGATTACTTGTGAAGGTGAAGCGAATCTGTTAGTAAGGAATTCATGATCCCAGCTTTTTTGTAGATTACAATAATGGTCTGTGAATTACATACAAATATACAATGGACTGGCTTAGGGAGATTTAGACGTTGTCAAAGAGTAAAGTACCATCAAAGGTGAGAGGGGGTGGGACAGGTAATCAATAATGGTCTTTCCCACCATTCTTGTAGACCATTATTGATTACCTGCCCCACCCTCTCTAACCTTTGATGGTACTTTACTCTTTGACAATGTCTAAATTTCCTTAAGCCAGTCTATTGTATATAATTCACAGACCATGTAACATTTATTTCATAGGATAATGGTCTGCGGAATAATTTGCTAGCAAATTGAAGCGTGTCTTAAAGACCATGTCACCTTTGATGGTAACATAATCTTCTTGTGCATATGTAACATTTATTTCATAGAAGTCAAATATTAAGACAGTCATGGTCTACCCCTGCCTTCAATAGCTCTGCATAATATTATGAAGAGTTTGATATGCTTATTGTGTCTGCTTTTACTACTTTTTGGAGACTACTCTATCATGCATGTTGTGAATTTGTGATGCTGAAGTTGAGATTGACTTTGACTGTGCTTTTATTGATCTTCTGTGGAAGCATTGCTTCCTTGAAATCCTTGAAAAGCAAGTTTCTGCTTTCTGATGGTTCAGTGATCTATGTGTCTAATGATTGTTGACATATAAGTTCTGTTTCTTGTTCTATCCTTGTTGCAGCTTTGCATATTCTCACCGTAATCTTTTGGGCAAGAATCAGAAAGTTAATGTCTCACTAGAACGGGGACAAATTGACTCTATATTCCGAATGAATTATACAGTTCCGTGGATTGAAGGTGATGACAAGCGTACACAAAGATCCATTATGATTCAGGTGATAAACTATCCTGGAAGATTTATAATTTCAGTAAAAACAGATGTGCATATATTGTTGATTTGTTGTTAATATAACTAATTGGATTTCCAGAACTCAAGAACTCCTGGTACTTTGGTCCATGGTAACCAACCTGATGATAAAAGCTTTACCATTGGCCGTGTCACAGCTTCTCTTGAATTTGGCAGACCTCTGAGACCTAAGTGGAGTGGAACAGCTGGTCTCATATTTCAGGTATATTTCGGACTCCTAAAGGATATTAACGCCGTAAGCTTAGTCAACAACTTTAGAGTCATTACTCCGTTGCCTCAATGGCTCCTGCACACTGGGGGGGGGTAAGGGGGTTTGCATGTAGTCAAGGTATAATGCAACCTTACCCTTGTGTTAGCAACACAAAGGCTTATAAGCTTATAAATTCTACATGAACACTCCCACGCCCAAAGTAATCTTTGGTCCACAATAATCCAAAGTTTATTCTTCATATATTTTTGAATTTTTTTTCAAAATATTTAATGTTGCTTGGGATATTCTCCTGCTTACCATTGCAATTGAAGTTAGGTACTACCGCTGTACCAGAGTAGTACTCCCTCTCATTATTTGGATTTGCAGCATTTTCAGAATGTGAGGAGAATGTTGATAAATGGTGCTCCAAAGAATCAGTAGTAGTATATAGTTAGTATTCTGTATTTTTTTAAGGAACATACTGTAGAAAGAAGGTTTTCTCTCTTTAAGACGAACTTCAATTTGCTAGCAAATTATTCCACTGTTGCTGATTAAGCTGTAATGTAACCTACTCTTATTCGTGACCTTGCAGCGTGCTGGTGCTCGGGATGACAAGGGAGATCCTGTTATTAAGGATGTCTACAGCAGCCCTCTAACTGCAAGGTATCTCAAAACTAACGTGTCCTCTACACTCTTTTCTCAATTGCTCATCAGAGCTTCTCTCTTTCGTATGTTTTATAAATCTTGCTCTGTTTAAGAGAAAATTGTTTATTACACCCTTATAAAAACCACATTTTGAAACTCACAACCTTATTAATTTTTTTTTGAAACTTTCTGCCATAATATTAGTTCTGATCAAAACTTACCGTCAAAACATTACCTCCGACGGAAAACTAATGCCAAATTGGATTTTCGTGACTTAAGTTGATTTTTTAAGACCAAAATACCCTTACCCACCTTCATCCCTTATATTCCCTTCAATCTTCATCACTAAATCAGAATCATTTCCTACATATTTCCATTTCTTCAACAATTTTTCTCTTTTCTTATTCTTCTTTTCTAACTCTTCATTTGTTCAACAAATTCTCTCCTCTTTTTCTTCAAATTCTATCCTAATTCTACATTGGAGTATGTCTATTTTCTCTTAAAAGTAACCTCATAAATTTTCCCCAAATTCAAAATAACTAGGGTTCTTCAATTTTAGCAACATGTGTGCAAATTGGTCTGAGAATAGTTCTTCAATTTAAGAAGAAAACCTAATTTTGGGTATAAATCTTAAATCTAATTCATTCAATTCAACCAATTCAACAAATTGGAGATAATGTCGAAATAGAAGTAACATCATCAACAATTACAAATTAAAGATAAATTTAAGAGAAAATAATGTAAAAATACTTATCCCTTGACTTAAAGTCATCGGATGAGGGCACGATTCTTCTGCTCTTGATCTTATTCCGTTACAACACAATAAAATGATGTACAGAGGAATATTAGGGTAAATTTAGGGGAAAATTGGGGGAAATCAGAGAAAAAGATGAGAGGGTTTTGGGGTTAAAAGAGAAGGTAAATGGAAGGTTATTGAAAGGTTAACAGTAACATGCAAAAATATAGACAAGGGCATATCGGTCTTTTTTTGTCGAAATTGACCGGAAACGTGGTTTTGGCGCAATTTTAAAAGAAAACTAATATTGTGGCTGTAAGTTTCAAAAAAAATTTAATAAGGCTGTAAGTTTCAAAATGTAGTTTTTATAAGGTTGTAATCAACAATTTTCTCTCTGTTTAATGAGGATTTTTGGCTTGTCCAGTGGGAACACTCATGATAATATGTTGCTTGCCAAAGGCGAGTGTGTCTACACTGGTGACTTGGGATCGTCAATGGTTAGTTACCTTTCACCCATCTTAGTTCCAAGACCTTTTTTTTGTTATTCCGTTCTTGTTTTTGTTTCTGATATATCTGTATATCCAGATGGTTCTTAGCATGGAACAGGGGCTTCCTATCTTGCCTGAGTGGTTGTTCTTTAATCGAGTGAATACTCGTGCGAGGACAGGAATGGAAGTTGGACCTACTAATTTTCTATTAAGGTTCGATGTGTCCTTGATATTTTTCTCTAATTTGATTTTGTGTTTGGTTCATTTGGAATGTTGGGATGACGCGTAAGGAGGGATGGATATGTAAATCAGAAAACTCTTTGAAAATTTTCATGAATTTAATGCCTTATTTATTCTTCAGTTTGTCTGGGGGTCACGTAGTTGGAAATTTCTCCCCCCATGAAGCATTTGCAATAGGCGGAACAAACAGTGTGAGAGGATATGAAGAAGGCGCAGTTGGTTCTGGCCGCTCATATGTGGTTGGTTGTGGAGAAATTTCTTTCCCTCTGGTACTGTTCTATATCTGCTCATTTCTCTTTTCTCTTTGCAACTATCTTTTGAGTAAGGATCTGATTCTCTAACTGAAATTTAATGTGTTCTAAAACTTCTAATTTCCAGTTTGGTCCGGTAGATGGGGCTCTATTTGCAGATTATGGAACTGACCTTGGTTCAGGCACATCTGTTCCTGGTATGGTTGAATATTTCTTTGAATTATTTATTAATTTCTTCATTTGTATATAACTATATACTGTACTTGAGAGATGTTATCTAGCTTCACCCTATGCCTTCTCGCGATGATGAATTCTGAGTGGAGTTTGAAATTATGTGAAGGGGATCCTGCTGGTGCAAGACTAAAGCCTGGAAGTGGATACGGGTATGGATTTGGGATCCGGGTCGAGTCCCCTTTAGGTCCTCTACGACTCGAGTACGCTTTCAATGATAAACAAGCTAGGAGGTTTCATTTTGGCGTTGGTCATCGGAACTAGCAAAGGATTTTTTTCCCGCATCCTCTCATAATTCTTACAGCTTGTGTTTTACTGTTTATACGAACGGTCATAGTCTACAATTGTTTGCCGATGTACGGTTATTTCATGTGTAGCCTTCGGTTGTAATATAATACGGAGTAGGAAAAATGAAGTGAGTTTATGTATAGCCTGCCGGTTAATCAATATGTGTTCTATACAAGTTTTGTTTTATTTTGGAGTATTTTTGCTACATATCTGGCGGACTTGGTTCTATTAGCTTTAATTATCGGAATAGATGGACAATTTTTGCAACATATCTCAGTGATATCTTGGTCAGTTAATTAGACGTCAAAATGCATGACAATGTTATAGATCTATTTTGTCTATGTATGTTCGACTTTAGACTATCATATAATAATTCAAGAAGTCTCTTTTAAGACGGATATATTTGTCTTAAGTTAAGACGAGTTAAGTAACACTTGTATGAATAAGACAAAAATAAAGATGTCTAAAAAGTTTGTCTAATCTATATAAATGGATTATTATTTGACCCGTTTTAAGCTTAAGACGTATCCGTCTTAAATGAGAATTTGTGATAATAATCTGTCTACATTTTGTAAAGTTGTCATCAGTCCATATAGGCATGCTTTTTTCAAATTATTTTCACCATAGTTTTGAAATAATGTATAAATAGAGTACGGAAATAAGATAATATAGAATCATTCAGTTTAACTCTCATTAGCTGAAAATTACATTGTGAGTTTGAAAAAAGAGGATGAAAATATTAATTACTCCAGTAGTGTAAATGAGTCTGAATATTTGACTTAATTCAACCAAATTTAGTGGGCAAACCCAGGTGATCTCGTCAAAATAGTTGACTGCACAATCAACTACGAGTATGTTTTCGTTTTTACAGTTGACACTTGACACTATCCGTCGTAAACTTGTAACGGATACCGTTTCCTCTCACAAAATACTCACTTTTTCTCTCTCTCAAACACTATTCATGTGGTCTCCTTTCTCCACTAACTTATTTTCTATCCATTTTATCTCACAAAATATCCGTCATAAATGGTGACCCGTTACAAGCAAGACTTACTAATTTTATTTTTAGTATATATTAGTGCATCAAAACGTGTATCACTTAGGGCTTGCTTGGGATGGGAGTAATTATTAAGGGAGTAATAGAATTTAAATGAACTAAAATGAAGGGAAGGGATGGGGATTGGAGATAGAAATGGATAGAAATGGGGAAAGATAGTGTAAAAGTCCCTCGATTAAGGGAGTAATTGTTACCCACCTCCCCCCTCAAGTAATGTATTACCTCCATACGGAGGTAATAATTACTCCCTCACCCCCTCTTTCCACCCTCCACAACCACCACAAACCACCAATCTCCTCCCATTTCTTCTTATTTTAGCTCGCATTACTCCCTTAATAATTACTTCCATCCCAAGCAAGCCCTTATGAGCAATTGTATTTAAATAATTAACAAAAGGTATTTGTGTGTGCGGTCAACATGCAAATCGTACAAAACTAATTAATTAATTTAATTAATTAGAGACATACGGCAAGACACGGGACAGGCAAGACTCGAAGCAATCTTCACTCGTGTTGTCTTGATCTTTGAGCCTTGAAATCAATCACGTACTTCAACATTAACTACTATTTCTTGATGCTACAAAACTATGCTACTTTTTTTTTTTTGTATTAAGAAGCTGTTTTCACAAACATTATTTCATACAAGTTAAGCATTCATAACACCGTTTATCCGTCTCAAATTAAAACGGATAAATAACATTCACTTAAATAGGCTAGGAATTTGTGTCTCATCTACACTATTTAAATCAACAAATTCTCATTTATGACGGCAGTATCACCGTTTTCTCTCACAAAATACCCATAAAAGGCGAGTGGAAAAACATATGAAGAATGCCCCCCATCTCGTACCCCTCCCTTTTTGTGAGAGGTCACAAGCTTGTGACGGGATTAACTCGTCACAAGCAAGACCCGCTGATTTAAATCACACTTGTCTTAAAAAGGAACTTGTGATTTGACTGAATTTAGCCAACAATAGTGACAAACTTCCTCTATTAATTTATTTAATAAATTCAATTAAAACATTTCTCACATGTACTATTGAACAAAGCATATAAAATTAAACAAATAAAAAGGATAGTAGTCGATTAATTATGAAAGTTATAACACTATATTAATATTGAAGAGTTTACAACCGAGAACTTGTACCGAGTTTAAGACATTATACAAAGTATTTTTAAGAAAAGAGTATAAAGTTATACGTTGAGAATAGTATAAAATTAAAGACAAATGAAAGTCGATTAGAATATAAAAGAACATTACTGTATGTCTTAGTAGATGCTGGCACATGAATTAAGTTAAGAGTTTAATTAAGATCATTTATTTTAATAAGTTGGTTAGCTTTGCGGCCTTCATTGCACTGTGCATTCTAATATGGACACAAGGAGCCCCAAACTCTAATCAACCTGTCAAATGAGAACTCAACAATCTCTTATCTTGCCACTCCTACCTATGTTATTACTGCTTATTTTGTTCATCAATTATAAATAAATCAACTATCAACTATTAAATTAAAGTATATATATATGGTACGACACTATCCAATTCAATAATTTATGACTATTATCTTGTGAGTTTAAAACTACGTAACTACCTAGTTATTAATGTCATTATTATAATAAGAATTACGTATGTAGTGGTTTATTAATAATATTTCGGGTAAAGTCACTCTATCATGTTACAAAGCTAAATCAAAACGTTTTGCATACTCAAATTTTCTCCGGATATTATCTAGAACTTATTTTAAATACCCTATTCAGTTTAATGATTATTCACAAATGAGATCAATAATGACATTGTATTATTGTAATAAAAAAATAAATTTAGGGTTAATCAAATTTCATTAGGTATTGTTGGGCACCTAGGTATAGCTATATAGTACTTCGTATTGTCCAATTAATATTTAGATGATTAGGGTTTGATAGGTGCCAAATTCGATAAGATGGTGATCAAGTAGAAATAAACAAAGGAAAGAAACAATATATAGTGTTGGTGCAAAATGCATGGTTAAAAGTGTAATGTAATCTTGATTACAACAACCAAACAAAGATAGAGGTATTTAATGTCCCCCGCCTACTCTTAATCTTGTTATTGAAAACTTCAACATTATATATTTGGGAATTTTGCAAATCCCCAAAATCATACTATTTTTTTCTAATCTTTTTGAACCTAAACGACTCATCTGATCGATCTCTTGCCCTAGCTACCTACTTTGGCTCTCTTATTATATTATTCATCATGTCTTATCTAAAACAAGCAGGGTTTTGTTCCCAAAAACTTTGCCCCCTAAGGTAAGGTTACCCCTTTTTTGTTTTCCTACATACTTCTCGATGCCTACATACTTTCATGCTTTCTTACTTTCATTCTTCTTCTCGTTTTATTAGCTACTACTACTAATCCCCACAACCTTTAATTTCTGATCAATTTGCCTTTATGTTTATTAACTTGGTGTCTCAAAGACTCTCATACCAAATAGAGAAACCAGGGAGAGGCCCTGGACAAATTTGTAAAATTGGTCCTAATTTTTAAATTTTTTTCCAATTAATTCATTTGTAATTATCTAATAAAATTTAATAAATGAAACAATGAATCGGATACAGAAATTTTTTTGAATTAGATGATGTTAATTCTTGAAAAATCTTAAGAAATTTAGTAGAAAAAAATGATTTTGAATGTGGAGAATTGGATAGAATGTATTTTATAATTCAAGTTTCTTATCGTCAGAAAATTGTAAAAGATCGAATTTCTTTCAAATTTAGATATTATCTTTATTAGAGGAGTCCACTAAATGTATAATTTGGAAAGACAATTATGTTTTGATGAACATAATTCGCACAAGATCTTATAAGCATGGATGACATAATATATTAAAAAAATATAAAAATGGGTGTGAATTCTAAAAATAAAATATGAAAATTGGAGAAAACAAGTTTTATGGGGATAGAACACATGATCTCTTGAAACTTGGTAAGATGAATTAGCACTAGACTCGACATCATAATTTGAATTTTACTTGTGATAAATTTTTGTTTTATAAATAAAATACTCATAATTTGACAATAATGGGCCCCTTTCAGACTTGGGCCCTTGTCAATTGCCAACCCTACCACCCCATAGGGCCGGCCCTGAGAGAAACTAGATGGATTCCTTAACGGTTTGAGTGTAGTAACGCGTTTTGAATTCAGATTATGATTAATATGGGTCTTGTATGAGTACATACATCTATAAAATAACCTGCTTTGTTTTTGTACCTTGTAACTAGTAATTACATACATACAAGAGCTAGAGTAAGTAGGTGACTCATAACAAATTACTATTAGCCTAAAACAACCGATATTCTTTAAGACAGTAATGTTAATACATTTAAGGCAAGTCTATATATAGGTAGATGAGATCGGACAAGCTAAGCGATTGTCATTTGTTTCATCCATCTATCTATTGGACTCATTTTAACCAAAAAAAAAAAAAAAAAGTGTGAGGTTTGAAAAGTGTGTGATTGGGCATGGTATGAAGCTAGGCCATAGTAATTAGTAATGTATGTCCTTGGATCCGAAGAAATAAAGGGAGAAAAGAGTGTGTCGATGTCTGTTTGTGAAAATAATTAGAGGTGTCGGAGAAATGCAAAGGAGTTTTGTTTGGATTCAATTGGCTTGATATGCAAGTGTTTTTTACACTGACTCTAGAAATACAAAGAGGAAATGGTGTGATGGGACAAGAAAGGAGACATCAATAGCCTTTCTATTTGACTTTGCCTTTTGTCACCCTACCTATTAAACCTACACACTTAAGTTCCCTAGAAACATGGGATTTTTTCATTTCATGTTGGAAATGACTACTGCTACTATTTCGTCTTCAATTCCATAACTTCCATATTCAACTTTATTATTTCATCTACCCAGATCCAGCAACTACTCTAAAAACCATGCATGCATGCATGCATGCATGCACGCATATGCTAATTCCCTTCTTCTTCACTCCTTTCCCAACTCTTTCTTCTCTATTTCACCAAGTCATCATTATATATATACACACACGTGCTTCACTTGCGTTATGTTTCTGTAACAAAGCATGTGTGCCCATAAGGCCATAATACATAACTCGGAACTCGACTCTATTAAAGCAAGTTTGATAACAACAGTTGTGCAGTGTCATTAGTTGATATCGAGTTTTAATACCATTCTCTCATATGCATATAGATGCAGAATTATTACAATATAATGTATATATATGGAGTGCACGGCATGAGACAGTAAATAGTAAATAGTAAATATGTAGAAGCAATATAATGTTTGGACTAAAAAATAAAGAATAGTAAGCATATAGTAGCTAGGATAATTGAGTAGTAGTGGAGTAGGTAGGAATGAAGAAGCAAGAATAGAAAATGATAAAAGAAAGAAAGGAGTGAAAGGAGTATAATAGGTTAAAAGAAGATCGAAAGAAATGGGAACAGTGAATGAAGAAGAAGAGAGTATAATTCAGTTAAATAGGACAAGGATGCATAATAGTGAATGCAGGAAAGGGATGAGTTCAATAAATGCAAATACAAATGTTCCTCTGCTTCTAAATAGCGTAAGGAAGGATTATTGTCCATTCATACTGCATACATCCATATTGTCCCCATCATCCATCCCTCCATCCCTCCCTCCCTCTACTCTTTTCTTCAGTCAGTCAGTCACTCATTTATTCATCCATTCATTCATTCATAGACCCATCACATTCACGTTAATCCTTCTTTATGGACCCTACTTCTTCTATCTCTTCTTCCCTTCTTCCAATTCAACCTATATGTAAAAATAATGTAATTATGTACTACGGAGTACTACTTACTACTTTCTTCTTTTCTATCACCTTTTTATTCTCACCCTTTAAATTAATACTACTATTACACTTTCATAATACCAAAATACATCGTTAATTAATTTCATGCTCATTTTAACATCATAACATTCACATTCTCTATCACACCTTTTATAACATTAATAGTCACAAAGCTACATAAACTATACTCTGCGTAAATCAAAATTATAAATGCCTATTACTAACTTCATGACCAAAAAAATATTTAAAATAATTTCAGACATTTATAAAATGACATTATTAGCTTCATAGTAATTAATGTTTTCATTAACCTATCAGAATGATATCAATACTTTCTTGATTAGTTTCGTCCTTTAATAAATTATTTTTCTCAAACCAAAATATAATTAAGGATGAAAAATCTGAAAAATTAATAATTCTCAATTTAAAATTTAAAAGTAATACATTAAAAAATAAAAAGTAGAACTCTATATACCAGTCTACCACATGTTTGAAAAGTTTAAAATTACTTTGACAAAGTTATACTACACCCTATGCATTGATTTTTTTGTATGTGTAAAGAAAACCATAAGAGTGATTTTATGTTAATGATATTTGAACTTAGGGATCAATACCATGACTTTACAAAGTAAATTAGTACACATATGCATCCTATGCATTTTGATGACATAAGTGAAGAAAGTTCTCTCTTTTTTTTTAATAATAAAAGGTATATTATTTTGTACATTGTTAAAACATTGGACTTCTTATTAATCCTAATTATAACTAAGTAATTATGTTTTTATTCAAACGCTAGCAGATTTTTTCTAGTAAAGTTAGAGAAATTCTTGTGTTTTTCGAGAGTACCGTACTCTTTACACCCATGTCATTATAATATTCTATTTTGGTGAATTTTCTTTATGTGTGAGGAGTATGGTACTCTCGGAGGACAGAAGAAATTTTCACAAAGTTAATACAATTCAAGTTTTTTTTTATCTAGTTAGATATTTAGATTGACGGGCAAGAAGGTTGAAAAGTGAGACTAAAACTCTGGGATAGATTATCGAACCTAAACTAAATAAAGTTGAGTTTAATAAAGCGAAACTGTAATGAATTGATGGAGCTCAGTTAAACCAAATTATAAATGTACGGTGATAAGTTGAGTTGAATTTAGTCAAACGAAATTGAACCTATGTATATAGAAATCAAGTCAAAGAGAAATGTGAAAAAAATGAAATTTGGTTAATCTCAAAAGAAATACTCGAGCCGTCTTAATGAATAGTTTAGGGTTGCTTGATTTTGTGAGTGAAAAATAAAATAAGTTGAAAAAAGAAGTTAGAGAAAGAAAAAAAAAGTAGAAAAATGGGGTAATGAGTAATGAGTGAAAGTAGAAGGAAGGAAGTTTGAGGATGGAATAGAAACAGGGCAGGTGACGAGTAATTGATATGAGAAGGAAGGTAGTCAGGTAGTTGTAAGGGATTTAGTCAGGATCCAAAGGGAATGCATAATATAGAATGAAAGAATGAAAGAATGAATGAATATAGTGCGTTGACATATTCAAGTTTGAAGAAACCCTAAATGATCTGATGAGTAGAAATGATGGTACTTTTTTTTTAAACTCTGAACAACATTTCGTTTCGTATCATACATACATTGATACATACTTCGTACTAGCAAATTAGTGAGCATTATACGGAGTAGTAGATAGCATAACCTGTCATAGCTTCGTTCCTACCCGCCCTATACTATACAAGTATACATACAGTACATCTTACGAGTCATTATTACGGAGTACTACTACTACTCATCTTTCTGTACTTTATTTACACTTGTCTTTCTACTGTTACAGAAATGCAACACTCTTGTCAATCATATTTGACGCTTCATTCTTATTTCTACAGTAATTATCACCAAATACTCAGTACTCTCAACAATTAACTCATTTCAATTATTACTATTAACCTTTGATTGACATTACGTTTTATACTTTACTTTTATCAGTTTATATATGCATGCCGCCCCTTTTTTTAACAACGGACTACTCTACTCTGCTTATTATTATTCATCATCATCTTTCACTCACTGTCAAATAAACAACTCTAATTGTAGATTTGTAGCTACCTCACCTGCTTATTATTGTCAAACTGCATCTAAGCCTGAAGATTACGGATTATCCCAATTTCTTATTAAACTCCCCACTTTTCATAATTGCTTCAAATCCTTTTCATTTCTTCTTCCCTCCATTTCCTTCCATTTTCTTTTTAAAGGTTGAGTTAATATTTTAGAACGATTTGACGGTGAATGAGAAATAATAATACAATATATAGGCCATTGTGACAGGAAATGAACAAGAAATGGAGAGGATTCTTGCTCTTAGTTATTAAGGAGTATACGCCAAAATAGCTGGATTATTAGTATTAGAGGTATGTATTAGGAGCATGTTATGCTGTCATTGTACTATAAACACACTGACATATCCTTTACTATAAAACAAGTTTTACGCCCGTGCAAAAAATGCACGGGTTTAAATTGAAAAAATAAAAATAAAGAGGTGAATATAATTAATAAAAAATACTCCCTCCATTTAAATCCATTCAATACATTTCCTTTTTGTACACTATTCACAAGTTTACCTTCAATTTCAATTTTCTCTCAATACGTAAGAAAAAACATATTCATGTGGGATCTTGTTTAATTCGTCTTTACGAGTACATTGAAAATATATAATTTTTATAATTTTTACAAATACGTAGCCAAAAATATTAACCACGTAAAACGTGCGTTGACAAACGTGAAAAAACAAATGTATCAAATGGATAAAAATGGAGGGAGTATAATTTTAGTATTGCAAGTATATCGATCTAAAAAATAAAAAGAATTTATACGCTTAACTTAAAAACAACGCATTTGCTTGATATTATAAAATTATACAAATTCTTATGTAGGACAAGGCTATCGATTTAAGTTTAGGACGGATCAAGTAAACATATGTAAACGACTTTTCTTTTTACATATGTTGACCGTCTTATTACTCTTATAGTATGAGACTGTCTCACACAAGAATTCCTAGTTAGTTTTATTTGTCAAAGTATTTAAGAGGTTAATTTTTCCGGAATTGTAATTTTTTTTGTTATTATAAAATTTGTTGTCCTTTAATATATGAATTTCTATACAGATTTCCGATTTCTTTTTGTATTTTATTTTTATTGTAAGGTTGAATGTGATTAATGTTTTTATCATAAGCTTTCCGGAATTGTAATTTTTTTTGCTATTACTAATACAATACAATATAAACATTCAAAAATTACAAATTAAATAATTACAAATAACAATCGACTTTAATAAAAAAAATCTTCACTGAAAAAGTTAAAACATTTTCTATGATATTACCAATATATAATCTAAACAAAAAAAATTACAAACTGAATATTACAAAATATTACGGAGTTCATTATTTATTATAAAAAAAATGTGATTAATTTCAGTTTTCAAGGTACAAAAATAATTCATATACGAGTTATTGATAATATGAAAAAATGACTGAGTGAGTTTGATTATATGAAAAAATGGATGAGTTATTGATAATGTGATAACTACGATTAACATTGGACTACGGACAAGTGGAGATTGATAGTATAATTACTTTTAATACTAATTTTAGGCAAAATAGTAACGTAAAAACAAAATTGTTGAACCCTCCCTAGACCTGGTAAAAGAGACAATCAAGTTTGGTTATTTGATCGAGCCGGATTATTTCGGGTTTGAGTTATTTTTGAGTCAATTATATTATCAAGTTATTTTATATCATTGAAATCATTTTTTACAAAATCTCAAATGTTAAAATCATTTTAAACATTTTTTACTCAAATAAAGATATTACTCAAAAGCCATAATAATTACTGGAAAATTCGTCATCAACAATATTTTTATAGAAAAACAACCGTAATCACCCATATTTTTTGCAAGGATTTAAAAGTAACCCGTGTATTATTGCACGGGATTAAAACTTGTTTCATAATAAGTCAGATTATTTAATTATCTTACATAGAGTAATGGTGGAGCGAGGTAGACGAGTGCTACATGCCAAAGAGCAATGGCAATATTCCATAAATAAACTTTTTAATATAATTTCAATATCCATTTAAACATACAAAACACTTATCAAGAAAATACGAAGTATATATGATACAACATTATTAAAACCAGCTAAACTAAATTGAATACGATAATAACCCGTCTCGCTCCACCATGGCTTGTAACTGTGCATGTAACAGGAAGGTGAGATTGAGGTATGTATGAACAGAGAAAACCAAAAGATGAATGAACAATGTGTAGGGACATAAAGACAGTAAATCTAAAATAGAAAAGATAATTAAAAATAGTAACACAAACTCTGAGCAAACTTAGTACAAGGCTTAGCCGACCAGTGACTCACCCACCAAAGCAGATGCTGGGTTTTAACACTGCACCCCAATTTCCTTCCCCCATGATTTTTTCATCTTATTTAATTGCTCTTCTTCTTAAATTAACATGCATCATACTGGTAACTATTAACTATCCTTGGTAAAAAATGCCTACTAGCTCTTTCTATTTTATTTTTCTTTTATTTCGAGTATAATCTTTTTAATCATATCTATTTCAATTCATGCCATTCATCTATCCTTTTTCGATCAATATATATATATTTTTTTTGGAGGAAAAATCGATCGATTAATTAAAGGTTATTCAACGTCTACAACGATGTAAAAATTGACAAAATACAATTTTGTAAAAATCAAATAAAAACAATCTTTCATAAAACAATAATCCTTAATTTGTACGAAGGATAAAAAAACGCTCCTTAAGCAATTCTGATGCATACACTCTATATAACGAAAATGGGGTGATCACTTCATACTTCATCAACTTACATGATTGTATTTTGGGCTACAACTTAATCTCATTCCATGATCGTAGTTCGTATGAATACCAAGCTAATACAACTAATTATTCCCGTGTCTATCTACACAAAGACCAACTTCTTTTATTTCAATCATTTGTTTAGGATGTTTAAAATACCTTTAGTAAAGAATATAAAAGATAAACAAATAATTGAGACGAAGAAGGTAACAAATCACTGTACCATAACATCCTTAAATTGAATTAAAGCACGACGGTCACTTTATACGAATGTTGTTCTTGTAGTACAATTATAATTTAATTTTTACCCCTTTTAAATTAGCCGATTGTTCTTTAATTAAGTACATAGCATTTATTTGCGTGAAAAATGATATAAACCGAACAAGGACATGACCTCCAACCCTAATTATAAGGCCTTGTGTATGGCCTTACTCAATTTTGCTTTCTCAGATCATTTATTATATTGATGGTGTACGTTTTTAAAATCGGGTGAAATTGAGGTTTAGTACCACGATAACATACATTTTGTCACACCATTGTCATTGCGTCTAACTTATAAAGATCACGATATTGATGTTGTAAATTATATCGTTACTCAATATTAACACAAATGCTATGTGAGACATTGTGATGCATCTAAATATTATTGTGAGATTAACCTAAATTTTATGATATGAATATAGTTATTTATTTTTGTATTTCGTTTGTAATAAAAAAAGCAGTGTATGTATATCTAAATAGCTAGTTTAATGATAATAATATTAAGCATATACTGATATACAAAGCCATATTAATTTAAAATCTTGTAATAGAAGGCTAATCAAAATATGAAATGGTAACTCTATACTGTTCATCCACAAAAACTTGTATAAGACCGTTGCACGTGCGACCAGTTGAAAAGTGACCACATTGTGATAAACAGTGACTACTTTTGAGTAAATAGTAACCTCTTTTTTCTAAAAATAAATGACTTATTTTTCAAAAGTGGTCATTTTTTATCAAAAAGTGGTCACACGTTACTACAAAATGGTCACATTTTTTTAAAAAAACACGGTAAAAACGTTGTACAGGAGAATTACTCTTGTTCATATTTGAAATGGCATCACTCTTTTTTTTTTTACAGCTAGATAGATAGTGAATAATGGGGTAAATTTGCAGCTAGTGAATAATGGCGTAAATTGTTTAATCAGTAATCAGAAGTGATTTCTTGTCTCACCTTTTTTAACTCTCAGATTTATTTAATTTTAATTCTAAATTATTGGAATGGTAATAAACAAGAGTAGGCCTTTAGTTGCCACCCTTTGTCCTTCCTTTTATAAATAGTCCCACAAAAGTTTGTTTAACCTAACTTCTTCTTCTCCATCATTCATCATCATTCATCATCATCATCATCATCTCTTATACGGAGTATTCATTTCCACTCTCTGTCTCTCTCTCCCTCTCTAATCTCTATCAATTTAATTTGGTGATTATTCTCCCTTTCCTTTCCCCTTTTATTACCTTTTAATAACCTTACACCTTTCTTCTCTCTAGTATATAATTACATAACCTTTAATTAACTTGTCTATCTTTCATCATGTCTGATCCTTACTTTAATCATCATCATCATCATAATCACTATGCCACTACTTTCTTCAATCCCTCTAATTACTCCAATCTCAATCACTTCTTCCCTACTAATACTAATACTACTACTAATCCTATTTCCTCTCCTAATATTCATAATAATAATAATAATAATAATAATAATAATAGCAGTTTTAATTTCTTTTTTTCTAATAATAATAACAATAACCCTAATAATAATAATAATAATATTCACAAGAAGAATAATTATAATTATAATTATTATTATTCACCTCCTTCTCCTCCTCTTAGAGAAGCTCTTCCACTACTTAGCTTAAGCCCAGTTAGACACAATCATATTAATCTTAATGATGACATCCTTGAAGAAGAAGATGAGTTATCCTCCACAAGTGCACCCATGGAAGTTGATAAAACTCATCTCATGTCATCCATTCATCATGCACATGATCATGAGGATGACGATGACGATGATGATGGGGATGGTGATGTAGTAGTCGCTCTTCATTTAGGGCTTCCAAGTTATACTCCAGTTGATCTCATCTCATCCATCTCTTCATCCTCCACCACATCCAACAATCATATGATTAATGATAGTAATAATAAATATAATTATAACACGATGATGATTATGAATGAGAATAATAATAATAATAATAATAATCAAATGGGTGGTGGTATTATTAGTGATGAAAGATCAGAAGAAGTGACAATTGCTTCAAGTTATTCATCGTCATTCGGTGGCGGTGGCGGTGGCAGTGGCGGTGGGGGTGGAGGTTATTGTAACAGTATAGGTCAAGGGTCAGTGAACAAGGGTCAGTACTGGATCCCAACACCAGCTCAGATATTAATTGGACCCACTCAGTTCTCTTGCCCTCTTTGCTTCAGAACCTTCAATAGATACAACAACATGCAGGTTTCTCTTCTCTTCTCTTCTCTTCTCTTGGTTTCCCTTTATTAATTTCGAGTAAGACTGCGTACATCTCATCCAACCCACCGACATCTATACCATTCCGATCCTATGCTGCTCATCAAATCATAATGAATATGGGTGGTTAATGTAGGTCATGTTTTTTTGGGTGGTTTGACTTGTGTGAAGCAAACAAATTCCTCTTAAGTCTTAACCCTTAAGTCTATAAAACTTGGATTTCTTCTCATACAATTAACTACTTTATAGCAAAAATGTCTTACATTGTTGTTATGGTAGTAGACTAGTAGTTAACAAAGGTAGAAAATTTGAAAGCTTATTTGTTTGATGGGGTCTCAAATTAGAGCTCCGTTTTCCCTTTTCTTTAGTAGCTGCACTCAATTGCATTTTGACTTATGGTTTTCCACATAATTATAATTAATATAGCCTATTTAGTAATTCATTAAAGAAGTACGTGGTTGTTGAAACATGAAATCCTAGCTAAAAGTCACAAGTTAGGGTTTTAGGTAGACTAAATTTACATAATGGTGAGATCCATATTCGAGTCTGGGCAATAACAGATGCTAACATGTCTAACATGGTAAGGGTGCGTAGATTGGACATTAGGGTAGTAGCTCTTAAACGAGAGACTTTAATTAATCACTAAAATTGGAGAGGGATGGTCTCTCAAAAGATCTACTGCTAATTAATAGAGTGTTGTTAGTGATGTTATTTTGTTTTTGGGTATTAAATTAGTGTAAAAATAAATAGGCACATACATTTGATATGTTTGTCATATATATGAGTTTACTGTTAGTGAATGTTGTTGCTCAGAAGAAGCCTGGTCCATCAAACTGTACACTCTTTCATCCCCTTTTATGTTGATTGAACCACACAAGACAAGGTGGCCTAATTACCCTTTTTCCCTTTTTCTTTTATTTACATCCAGTCACTCTCTTTTTGCATTGCTTATTAATTAATGTTTGTTGTTTAAATTCTTAGTCAATTGTTGCACCAATTACTTACTTAAATGTATGTATGCCGCAGTCTGTTCATCCCTAGCTAGTCAGACGTCGTATATCATCATCATCATCATCATCATTAAACTTTGATAAAATGACATATTCACTTTATGGACTACCTCATTATTATTACCTCAAACAACTCATTTATTGAATCCCATCTTCTAAATTGACTACACATTCTACTTTCTACTTAACAAACATCATTTTATGACCGCCCATTATTCTTACAACAATTCTTGTATAACGACCTCAAATGTATGCCGCACTACCTATATATGCATACATTATTATTGTAACAAATTGAAGGAACGATTCTAGATGGCTTAAAAATGAAAGCATGGATGGACGGAGTACTAGAGTAGCCCAGCTAACAATAACTGTAATGTACTTGAGTTTGCTCAAACATTAAGCGGAGTACTTTTGTATAAACTCTTTAAAACTAGAAAACAACACATCATATATATTCATATTCATATATATAAGCTCAACTAAATTCAAAGTAGAAATGGTCCATGCAACATTTCCATGTGATATTTGAATTCATGAATGTGTATGTATGTATGTCTTCTTTTAAATGCACTACTATTTCAACATATATATACTTTGTTATGTTTGCTGTTTCTATGGATAATAGTGGCAATACCGAGTTTGCAGAGTAACATCATAAGTTGATGTTTGTGCTAAAATGGTGCTAATATATATAGTATGTACCTAAACACATATATGACCTTTGATACATGACTCTCATTCTTTACCCTTTCTATTTTCAGTTCCTCCGGCCTTTTATCACCATGCTCTATTGCTCTATCTAACATTCTTTCAAATTTACCAAATCAAATAATTACCCTCACACTTACATTTCTTATATGTATATATAACAGATGCATATGTGGGGACACGGATCACAATACAGAAAAGGACCGGAATCACTAAGAGGAACACAACCAACAGCCATGCTTAGGCTACCATGCTACTGTTGCGCACCGGGATGTCGTAACAACATAGATCACCCACGAGCGAAGCCTTTGAAGGACTTCCGAACCCTCCAAACACACTACAAAAGGAAGCATGGAATAAAGCCTTTTGCTTGTAGGAAATGTGGCAAAGCATTTGCTGTTAGAGGTGACTGGAGGACTCATGAAAAGAATTGTGGCAAGTTATGGTATTGCACTTGTGGCTCCGATTTTAAGCATAAGAGGTCTCTTAAGGACCATATTAAGTCCTTTGGACACTCTCATTCTGCTTATGGTATTGATTGCTTTGATGAAGAGGATGACCCGGCTTCTGATATTGAGCAAGACAATGACTCCATTCAATGACCATCCAACAATATATAATAAAATCAAACCTGAATAATTACTTGGTCTATTAGGCTGTGTTTGATTTTTGAAATTGTCTTTTCCGACTCTGAATGTCATCATCATCTTAGGTCTCTAGTAGGTCTATGGATGGTTTCCTCTAAGTGAAGAAACTAAGCGTGACTGGGGCTTTGACATTTTGAGCTAGGTACGTAATTTGTTAGGGTAAGATTAGTTGTATTAGCCATTAGGTGTCTTTGATTTTCTGCTCTTCTTGGTCACCAGGCCAGGTGTCTACCTACGTTTCATCTCCTTGTCTCTGTAAACAACTCAACTTATTACGTTCAAACTTGTTTTGTATACTATGTCACTCCAACCGTATCTATACTATTTCCTCCTTTTTGTTTTTATTAAGTGATTAGGATTATTAGTATCCATAAAACATAATGAGTGATGCATGGAGCTACGGAAGCCATATCTATGTATATAAATTAATTATGTTAGTAGTGACGGGGATGGATTTGTGATTATTTGGGAGGCAAAATTATTAATAGGAAATGAGTCGAAAAGTAATGTTTTATGGCTATTTAAAACTTTAATAAATAGAACTAATTGATGAGCGGTAATAAACACCCTTGCTAGTTCACGCACTTAAAAATTCGCCGCTACCTCTAATTTAATGCAATGTATGAATGCGATAATATATAGTGAAGCAAAATACATGAATTGGAGCAAGGAGCTGTATGTACTGTATGGCCGTATACATGAGATTATTGAGCTGTTATTATTATTATTAGTGATTAGCTAGCTTTTTGTATCCTTTAACTATATTGGTTGCCATGATTAAGAAACATATGGTATTGATTTGTTATGTTAGACCTTTTGTCTCCAATATAAATAGGTTAAATAAAAGTGCTTTAATTTGAACAATGGTAGTAGGCTAATATTTAATAGTGAAACTAGTTTAGTTGCCCGTGAAAATCACGGGACGTTTATGACGATTCTTTCAAAAATACATTTAAAATATACTACCTCGTAGCATGTTTAGTTCTCTTTGTACCTACTAGTTAGTTTAACGCATGAAATATACATTTTAAATTATGATCGGTTTAATACAATACATATTTAAATGAAATTGTTCAGTTAGGCTATCATATATTTTAACTTAATAGTTACTTTAATGCATGAAATATACATTTTAAACTTTGATCGGTTTTAACAGAATACGTATTTAAATGAAATTGTTCAGATATGTTATTATATGTTTTAACCTACTAGTTAGTTTAACGTATGAGATGTACATTTTAAATTATGATAGGTTTTAACATAATACATATTAAAATAATATTGTTAAATTAAACTATTATATATTTTAACCTAGTAGTTAGTTTAACGCTTGAAATATACATTTTAAACTATGCTCGGTTTAACAAAATACGTATTTAAATGAAATTGTTCAATTAAGCCTTATTATATGTTTTACCTAGATTTAGTTATAGGGAAGAAAAAAAAGAACACACATTCTGTACAATTTTTTCGACACATTTTGTACAATGTTTTCGGTCAGCCAAGTAGCATTTGTAATTTAATAATTCTTTATGCACAAATTCCACACTACGGCGATCTCATGTGCAACCAACAAAAAAATGACAGTGACAACTTTTTGATAAATAGTTATCACTCTAATCAAATAGTGACCACTTCTTTGGGTTAAAAAATGATCATATTTTGCAAAAAAACACGGAATGAGTCCGTCACACAAAATAACTACTATTTTTTGTGTAGTATTTGTCTACTCCATTTTAATCGCTTGCACTTAATAAAACTTGAATATAAATTAGTGTTAACGGTAAAATCAGGAGTAATAAAAGGAGGCAATGAAGGGTGGACGGAAGATAAGGAGGTGAACAATTTTGCCTCTTCAACTCTTCTCCTCATACAGAAAACTGTAATTCAATGTAAATTTTCTTTTTGTTTATTAACACCATTTTTTTTTAGTGTATAAATAAAATGTTAGGTAGGATGGCTAGTGGCAAGTCTTGCACGAGCTTATGTGTCACTTCAATAGAGGCTCAAGAAACCTTTTACTGAGTAGAGAGAGAGAGAGAGGAGGAAGATGAATGAATAGACAAGAAACAAAAAAGAAGAGGTTTAATTTACTGAGTAGCAGTGAGGCAGTGAGTAGTGAGTGAGATTTAATTTTGTGTGAATTACTTAGTTGAATGAATAGACATGATTATAACTATTTATGTTTTTATAAATGAAGATGAAGATGATGATGATAATAGATGGAGGCAGGAGAAGATGGAAAAGATCTTGGTGTCAGGCAGCTTTATTACAAAGTTATTGTATTGTATGTATTCATCACTCTCACTACTTGGTTTATCCTCTTTCAAATGTCTTGTCAAATACTACTACTACTACTCAACCTGCATTATTATTCATTTATTCTCATCACCCTTCTCTACTGTTTAATCCATTTTGGTCTACTTTGTTTTTTCAATTCAACCATTTTCTCTATTCTCTTTTTCTAATTTTGTTTTCTTTTTCTCACCATCAAACTCCCAACTTTCAACAAACTTCTTTCAATTACTTATCCCATTTATATATAATCAAAGATTTTGCTTCTCATCTTCAACAATTCCCTAAAACCATTGTTTTCATATTCTTTTAGACAACGTATTGGTTATAAAACCTTACGCTCTCTCACTTAAATGTCCGTTAGTTTGCACATGCCCTTCCCATACCGTTGAAAAGTGGTTAGTTTGCACAGGCCCTTCCTATACCGTGTGCTGGTTTCCACTTCATGAATATGTGAGGGGTTTTGAGGTTGTAGGATTCGAACCTGTGACCTTCGGTCACACTGGCTCTGATACCATGATAGATGAACCATCTCAACCAAAATCTTAATGTTATGGTGAAGGCTTAACTATTATTAATATTCCTATTATATATAATGTCATATGAGAATAATTAATCATACTATTGTGATCTTATATTTAACTTCGTATCATGAAAAAAAAGAGAAATCCACAATAACTTGGGAGAGTAACCAAATATTAATCTAAGGCATAACCTAAAGGCAAAGTTTTGAATATAGCATTTAAAATCTTTAGTGATTACTATTTTGGAAATAGGTTATTAATGTTATTCTTATGTATAGGTTACTAGGTGTAAATGTTCGGAGTTAGGCGAGTAGATATTAAGACTCTTAATATGTCTATGTTGGAGTTGAGAGGTAGGGTCTTGTATAGAAAGATCATTAGTTATGTTGGATAGTATTAGTGTATGCTTAATATTCCGAGTTGAGCGTATAATAAGAGGAGTAATGGAACATGATATTAGGGAATTGGAAGAGTAGATAACATAGGCAAATCAGCAAGTTGAGTAGAGGGATGGTGACCTGCCAACAACTTGTGAATTGTGATATAATCATCTTCCCCACAACTTAGCTTCCTCTTATAACTTTATATTATAACCTTTGCTTCTCATATTTGTTTAGTTTGGCACACAACTCTCACTTCCCATTTCACTTTGCTTTTCTTTTAATTTCCTCCTCCTACTTCTCTAATCATTACTTGCTTTATTTGTAGACATACATGATTTAACTACATTATTATTATTATTATTATTATTATTATTATTATTATTATTATTATTATTATTATTATTATTATTATACATTTAATCGTATGATTCATTAATTAATTAATGTTATTATTAACATATCTATACTTTTTTCTACTACTTGTGTTTTGTGTAGTGTCGTAGGTGCATGCTCTACATACTGTTATCTTATGGAGATTTAATGCAACCTCCTCTAATCATGTTTCTTCCATGAACCAACCTCTTCGAAGTTCGAACATTCACACTTCCATCATTTATTCACTCTAATTCTATTCAACTTTTAATTGTAAATACAATCTGAATATATATATGGAGACCAATCTCACTAATATCGATCGAGTTGTATCCAAAATGGAAGACTATCAGATGCTTGAGCAGATTGGTAAAGGAGCTTTTGGAACTGCGTATCTTGTTATTCATAAATTTGAGAAAAAGAAAAGGTGACATCTTTCGTCTCATTTTTTTAAACAATGTCACTCACTTTGTTGGAAGATCATAACATATACATATTTCAAAAGTTGTCAATGCTGTTTGATTTTGCAGGTATGTCTTGAAAAAAACCAGATTGGCTAAGCGTACTGAAAGAATGAAGCGAATTGCACATCAGGAGGTTACAATAATTCTG
Organism: Silene conica; assembly: GCA_029255685.2. Lineage (NCBI taxonomy): Eukaryota > Viridiplantae > Streptophyta > Magnoliopsida > Caryophyllales > Caryophyllaceae > Silene > Silene conica. The sequence continues at coordinate 70,123,930 of CM055320.2, forward strand.
CATTTCGTACCTTCATTTCTTCTTACTTGTTAAAACGGCAGCAACTGTACCTAAACTTACACTGTTTTTCGAATGATTATAATATCACAAATATACTTTGCTCCATAATTGCATAGCCATCAGTTGCTACTTCATAAAATAGAAAGCACGAGCACATTAGTAAGTTACGTTTCTTCGTGCTGTCGTGTTCTGGTGTTCAATGAATAATTGTTACCCCTTTCAAATCCGTCAATTTATAAAAAGAAAAAAAGTAAGTCATGCCGCATTCTCATATATAATGAAAACATGGACTGATTGGTCCTCTGGTGGAATGAGGTGAAGTTCAAGTTTTAATTTGAAGTGAAAGCTTATGACATTTAAATTAATATTATCATATATAGGGCCATCTTACTCGACTTGTTGTGCTTATTTGTTTTTCATGGAAGGAATTAGTAAGCTTTCTGCTGATGCTCGAATGTCTGTTTAATCGTTGTTCATGTAGATGAGCATAATTGCAAAACTAAGCAATCCTTATGTGGTGGAGTATAAAGATGCATGGGTGGAGAAGGTAAGATGACAAGATGTCTTGACAATTTCTGTAATATGCAAAATGATCATGTAACAGTGTTACTTGAAGGGTAATATGTCCATTGCATAGAAGTTTTTAGGCTATAATTATACAACCGAATCTTGGATATAAAGTAATGCCTGCACTATCGTTCATCTGCCAACAGGATTGTTACGTATGCATAGTGACAAGCTACTGCGAAGGAGGCGACATGTAAGTTGGGATTTCATCATATAAAGTAACATATACTCATATAGTGTACTATTTCTCAGTTACAAACGAAAGCGGGTGGTGAAAATAAATTGATGAAACGTTCACAAATTAGGCAGAGCGATCAATATTGTATTACTGATGAAAATTAGAAATTGTGACTAATAATCTCTGATATTTCAGGGAACAGATGATAAAAAAGGCTAGAGGAACATATTTTCCAGAGGAGGTAAATTTTTATATAGTAATGCTAAAACTGTTGAAGTATCTGTCTAATTTTCTACCTCCCTTTTCGAGTTTTTTTATGTTAACTAATGATTGCCAATCTCAATGTTTTGTGGAAACTATGATTAATGTTAAAACCTTAACCAAAATTTCTGTGACATTTATTTGACAGAAAGTTTGCAAGTGGGTAACTCAGCTACTGTTAGCCTTGGATTATCTTCACTCAAACCGCGTTTTGCATAGAGATATCAAGGTTTTCCATCTTCTCAACTTATTTAATTACTACTACTTCATATTTACAAAATTACAAGAGACAGAAATAAGGAAATTTTGAGCATGAACGTCAATCAACCACCCATTTTGTCAAACTAATCAGATGCTTCTGTTACACCTCATTTTCAGTGCTCCAACATATTTCTCTCCAAGGACAATGATATCAGGCTAGGTGAGACTTGCACATTATACACTTCATATTTGAAGATTCTGCATAAAGTAATAGTACAAGTAGTCTTATAAGTAACTTGGTACTCCTTTCTACTCATTTTCTGATCAGACCTACTGATATCGTACAGGTGATTTTGGCCTTGCAAAACTTCTTGGGCAAGACGATCTTACAAATTCGGTAATACAATTATTGTGGATGACCTCAATCAGCTTATATTTTTTCTTGATTAACTCATAAAATTGACTGCTACTTAATATTATACAGATTGTTGGTAGTCCAAACTACATGTGCCCAGAAATCCTTTCGGAGTTACCATATGGCTACAAATCTGATATATGGTCCTTAGGTATGAAACACGAAAAGCTACCTTGTTTTATACTTGACACTTGGACCCACACATGTGTTGCATACTTAATACATTTTCCGAGTTTATGCAACATAGGATATATCGTTTCTTTTTTTTTGAGGAGAAATGTAGGATGTATCTTGACTGTTTTAACTCGACTATAAATTTAATAATGTACACATTTCTGATGACTTTGGCTGTCTGCTCTACAGGTTGTTGTATGTTTGAAATAGCAGCGCATCAACCTGCATTCCGAGCACCGGTAAGTAGGATGAAAATTATTCATATTTCACTTAGCAAAGATCATCTATTCACTCCAGTCGTTAAAACAGGATATGGCAGGCCTAGTGAACAAAATATACCGCTCCACAATTTCCCCTCTTCCAACTATCTATTCACCAGCACTGTATGTCAAGATATCATTCGATCAAATTTCTAGATTCTGATTTTTTTCGTAAATTTCTGTATACCGCCTTGTTTATCTTTACAAGTTGGATTACTGACTGTCAATGTGCAGAAAACGCTTGATCAAAACGATGTTAAGAAAGAACCCTGAACATCGACCAACAGTAAGTACATGTTTTAAGCTGATCATAGAAACTTGATTACGACCGTGTAATAGAAGAATTTATCAATTCGGATCATAAAGTAAGTTGGTATTTTAAGCTGATGCTAGTCATTAATTTGCATGTTTTTCCAATGCTCTAAGGCTGCAGAGCTGCTGAGAGATCCACACTTACAACCCTACCTTGCTCAATGCTACACATCATCGCCTGTATTCCAGCCAGTAAAATCAGAAGCCAATAGCTACAACACTAAGCCCAATATTTCCCGCATCACAAGAAAGCCTAAGAACCTACCTAATGGTAAAAAAGTTGCAAAAACAAGACCCTTATCTGATAACAAAATTGCTCAAGTATCTCACAACACCACAAAGGCATCATCCTCTGATTCTCAAGAAACCAAGGTCGAGACCAAAAGGGTCGATCCAACTAGCTGTTCTGACCGAATTACCAAGGCTGAAGAGGGCTTAAGGGTCATTTCCACGTACATCCAACAAATGAAAGATGGTGATGTAGCCCAAGACTTGCTCAAAATGTTGAAATCTAATTACACGATTGATCAAGATAATGAGCCGGAAAAACTTGCTTTTGAATATGTTTCCAAAATGTTGGAAAAGCTACTTCAAGGTGTTGACAGAAGTTCGAGGGATAAAGAGGCTACTATGAAGGGGATTGTTAAAGTTGAGACAAGTATACAACCTGATGAAAGAGCAGAAGCCTTAGAATCGCTACTGGAGCTATGTGCTCGTTTACTTAAGCAGGAAAAGTTTGATGAGCTTGCGGGGATACTAAGGCCATTTGGTGAAGAGACTGTTTCATCTAGAGAGACCGCGATTTGGCTCACCAAAGGGTTGATGAATATCGCTAAACAGGAGACATGAAGGTAGCATTAAGGAAGCGTTTCTTATATATGTTAAACCCTTAACTTCAAATTTTAAACATTCACTGCTCCAATCATTGTACAAATGAAACCAAGCGTTTTTTGCTGGTTAAATCGTTGATAATAAGCTTAAAAGGCTACCAGGATCAGATCATGCCCTGCTCAATTTCCCCAAAATCCGCCACAAACTTGCTACTTGTTAGAGAGCTTATAATGGCATCATTTATCATTACCTCAAATTTTGTTGATTGACTTGCTGTTTTATTTTAAAATATTGTAACTATTTTGTTTTAAAAACTGTTGCTTAATTTGTTCTAAAACAAAGTACAAGGTAATTTGTTTCCATCATATATACTTGAAACCCAAACAATAGTGGACTAAATGGTAAACTGGGAATTGAGCTAGGAGTAGTATATTTCTAATCTCCAAATAACCTAATCAATCATATCATTATTAAATCAAATTCTTAGCTTAAATGAGATGATCATATAGATTAAATCCTAAGCAACCTATATAATTATATTTACAAGCTTTATATCCGTAACCATTATATAATATATTATACGACTACTTAACATTCCTGGAATCATGATTCATGCATACATATGGTACACCAACATACATATGGTAGTATGGTACACCAACAACTGGCCAAAACTCCGACCTCATACTATTCAAAACAAATGGTTTGCAAAAGTCACAATTGATTCCTCAATTTAAGGTGCAAATTACGTCACCTTTCACTTCAAGAAAGCTGAGAATACTCACATCTTCAATTCCTATACGTATTCCCTACATCTCAATCATTCGTTTGCTTTGATTATTGGAACAGAGTATTATTTTATTGCTTTCCCTAGCATTCATATTATCATTCCTCCTTTTTTGCTTTTCTAAAATTAAATGGTTTTGAGAGAAAAAGAAGACATGATATGGTGACCGTATATTGATAGGTCAATCTGAATTACTAAACAAAGTGACTTGCGTTAAACAACAAAACTACAACGATTAGGAATAAGGAAACGTGGTTATCATACACCATGCAATATCTTTCCATAAAAAGTATAACTACTTAGATAAGATAAACTTCTTCAATTGTAAAAAACTTATCTTCTTCATCGTGTCATCACATTGTAACCTTATATTATATACATAGCACGTGATAATTAAAAAGGAAATATTCACGTGTTATTCCTCGAAAGGACACCTATCCACATAAACAAATACTACTCTAGTTTCAAAATTCAAACGCCTTAATATTATGACATACACAAATATACGACAGAGAATCCCGTCAACAAAAAGGAAGAAGGGCAAAATAGGAAAGTAGTAGGGTGGGGGAGATAGCTTTAGAAAAGAGTAAAAGAGGGGAGGATTTCGTTGGCGGAGAGAGAACGTCTCTAATATTTTGTGTGATTAATATACCCGAGAGAAATTGGGGAAAACTAATTAACACAAAATTTAATCAATTATTTTTGCGAATTCAATCAATCAATCTCTCTCTCTGTCCTCCTTTCGTCTTTCATTTATCTCCTTTCGCTCTACCCAGATCGATCTCCTCGCTTTTCTCCAGGTTTTATTTTGTTTAGTTAATAATAATCTCAATTCTTCGTTTTCATACCTAACTTTGTTATAGTTTTTAATTTTATAGGTTGATTTTGATAAATGAGTTTGAAATTCGCGTGTGTTTATGTTCAATTTGTGTAACATCGATTTAATTTTGGTGCTTACGTTTTTCATTTCGTAATTTTAATTATTTGTTTATCTAGTATTGAGTTTTTGTATTGATTTTCGTGTAGCTTAGCTTAAACACGATTTGGGTTTTGTTGTTTGTGATGTGATTTGATGAATTGTGGACGAAAGGTGAAAACTTTGTGTTCATTCTTTGGTTTTTGGTAAATAGTTGTCTTTCGTATTTTTGAAACTACTGTATATGTTAAAAAATTTGATAGCTTTTTATTCATTTGTTCCGTTTATTTTGGCAGTTGGGTGATTGATGTAAGCTAATTTGCTCTAATATTGACCAAATATGTCGTTTTTGAAATCATGGATACTTTTTGAGCCATTTGTTGTGTGAATTAGTTGCGTAAGTGATTGTTTCGAAGATGAAGAGATCATGTTTAATGGTTTTAAGATGTCCAAATGTTGACATTTGTTATCTATTTTTCATTGTTTAATGGTTTTAAGATGTCCAAATGTTGACATCTGATCAGTAGACACTATTGTGCATGCATGGCTGGAAATTGTAGAGCCGACCATGGCTGTGGGCTGTGTATGATCATGTAGTGCTGTTTTCAACTTTCGTGGTGCTAAGTTGGGATCCATGGAATTGTACAAAGAGGTGTTTTAAGTTGCATGATGTCAACATTAAGGCAGCCTGCACATCAATAATATGGCTCTCAATTTTGCTTAATTACATTCAAAAGTTTGTAACTGCTTGCCTAAATCTATCTACTTTTGCCTTCATGTATTGTGTTGCAAACTTGACATGTATATAGTGGGGAAGGTCTGATGATGCGAGTTGTGTTTGTTTGTTTGTTTATACCAAGTAAACTACAGATTTGTGGATGTAGGTTACCTGAGTTCTGAATAGAGAGCTTGTTTGGATATCTAGTTGTTCTTTCCCGTTGTTACGATGTTTTTCTTTCATGCAGAGCCCAAGAAATGGACCATGACGAGACTGGATGCCAAGCAGCCCCGGAGGGTCCAATCTTATGCGTCAATAACTGTGGCTTTTTCGGGAGTGTGGCTACCATGAACATGTGTTCCAAGTGCTACAAAGACGCCATTTTGAAGCAGGAGCAAGCTAAACTCGCCGCAACGTCTTTTGAAAACATCGTGAATGGATCATCAAGTGCCAGTGACAAGGAACCCGTTCTAATTGGCACTGTTGATGTACAAATTAAACCTGTAGAACTGAAAGCCATTACTACACCTGAGTCAAGCCCATCGGGCTCGGAGGAGAGTGTGGATGTCAAGCCTAAACAAGGGCCAAGCCGGTGCACCTCCTGCAAGAAAAGGGTCGGTTTGACCGGGTTCAGTTGCCGGTGTGGTAACTTATTCTGTGCCACACATCGCTATTCGGACAAACATGAATGCGCCTTTGACTACCGCACGGCAGGCCAAGATGCTATAGCTAAGGCCAACCCTGTTATCAAGGCCGAGAAACTTGATAAAATCTGAGGGTTGCAGGTTTCATGTACTCTCGTTTTCTGAACCAGACTTGTCTTATGTTGGCTGCATTATATCTGCAGGTGTCCTAAACAATCGATATGTTTGCTTAAGGAATGGCGTTTAGGGCATCTTTGCATCTTCAAGTCATTCTCTTTGTGATAGTTGTTGCCTCCATTATCTCTACCTATCTGTGCTGGTTTTATGGACATTCTCGTAAGTTAGCTTTGTTATGCATAAAAATGGGCTTTGTATTGCATAAAAATGGCATTATAAATGTGAGAATGGTTTGTATTACATGGGAGATGTGGAAAATGTTGTGTAGTTGTACGAATAAACTATCGAGTGGTTTGCCTTGTCTACATGTTGAATTCTCCTCGGACCACTCATAGTTGGCTTGCACCGAAACTAAGGTAGCTGTTGCTAGTAACAGGAAGATATGCGAAATACAGTAGCAAAGCGGTAACATAGTAATGAGTAACGAGTAATGAGTGAGAAAAATTAGGAGTTGAGGATGCATGGAAGTGGTGATGACAAAGTGCATAAAATTAGAGAAGGCAGTTGGCTCCGCTGATGGGAAAGTAGGCAAGCAAGTATCAGAAAATGCGTTAGACAAGTAGAAAATGTTGATGATGTTGCATTGACGCATTGTAGCGGCCCTTGCGGGTCATGGTCTTTTTCGATGTGAGTATCCATCACCCATCTATCTCTCTCACATTTGGATCATGCTGTGGAATAATCATCATATAAAGCTGTTGACAGCAAATAATAATAATAATAATAATAATAAATAAACATACCATGTGGTTTCTTCAACTCTATACGTGGGCTACATCGAGGATTCCGTTGAGGGCTTGAGGCATGCCTAAAGAATGACGACCCATTGTAAAACGAATGTGCGGCAGCCGGCAAGTGATTTTGCTAACATTTGCCAATTATGATGCTACCCATTTCAGCTTTTCACAAAAACACCTATTTAGTATTTACACTTCCACATGCAATGCACCCTTGAGCCAAAAGCAAACGGCATGTCATCCGGAAGGACCGGATCGGAAGGTGGCTACAAGATGTACGATTGATTGGTGGCGCAAACCATAATGGTTTTCGTCTGTGTACAGGGAATACTTTTCGGGTGGGAGAATAAGGTGTCTGTTTGTCCTCGAGAACATGCATCATATCCGACTCTCAAAACTTAAACACGGACAGTACGTGTTTTACTTCTACCTATTTTCTCGGGTAGGAATTAGGACAGCTATAGAGTACGCCAGACCTGAATATCAAAGCATAAGCTTAAACAACCAGAGTATAATCTCATTCGAAATAAATGCTTCCATCTCTTCCACCTTATATTAAGCTCTCTGTGTACCAATCTACAAATCTATTCCAACCTGGAAAGCTAGCAAACTTTAGTCCTAATAAAGAAGCTTGTTAAATAATTAGATTAGCAGAAAAGTAGTCGGCTTCAAAACTGGTGCAATTCTTTAATTTCTAGGGCCAAGTTTGTACACTGAACATTATTAGTACACTATTACTATTACTATTACTATTTCTTAGGGAAAACCCGTGTCCATAAAAACATTGTTCTTGCATAGTATGCGGTTGTTCGGCTTTGTGCTGAGTGTCTCAAGTTGAAGAACATGAGACAGAGTGGCCGTTTGTTGTCGGGATCAGCAAACTTGCAGGCGGCATGAGGCAGATGTCACCCTAGCCTATCCCAAGGGTAGGGTGCTTGTAAATATGTTGTCGTTTAATTTGTAGGCAGATGTAACCGGATTATTATTTAGAGTAATTAAGTAATTATGAATGAGGGAATCTGAGACAAGGAAGGATAGAAATTAAGGTTGTAGATGAGAAATGTAGTATGAGCAAAGAAAGCATGATGGAGAGGAGAAATGTGCCCAGGGAGAGGGCAAATGGAACAGAATACAGATTGATCGGGAATGAATAATTAACGAACGAACGAACGAACTGGGGTTATTGATTAGTGACTTTACTCTAATGAAGCTCTTTTTTCTTCGTATCATATCATATCTTGAATTCATGATGAGGCGTTTCAACCTAAATACACGGATGGATATTGCACAAAATTCTGTCTATTTCTTTCAAGTTTCAACACTTCCAAGTTCCGTCCCCACCTCTTTCGCCCTTTTTCACCACATCAACCATTCTTCTTACTTATATTCAATTCGTCTTTAGATCTATACACTTGCTAAGTTTTTTTTTTTTTTTTTTGGTTCAACGAAGCGCGCACTTTGTCGCATTACAAACACTTGCTAAGTTTTTTATAATAATAATATTGTCTAATTCTTCCTAATTAAAGGGTACAATAGTAATATTATCATTATTTATAAAATCTCCCAAAAGTAAGAAAATAGATAATAAGAATAAAATAGAAAATTATTTATAAAATGTGTTTTTCAAAAATATGCGCTCAATATACACATTATTAATTAAAATATCAGTTAAGGAAATACTCGTTACAATATACGGAGTATCAAAATTGAAATAGAAAGTAATACTATAACAAATATAAATATTGAGATAAAGATAAGTATTTTGGGTATTTGTAAATCTTCAAGTTGCAAAGTCAAAATATCTGTCAAATTGTAAACGTCAAGTACTCAAGTGGTGTCAAGTGTCAACTGTCAAGTGTTAACTATGAATTCCACCAATGCTCTTGTACAGGGAAAAAACGCAAATTCTTGTTTCAGACCGTCACTTTTGGTCTGAAATAATAAGACGGAATTTTGTAACCATTTTACATCCAAATGTAACCACGATAGCATTGTCAATGTTACAGCTTATGGTTACATTTGGCTGTAAAATGGTTACAAAATCCCGTCTTATTATTTCAGACCAAAATAATAGTCTGAAGCAAGACCCACTGGGGAAAAAAATATGAAGGTTACGTTTGATAAGGCTTTTAAATAGCACAAATTCTCATTTTAAATCATCGTTATCCGACTTAAGTGTAAAATGAGTCAAATACATACCAAATCACCATTCATCATCTATAAAATGGCAATTTTTTTGTCTTTATTACCGCATTTGTTAGTATTTGACTCATCTTAAATTTAAAACGGATAAGATCTGTTCTAATCAAGACTTACCGAATAAATAATTGTTTGGTATATTAAGGTAATTTATTTGAACAAAATTTTAGCTATTTTATTTTCTTAAAAGCGTTGGTAGCGGAAATGAAATGTTATTTAGAGTAGCGTTTAAAATATTAGGTACATAAAGTGATTTTTTATTCTATTCTTTCAATCTATAATATTAAATTATTATTATATCTTTTATGTCATTCAAAAAAAAAATCAGTTACATTTTCAAGTAGTTTACCAAATATTTATATGAAAATTTAGCTTATTGATTTTTAATTTTTCAATTATCTTATCAACTACCCCATAACTTAATTTACTAAACAATTTTTGACTCAAACCTAAGTAATCGAATTTGTATGTTTGGGTGTGCTAATCCAAATGGGATTCGGCTCTACAGCAAGTGGCATTGTATGTGCTGGTGATGATGTCGTCCGACAACAGAACCACTAATAATTATTTTTCATATAAAAGTTATCAGAAATGCGGTTCATATGAAAAAAGTGGACATTTGAAAGTGGGTACAAAGAGTTACGGTGAATTAAAATTGAGATGGTTGTAGGTGAAATGTAAGCGGTAGAGGTATAAACGTAAGATGGGTAGGTGTAAAGAGAAAATGATGCAGTAAAATAGAGAAGAAGATACAAGGCAAGGCATTAGGCAAGTGGTATGTTAAAATGGTGAGGAGTGGAAGGTGCATAGTATACTAGTGTTGAGTTGTGACTTTGTGAGAGAGAGGGGTCATACATACACATACATACTCATGTGAATGCCATATGACTATATGAGCCCATTTGGGCATATGTCCATTACTTCAACATGTGATAGTACAATGCTAGCCAGCCAGCCAGCCAGCCATCCATTTGCCATTTTGCCATGCGCTCTTTTATTTTATAACTCTACTAAACCAAATCAAAATCAACCTCCTCCTACATTATTATTATTATTATTATTATTATTATTATTAATTTTGTTTTCCTTTGCTTTTCTTTCCCATTTGCCGACCTTTGGTTATTTTAAAACCCCCCATCCATCCCCCCTTCTCTTCCCTTCCCCTCTACTTCATACGCATTTTCCTCTTTCTCCCCTTTCCTTCCCTTCATTCACTCTTACCATTCCTTCATTTCCTCATCCCTCTTTTCCTTTTTCTTTTATTTTAACATTTTTATTTACCTAAAATTAAAAAACAAAGGTTGAAACGATGGCACAGAATAGAGAGAAAGACGAGACCCTGGAGCTCCAAGTTCCAGCTGAATCACCTCTTTCTCTCTCCACCCCCACCGGCTGCGGTTCCATCCTACCTGAACCCACCCGTTTAGACAGGAAGGACGCCTGCCGTCCCAGATCCGACCACCCTACACCCGGTTCACCCCCACCCACAGACGAACGTAAAAGGACCGCCACCGATCAAGCTTCCAGACCTGACACCGCTAAGAGGCCGGTTAATCGTTGCTCCGGATGTAGGAAACGTGTGGGACTCACGGGTTTCAGGTGCCGATGCGGAGATCTCTTTTGCTCCGACCATAGGTACTCCGATCGCCATGACTGCTCGTACGATTACAAGACCGCCGGTCGGGAAGCCATAGCTCGTGAGAATCCCGTCGTCCGAGCCGCTAAGATCTTAAAGGTTTAATAATAAATGTAAAAAATAAAAACAAAAGAGGGGAGCGGGTTTGGGTTTAGGTAGGAGGTCAGAGGTGGATGTTGTCGAATTATTATTGGTTAGGAAGGGATGAGGTGGGGTGAAGGGTATTATTGTCTTTCTAATTGCAATATTGTATTCTGCGACTTTTTAGATTATTATTTTCTCTTCTCTTCTCTTGTCTTAGTCTTAATTTGTTGTTTGTGTGTTTTTCTACACAAAAAATAACATCTGTATGATTTGATTATTAGAATAGTTATAATTTGAATTATCTATGATGAATTTTCAAAAGATTATGTTGTAATTTGTAGATTTGATTGAATGACTAGTCAGTCTCAGTAGTCATATAATTTAATTAAACACAAAGTTAGCAGCAGCAATGTTGGAAAGTGGGTTAATTAAATAAATGTTGTCAAGTTGAAGCATAGAATTAGAGGGAGGAGTAGAACTGAGGCAAATTCATTGAATGGTGACGATAGGCATGGCATCATAGTATCATATGCCTTCATCTCTATCACCTCTTTGGTTTGGTTTGGTTTTGTTTTGTTTTGTTTTGTTTTGTTTGGTTTGGTTTTGTTTTTTAATTAAAATTCAAAAAATATAACAAAAGAAAATAGAATTCAAAGTTGAAAGTGACATGATGTTGGTTTACGGAAGGGGGTTTGGAATGGTCCAAGGGATAATGACGACGCAGCACACTGCTGACTGGACTAAGCTCTTCAAGCTTCCAACTTGGCTTTATCCACTACAATTACAAATCACGCCTAGCATTTACTCTATTACTCTATTTCTATTTAAACGGAAGCACCCTTTACATTTAGCGAATCAGCTCCGTTACTTACTACACCCACACCCACACCCACACCCGTTGGGTTGAATACTTGGATGCCTTCCTATTCCTGTCACAGCTTAGCCAACAGCTGTGTAAGCTACAAAATTATGTACTTGCTCCTATTTTAAGTTCTACTCCTTTATTTTGCTTTCCTATTCTGCTTGGAAAGAAAGGAAGTCGACTGTGCTCAAGTCGGATTCAACAGATGCAACATATTTGATGTCTTATTCTTGCTTCCTGGTATGATCAATGATGGATGTGCTTAAACTTTATTTCATTTCAGCTTCCCTCTCTTGTTTCTGGTTAGCTGTCTCCACTTCAACATGGAATGGGTTCATCATTTCTGCCGTTTATACACATACACTATCTTAATGAATGTTTGTTGCAGACTTTCAGACATAAAGGTAGCTTTCAGTTACAACAAAACGAGGTACACCAATACTGCCATTTTACACAAAACCCTCTTAGGCTCTTACTCAAGCTGTGCATACCAGATTCCCTCAATCTTCACATCTTTCGGAGTCTTTGCTCCCAAATCCGTGTCAGATGGCTGAAGGCTCTGGAATACTCCAATAATTTCGCCTGTTTCCGGGTTGCTCTTGCTCACACTCATTCTAATCTTACCTGTCGATGAAGCAGCATTCTTGACGTTCTCTTTTTGAAGCTCCTCTTCGTCTCCTCTTCCTCCAGCGGGCAACGCTACGGCATTGTCATAACCAGTGGACCCACCTCTTCCCTTTGGGTCTAGGAAGGACGAACCACGATATGACGGGACGAGGAATCCTCCACTGAAGCTTTCTGGTTTGCCTGATGCAACTAATTGCTTGACCGTGAACAAAAAGGGAACACGCTCTCCCCCTGGCAGCTGAACGGTGACAGCAGCATAGTCGATCCCGTCTTTCTCCTCGAACTTGACAGTACCGTCAGACGAGACTTCGAAGGGTCCCTCCATTTCATCAAGGGTGTATGTGAGACGCGTCATGAGCTTGGTGTCTTGGAAATCTGGCGGCGAGTTCTTGCTCACACCCTCAGCTTTGACAGTGAACTTGGTTGGCTCAAGGCAGAATTTTTTGGCTTGGTATTTGCCGGGTTTGAAGGCGAAGGAATCCGATCCACCTGCAAGGGTGGGGCACTGGTTTGCAGTTCCAGTTCCTTTGACTTCCATGTAAGTTTTGCTCTGAATCTCGTCGAAGGTTAGTCTCTTTGGAACTCCCTCTGCATTGGCTCCCTGTCATCAAATACAATTTCAGCAACAGAAAACGATGCTCATATATGTTGGCTGTTTAAGATGCTTATTGAATCAATCCTGCTGGTAAAAAAGAATAGTGATGCGATTCTATTACCATAAAGTTTAGTAGAGAAGCATTCACTTAGAAGTTAGAACCTTCATCGATAATATACTAGAACTGAGCCATAAAGTCAGGTTTTATGAAGGCGGGTTTTGAATCCTGGTATAGAGTCTAGCGTACTATGTTTCAGAGTTTCAACGACCCTTGCCAGTTATGTTAGCCGACATACATAGATTATCCACACAAATTTCGTAGGCTGGAAAACATGGTGCACTGTTCATTCTCCTACAAATTTAGTAGTCTGGAAGACATTGGGTCATCGATCATTAACTTTAGAATGCTTTATTAGTAATATTTCAGTAGTACCAAGGCGTTATCCCCTGTCAGTCTGCTACTATTTACTCCGTAACACCCATAGGGAAATAGGTAATTACATATCTGTGTTCCTAGGCCATTTGAGTGGGTTCTTCACATTTCCTTTCTATCTAGGCACATTATCTACACTAGAAATGATATCCACATTAATCACATACAGCAGCAAACGTAAGGTATGTGACGGAATGGAGTAGTAGGAAACATACGGAAGCAATGAGGGCGGAAGTGGCGAGAGCGAAGCCAGCGAGCTTGGTGGCATCAAGGCAGCGGTGAGCCAAATCCTTGACATCAGACACCCTCCCTGCAACTTGTTCAGTGCCGAAAGCCTTGGGAGTAGACCTGAGTAGAAGGGTGTTTCTAGAGGTAAGTTTAGAAGATTGCAGGAATGTTGTGGAAGCCTGAAGGGAGGCTGCCATCTCTCTTCACCTGGTTGTGAGTGAAATTAGACAGTCAATTTGGTGGCTTTGCCAAATACCGAGTATATGTTGGATAAAGAGATAGGATGTGAGATAATAGATACGACATACGAGAGGTGTTCTGTAATTGGTTTGTTTGCAGAGTATTTGTCCCTACTTCCTTGCTACAAGACTACAACTCTCTCTTGTTTACAGTTTACAACATTTGGAAACTTAAGACTTCACTTGTACACTACATTATCCATCTTGCATTTCACAAATGTCGTATTTGCACTCACCTTAGAATCAAAATCGCCAGATTTCCTACACTGTCTCATTATCATTCTTGGAGGGGCTATAGTTCAAATTTCAGAACATTATTTTTTCAAGCTATATTGTTTAATAGTACCAGTAAATATAGATAGTCATCATTAATTAATTAGGAAATAAATATTGTCCAGTAGAAGATCACCTAGGCCGTTAGACGGGAAATTTAAGTGGGAAAATTTGGAGATGTGTTCATGATTTTAGTATTACACTTATATCGATGTAAAAGTAAAGAGAATTTATACGCTTTACTCAAACGCAACTCTGAAAGTAAAAACAATGCATTAGCTTGACATTATAAAAATACACAAATTCTTTTGTAGGATGAAACTTCTGATTAAATTTAAGACGGATCAAATATTAATTTGTAGTCGTTGTATATATGAACTTTTGTACACGTTTTCATTTTTTATTCTTATTTTTATTTATTTTTTAGCATAAATTTATGTAAATAAACATTTTGTCATAAACTTAACATATAAAAAAATGAAATTGGAGGAGAGAACTTGGTTGGCAAAGCCACCAAATTGACCAAAATTAATTGGAAAATTTATTGTTGGGTTTATTTACCCTAAAATCAAGCAGCCAATAGAAATATTGTGGATTTAAAAGATAGAGAATATGGTAATGTTTGACCAGTTTTAAGATTTAAGAGGGATACTTCGATTTAAGCAAGACTTGATATAATTCTTAGACATAGCAAATTAACAACCTTATTGAGGAAGTTCCGTCAAAAATTTCACCCACGCTAATGGTCGACTGGTACTGGACTACTGGTACGGGGGATAACGCAAAAGGTGAGGTGGTGGCTAATTGGGGACGGCGGAGGAGGGGAGGGGAGTGCCAACAGTTTTAGGGAGTGAGGAGCACGGGGCACAGGGAGGTTGACCGACCAGCGTGGGGTCCGTCAGAGTAAGGGTTTAAAGAATGGTCGTGATGGTGAAGGGGTATTAGGAAAGGGGGAAAAAATATTGATTTGGTAAAGGAAGAAGATATGACGAGGATAACATTGTAAATAATGTATGTGAAAAAAGTAAAATTCGTATGCAAAAAATAAATATCAATAAATAAAAGTGAATCTGAAGTGAGTCAAGTGACCGGAAATTTGATGTTATCTTGCCAAATATTTAGTGTAGAAATTGTGAAGAATGATGTTACTCACTAAATAAGGATAAAGTAAAAAATATTTTGCATTATTCTTGAATGCCAATACTTATGTATGAATGAGAATAATCTAAATATAGTAAATGTGATGAAGATTTGAAGAAATAGGGAAATATCTAAAGAAGATGTAGTATAATAATTGTATAATTGTTTGGTTAAACAATCTTCAGACAAGATAAGGTTAGCGTAAGCTTAATAATGTGAAACGTGTTTTGACATGTAACATGTGACAAGCTTACGACGAATACTACCTGTTGCAAAAGATAATTTGTGGTGAATGAATGAATAATAGGTTGATTAGTTAGGTAAATGCAACATGTGAATGGATACTAAGATGATTTGTTAGGTAAAATGGCACTGTCCCAACGTATACACGTTCTACACAAAATAGCCTCTCATTTATGGAAATATATGGTAATACAAAATAGACGGAGTAAAGACATTAAACTCGTACTTACTTATCTATAGTATTAAGAATTAGGTTGACGGTGGATGGTAGATTATAAAGTTACATTGATATATTTGCAATAAACAACTATAGGGCAAACAAACATGCTTTAATATAAAGCGCTTCAACATCTACTGCCAAGGGGTTTCCCACATAGACAATTATTGTACGCAAATGAGGTGGCTTCG
Source organism: Silene conica (assembly GCA_029255685.2). NCBI lineage: Eukaryota > Viridiplantae > Streptophyta > Magnoliopsida > Caryophyllales > Caryophyllaceae > Silene > Silene conica. The sequence continues at coordinate 70,140,075 of CM055320.2, forward strand.
AGGTGATCAAATGGAGCCCCATTTGGAATTGGTCCACATAGGTGGTTATGGCTTAAGTCCAAATGCCCTATATACGCAGCCGAAGATATTGACTTGGGTATCGGCCCGCTTAACCGGTTATAAGACAAGTCCAGAGCTGTGAAATACGACCTCGGCCCAAACATATCGGGCAGCTCACCTTCTAAAGCATTTCTGCTCAAATTCAATATGCTCACACTCGACCTTAACAGACTCTTTGGTAATTGACCCGAAATCATGTTACCATCCAAATTCAGAGTTGACAAAACCGGCATTTTATCAAAGACATCCGGTATTTCACCCGACAATCTATTCAAAGAAAGATCCAAATCGGACAACCGATAAATATTAGCTATGGAAGCGGGAAAAGGCCCACCAAGCTGGTTACCACTTAGCAAAGCCCGACTCAACATCTGGAGCCGGCCCATTTCACTTGGCAACTCTCCCGAAAGTTTATTATTCCTTAGGTCCAGGTGCATCAACCGTCCCAAATTAACAAGGGATGGAGGGATTGAACCGGTAAGAGCATTATCAGCTAGATTAATAACAGTCAGCTCTTTCAACTGACCAATAAGGCTTGGAATCTTACCAGTGATTTTATTCCCGACAAGGTCGAGGTGGTGGAGGAGGATGAGTGAGGTAATGCACTCCGGGATCACACCGGAAATACCCTTCCAATCTGCAATAGTGAGGGTGCTAAGCCGATCTAGCTTGCATATATCCGGGGATAAGGAACCGGTCATGAACCCGGTTCGGTGAGCCCGTTCAAAAATCGGGTCTTCAGATTCTCCACGAAGATTAATCTCAGCCACCCGGCGTGCATCGTCACATGTCACCCCGTACCAATCATGACAACAATCTGGACCGGACCATGAGTTGAATATTCCCAAAAACGGTTCATTTAGAGAGGCCTTGATGGACAGTAATGCTGCCCGGTCTGATGGCCTGCAAGCATTAACCACAGTTAAAACAGGCACTAGGATAACTAAAAGGCAAAACCCACTTCTCATATTTCAATTCCCTTTCCCTCCCTCACTATTTATGTTAACACACTTGCTTGATGCTTCTTCCTAAAATCCTAATAAAAATGAAGTGTGATTTCTTAAATGGAAAGAGCACCTATGTGAGCTAATGGAGAACAATAAGCAATGGAAAGGCTAGTGTGTGTATATATAATATATATGGGATGAGGAGCGATAATGAAAGACACTTTTACCCTTAAGGAACTATTGATAATATAATGGCAACATAGGTAAAAAGATAAGACAGTAAATGGTATTCAATGAAGGAAAGCATTATTGAATATGGGAGATGTGGTTAAGAAGGTGGTGAGGGCAGAACACCCATGTGGGGGTTTAATGTTAGGTCCAGAGTTTGGGTCCTTGTGTTCTGCATTAAATTACTTCCTGCATTAACCCTTTATAATTTATAACTACAATTGTACTACAGTACCTAGCAGGTAAATTTTGAGGCATTTTACATTTATGGGTCTCATCAGAAAGTAATGTTGTTAATGCATACAATGACTCCCAGATAAGTTCATTCAAGTCAACAGGCCAAGATCAAGCTAGACTACAGTATGAAACATAGAGGAACTCTTATCTTTTTTTTTTTGACACATCCATCAATCATCGACTCATGACATATAATTTGGAATTGGTTGCCATGAAATGACATCTAAAACCATTCAACTAACCAGTAGAAGACCATGAAATAATTAGTGTGGCGAGTCATTTTAAATATTTAATCACATAAATTTAATGTCGAGGGAGAATTCAAATTCAGGCAATAGGTGAAATATGAATACAACAATTCATGATATTATTTCACAATGACACAAAGCATGAGATACACAGTAAATGCAGCCACTTGAAATGTGCAAGCAATGCATGTTTAGATCACATGACTACCCCACATTAGGGGAAGTTAAGACGAATTCTATCAAATCTTAAGAAATTGAATGATTGGAGATTTTCATGTGAACTCATCCAAAGCAAAAATACATGTAAATGGGACCATGATAACATGTTGCTGTATGCTGAATTGTATGATTCCTGTGGCCATTTGGAGGTCATCAAACTGTACTCTGTTAGGCTACTCTCCCTATTAAATCCCTTTTTTACAAGATAAATTAATAAAGCAAAAGAAAATTGGCAGAAATGTATTGGACGAAAGAAATCAAAGTTCTTTTTTTGTGTCTTAATCGTCTTCAACACAAGCAAGCAAACCCAACTACAGTCTCATGTAAGATTAACCCGAATTCTCATTAATATTCGTTATTTCTCATACTGAAACATAGGTTTCTATTCAAGTGATCTTATAAAGTTCAAAGCGTCTTGTTTATGCGGACACTATTCGTCACAAAAGACGGATAATAAGGCTAGAGGCTAGTAAGAGGGCAAGTTGGGAGAAAATTGAGCACCCCATAAATATGTGAGAGCAATACTATCCGTCTCCAGCTTATAATCCGTCTTCAATGAGATTTTGTGTACAAAATTAAGTGCATTGATTACGAAAATGGAGGAAGATCAAATTAAACTGATTGATGACACATCCTGATAAGTTTGAACTATTGAACATACAACCTTAAACCAAATTTGAACTATTCCACATACAACCTTAAACCTACCCAAGAATGACACACAGGTTAGATTAGAACTTACTCGTAGCTTATAAGTAGATTTGACTCGAACGTAATGCTTAGCCAGATTAAGGCACTTCATTAATGGTAAGCTGATATAAGTAGATTATGGCCGACCCACATGGAAAACTTTGGTATTTCGATGATGTAATTCACACATGATTAGCAGAAATTATTCCCTCGTTAGCCTAATAGAAGTCATGTCATTTAGTATTGTTTAGTCATGTATGATTTACTTATTCTCTTAAAAGCTTACATTAATATCAGAATTAAAGGATGTAGTCATGCAGGCAATGACGGAAAACATAAATTGGTTTTGATGGACAGTTGTGTCAGTTGTCCAGGGAATTAGTAAAAAAAAAAATCAAACAGTATGGAGATTGTGTTAAAATGTGTCTATAAGATAAGCAACAACCTGAACAAGGAGGCAGAGTTAGATTAAGTCCCTTTGTCTTCTATTTATTAGATGTCCGACAAGATTTTCTTTGTGATTACAGAGAGTTGTACGAGGGTGTTGTACTATTAATGGTGGTTTTAGTAGTGGTGAATAAGGGTACACCGAGGGAAATGCCTTTGACGGGATGTTATGGAGGAGGGCGACGTCGGCGCAGGATGTTATGTAGATCATGGCAGGCTGTGATGGTGGCATGGCAGTGATGGTAATGGACTGATAGATGGTAGTGGTAGACTGGTAGTGATGGGTTCTAGTACGGAAAGGGAGTAGGGAATGGATACCCCTGGGGTAAAGAAGAGAAAAAGGGGATGACTGATTGATTGTTATGTCAAAACCAAACACAGACAAAGAGCAGATATTCACAATGTACTCGGTAACTCCTGAACATAACGGCTTTGCTGAACGGCGGCACCGTCATGTTGTTGAAACCGGCTTAGCCCTCCTTACCCAAGCCCATATGCCTCAAAAATTTTGGTCACTTGCTTTTTCCGCTGCTACCTATTTAATAAATCGTTTACCCACACCAACGTTAAATAACCAATCCCCATATCAAGTGCTATTCGGTCAATCCCCAAACTACCTCAAACTTCGCTCCTTTGGGTGCTTATGTTACCCCTGGCTCCGCCCATATGCTCAACACAAACTCGAACCCAAATCTCAACCGTGTGTGTTTGTCGGCTATTCCTCCACCCAAAGTGCTTATCTTTGTCTTGAACCCGTTTCTAATCGCCTATACACCTCCCGTCACGTTCGCTTTGTTGAAACCGATTTCCCCTTTCTTCGACTAACCCACACCAATCCCACGGCTCTTCCTTCCCCGACTCAATGGTGCACACTAACCCTACCCATTCTACCTCCCTTCAACCCCACCACTGCCCCTCAACACCCCCCTCCTGTTACTCCCGAGACCACCCAATCCCCTGCCCCTCCTGAACTCTCTTCGAGGCAGCAACCCCAGCCCACTGCCCCTTCTTCGACCTCTCCCTCTACTGCCCAGCCCCTTCCCTCACCTGCTGCCTCACCCCTGCCCTCCTCCCCAGCCCCTTCCCTCACCTGCTGTAAATGGGTTTTCCGTGTCAAATACAATACCGATGGTAGTATCAAACAACACAAGGCCCGTCTTGTTGCCAAGGGTTTCCATCAACGCCCTGGCATCGACTACTCTGAAACTTTTAGTCCTGTCATTAAACCTACCACTATCCGTCTTATTTTAACCATTGTTGTCTCCCAAAAATGGCATATTCACCAACTTGATATTAATAACGCCTTTATCCAAGGTCATCTGACTGAATCCGTTTTCATGGACCAACCTCCCGGTTTTATTGACCCTACCAAACCCGATCATGTATGTCATCCTCACAAGGTCATTTATGGCCTCAAGCAAGCTCCGCGTGCCTGGTATACCGCTCTCAAAAATCATCTTGTCAGTCAAGGTTTTCGTAACTCCGTTTCCGACCCCTCCCTTTTTATTTTAATTAAACCTCCTACAAAGCCTTTTGTCCTTGTCTATGTTGACGACATTATCGTCACTAGACCCAATCAGACTCACATCACTCAGTTTATCCGTCATCTCTCCACCACCTTCTCCCTCAAAGACCTCGGTTCCCTCTCCTATTTCTTAGGAATTGAAGTTACTCCTACCAAGCATGGTCTTCACTTGAATCAGACTAAATACTTGTCTGACATCCTTTATAAATACAACTTCCAGGACAGCAATCCCGCCTCTACTCCGATGCTCTCACACCCGCCCCTTATTGTTGATCCGGCCAGCCCACCGGTTGCTGAAACGGACTATCGGGCCATCATTGGCAGTCTTCAATATTTGTACCTAACTCATCCCGATATCGCCTTTCCTGTCAACAAACTTGCTCAGTTCCTGACTCACCCCACGGCTACTCACTGGCTCGCCCTCAAGCGTCTTCTCCGGTATCTTAATGGCACTCTCCACCTCGGTATTCACCTTGCTCAATCGTCCCCTCTCCGTCTTCATGCCTATTGTGATGCTGATTGGGGCGGTGACCCATCAGATTATGTTTCGACCACTGGCTATCTTGTCTACCTAGGTTGCACTCCTATCTCGTGGTCGTCTAAGAAACAACGAGCACTGTCATGCTCCTCCACGGAAGCCGAATTTCGCGCCATTGCTGCTACTACTACCGAACTTCTTTGGCTCCAATGTCTACTCTCTGAACTCGGCGTCACCACTCTCGCTGCTCCCTCGATTTACTGTGACAATTTGAGTGCCACAAGCTACTCTACTAATCCGGTTTTTCATTCCCGAATGAAGCACCTCGCTCTTGCTTTTCATTTTGTCAAAGAACATGTTCGTGCTGGCACTATTCGCGTGCAACATATTAATGGTACAGATCAACTAGCAGATACTTTAACGAAGCCTCTCCACAAACCACGCTTTCTCGAGTTATCTTCCAAGATTGGTCTTCGTCTTCGCCCGTCCATCTTGAGCGGGAATGTCAATACTATACCTTCCACATTAAATCTCAAGGCAAAGCAAGAGGCTTCTCATTAAGCTACTGTACTTATTTCCATTCATTGTATCTCCTCTCCTTTAATGTATTTGCTTTAACTATAGTCTTTAGGTTTGCCCATGCTAGTGTATAAATATGTATGTACTCTTTGCCTTTCAATAACATACAAAAACAGTAACCATTATCATCCTTACAATATATTAAAAGTAGTGTCGGAAATTAACTCGACCTATAAATAGTATCATAAAGTAAAAATGTATAAAATTGATTGAAATGAAGGAAGTAGACGAATTATTTATTTACATTTAATTAAAATAATTCTTAGAAAGAATAACAAAGAAGAAAAAAAGTAGATAAATGATTGTTCAATTAAGAAAATTAAATGCCCAGAATTGGAATACGACGACAAGATTGTATGTTATGGACAATTGCACATGATGATGCCCAGAATTCACAAGTCAGACGGTTCAGTAATACTTTAACAGGGCACTCTCGACAGCACAGTAAAATATACAGATTACGGAGGTACTTTGGCAGATGAATTTGAGCGCCTGACCGGTATAACCATGCTCTTCTATGAGACAACAATCAATCTCATTCGAAACGCATGAAGGATTAAGAGTAAATGAAATAAGATTCAAAATTAAGGTTATGATCAATCATATATCATATATTTTACTAATGCAATAGCCACATTGGTGACTTGGCATCACAGAAATTTTTCAAAATCTGTTGTGGCAGAAAATTAGAGCAACTACCAAAATTCCAAAAAAAATTAAATATAACAAACTAATTATGAAATGGAATCAAACTTCCTAAACTAAAGACTAACTATAAGCAATAATTTTAAAAACAGAAATATTATGTATTGGAATCAAATCAAATTTGTAGTAGCCAAATATTATGGAATAATAGAATATTCTATAATTCCATAATATTCGGAAATTACAAAATGGTAATATTATATTCTTAGTAATCATATCTTCAAACTAATCCTATTTTCAATCATATTATATCTTTTCTATTCCGTAAAATATTTTATATATGATATAATTTACTCCCTCTGAGTCATAGTAATGGTTCCTTTACCTTTATGCACAAAAAATAAGGAAATGATTTTAAACCACACAAAATACCCTACCCCACCCTGAATTGATTTTGGACCACAAAAAAGTTACTAAAAATGAAAAGAAGAATCATCACTAAACTCGCACCAAAAAGGAAGTAAGAACCATTACTCCGACTCGGAGGGAGTATAATTTAATTTTATATTTGTATATATTCTTTATTATAACAGTGCAACAACTATAGCGTAACACAATTTTTTAAATAACACCAATTAATTTTTACACGAATAATATTTATTTAATATATTAAATGGGTGGTCGTTTAATAAAAGTTAGATATTTTCAATGTACTCGTGAAGACAAATCAAACAAGATCCCGCATGAATATATTTTCTCTTAAGTATTAGGAGAAAATTGATGCCGAACGTTGATTTGTAAATAGTGTACAAAATCCAAATATGTAATGTGGATATGAATGGAGGGAGTATTGTCTTGGTGTAAGACAGTTGCACACAACAAATGATGTTTAATATAGAATATAGAACATCGTTACTAAATTTAAGCAAATTTACGTTTTCAACCCAACTATACATTTACTACTTAAGCTTCAACAGATTATTTACGTTTTGGTTTAAATGTGAGATATGTAATATACTATTTAATTGTAAAAATATTTTACATATGTAGAAATGGTGCAATACGTAAAATCTAATTAACAAAATATATAACAACTCAGGTAAACCGACATATATGATAAATCATTCGAAATAAATTTATCCGTAAATAATTAATCTGTTTATATTTCATATTATTAAAGTTCTAAAATAATTAATTTCTTTATCTTTATATTATTAAAGATATTAATTTCATATTTATTAAATTAAAGTCTAAAATAATTAATTTCTTTATCTTTATATTATTAAATATATTAATCTAAAATACTAAAAACACCCGTGAATTTCACGGGTTACAACCTAGTATCATAATAATAGCAGAAATAATTTGTTAAATGTAAAACGGAGGATATTCTTTCACAATTCAATTCAGGACATCGTATGTTTAAGGAATGTCATAATGCCAATAAGACGGAATCAAGCACAAGCACAAAAGACATGCTTAGTCGTATCAATGTCGATTAAGGTAACTGAAGAATAAATAGGTGAATAAGATAACTAGTTAGTAGGCAAAGAGGTGCATTTTCGAAACCGGAATTGTTGGGGAATGGTGATATTATGGGTCATTTTATGCACAAACCATGAAACAATTAACTCAAACAACAACGTGAATACAAATAACTCAAACAACCGTATTTAATTATTTGGTAGTCAAAGTAAGGAGAACGAGTATGACGAAGTTAGTCTGTCAAACGCTGAACGCCTGAACATGGAAGCAACTAGTCGCTGTCCGGGTTGTAAATTTCAGGAAAAAAAAATTAAAAAATCAGAATTGATGACGTGGACCATTTTTGGTAAATAGTTTAAAACCCGCTCCATTTTTTTAAATAGTTTAGATTTCGATCTCAATTAAGCGAGCAAAGTTTCTCAATCATTCGGACTTGGATTACTTGGGACTTATTCACTCTAGGCGAACCAATCGCAGTACTAGGAAATCAATTTTAGGCCCAATATAGTAATCGTATTACCCAACCTACTATTGATCGTCGCCACATTACTAATGAACTTCCTAAACTACCCCACGAATAGAATTCTTAATTCTTATGAGCAAGAATTCGACGCGGAAGCTAACTGAAAATATGGTATTTGAATGTAAGGTAATTTTGTGGTTGTGATTGAAGGTAATGGAATTATGAACGGTTTGGATGTTGGGAACGAAATTATGAACGGTTGGTTGTATGACTGGTTTTTGTGACGGATGTAATTTGTGGGAAATTTCCTTAACCTAGACCTATATGCTGGGTCTAGGCTAACCAATGATGAGTTATAACTTAGACCTATAAGGTATAACTCGAACCCTAGATTATAAGAAAACTTATAAACCAAATTTGTATTAATTCTTGAATGTATTCTTCTACAACTGAACGAAAAAACTCCATTATATAAGGTAGCTATGCTCGTTGAATGCCCCTAAACAAACTATAACAAGGAAACTTACTTGCTAACAAACTCCTAACAAACTTCCTTCTTCTAAGGAAAATCCTAACAACTAAATTCTATCAAATAATCAAAACTATATCTAAATAGATTTCAATCAGATCTAAAATTATAAACCTACATTTTGTACCAGAAAAGGCAGCATCACAGATCCATGCCCACAACAATCAATTACCTGCACGGCTGCACCTCATATGCACAAGTGGATACTACTTATGATATTTATTACTCCCTTTGTCTCAACCGTTTGTTCACTTTTTTTATTCTTTACAAGGATATTTTAATCAAAAGGTAAACAAATGGACGGGGGAGTATGAGTCTATGAGATAATAAGGGATTGCACTTTAAATGCAAGTAGGAACCCAACAAATTACGGTAGGGTATATCTTACCCTACGTTAATTGTCATATCTCAGTCTTGCATAGTCGTGAATCTATCAATGAAAAAAATATATATGGCGCCCCGTATTGTATTACAGTAGGCGTTATGTACACCCTTCCATATGTATAGTTATCATAAATTCATAATTATTGTATAGAATGGTTTAGAAAAACGTACAACGTTAGACTGGAATGTAGTCTGCTAAACCTTTTGCTCTTTGTTGAGTTCCATTCATACATAGATAGATAGAGAGAGAGGTGGCATGCTCATGGACTCCCAAGGCTAGGATAAGTCAAAATCCAAAGGTAGAGTTTTCGCTTGATGCTAATAAAAAGGGTCTTCACATCAATTACTCTGCAAAACCCAAAGCATACAAGTCAGAAATATGTCCTACAGCACCTATGCAGTTGACAAGTCAAAATGTAGTAGCATATTGAAGGTATTTATATACTCGAGAACACTCAAAACAACAATTAGAGCAATGCAATTTAGATTTCACTTCCTGCATACTAATATAATGGACATTTCCCTCTATCAATGTCACAGTGCAAGTAAAATACCCCTTAATGACCAGACTTCTAAAATTGTTTAGCACTTTGAGCGTAATGATCAAGCTCGAAATTTTCCTTCACACCAAAAAAAGAGAATTGGTCCAACCTTTTGTCACAATTAGTACGCATTCAAGTTTCCAATGGGTCATTAATATTTCACATGATTTATGTGATCAATGAAATGGAAACTGGAAAGACGGAGAATTGCTAGCTGGTCCAACAGTTTTATTCATCGTCAAGGAACTGGCAAATTTCAATCATGGCAACAATACTCACTTTGTTGCAAGACTGCAGGAATTTTTACTGGCAAACCCATGAATATATTATGTAGATATCCTAAATACGAGTCTTTCATAGTGCTACGTACAGATACAAAATGTTTGATTCCTCGTATGGAGGAGTGTAAAATAATAATATGATAGGAGTAATTGTTGGGTGTATAAGACGAACTAATCTAATCCCGATCTACTAAGAGCAATGCACGACGGTGTGTCATATACCTCCAAACCCATATAAGTAACCTGCCTTCAACTAGCACTAGTAGCATAGCAGCATAAGAGTATGAAATTCAAGGTGCAGGTTGCATCATAAATTCATAATCAAAGTATACAGTTAACATTGGTAAAAAAGTGGAAGGATGCAATTGCACTTGTGCATCAATGTGTACTGATGTCTTTGAATTATGATCTGGATTCTGGATAGTGGATAGTGGATAGTGGATACTGGATTTAGGGAAACAGTGAAACGCGTAAACGAAAAGAAGCACTAAAAGTCATGAATCATGCGTGATATAATCTAATGGTTATGAATTGTGAGTGTAAGAAGTATGAGCCTAGCAAACAGTAACACGAAGGTTTATCAAGCTAAGCACACAAATATAAGATACATCTCCCTTTGGCTGCCTTTTCATTAGTGTACAAGTGCGTCCAAATAGGATAGCCGTAAAAAAGACACTGGCCAATATTCAGAACAAAACTACAGCACCTTCATGGCGCAGGAAACAACAAAGAGTTCTGACTCGTAAATCAAGGCAATAGTTTAGGTATACTGATAATATAATGAGTTGGACAATTGCAAAAACACATTCTGATCATGTTCATTTTCGAATTTATTTATGGTGTCGAGATTCATCCTGACTAGAAGACATGTTACAAAAAAAAAGTGGCAAGGAAGAATTAAATAACAATCATTTAGAAAGAGTAGTGAAATACAGCAATGCGATTACATCGTCAAAATTAAAACCAATTGGGTGCCGCAACAATGAATGACGAAAAATTACACACACAAAAAAGCAGAAGAATTCGGTTATAGCGAAGGAGCGACTGAATTGGCAGAAAAAAATTACAAACACAAAATTAAAGTTGAATTAGGAATGAATGGAGGAATATAATCATAAATTGAATTAGGAATTACGAAATCCTAAATGATGAATCAACTTGATTTAGGGGAATGCGGCGTGAAGAGTGACACATACATACGTAATACGTTGGTGATTTCCCATTGGGATTTTGGCAGGTGGGAAAGGAGAAGACTGCTGAAAATCGATCCCCTCTTTCAATTTTCGAGTTTAGTTATGGACTAGACTGAAGACTCTGCTCTGCTCGTACAGTCGTGCCTGCTTTTATAACTTCTGGGTATGAATCCAACCCATAGCCAAGCCCAACACAGCAACACTGCATCTATTTATAGATGGCCCAATTCACCATACCATTAGGGATGTCATTGGGGCGGGGCGGTGCTGGATATTGGCTCCCCCGTACCCGTACCCATCAAGAAAACCTCGTACCCATCCCCGCCCCACCACCCATGGCGGGTACAAGTTTCCAAAACCATCCCCGCCCCACCACCCATGGCGGGTACAAGTTTCCAAAATCATCCCCGCCTCACCTACCATAAATTTTTTCCGATATTTTTTCGTACATGTTGGTTAATCACTATTAATTTCTATTTTCAGAAATTTGTTTATATAATTTTAGTTATTTATCAAAGAGGTTAATAAAATACTTTATAAAATAACTATTTTTAACATTACGTCTTAATTATAACAAATAATATTTGTAAAATTATCGTAATAACAGTATTAAGTTAAGTAATAATTGACGGGTAGGCGGGTATAAAGCGGGTAGCACGCAAAAACCATCCCCGCCCTATTACCCATGGCGGGTACAATTTTCGTACCCCATCCCCGCCCCACCACCCGCCAAAGCTCTACCCATCCCCGCCCCAACTGGGGCGGGTGCGGGGCGGTATCCACTTGTACCCGCCCCAATGACATCCCTACATACCATCCACGCACATAGCCACCTAATTTTTCTTAATTAATTTTCACTACCACCTTTTATTAATCAAAATTAAATACAACAATGAGAAATGTAAAAAATTTAAGGTACCAATATTATATAAGTAACTAGTTTTGTAACCCGTGAAATTCACGGGATGTTCTGTTGCTAGTGTCATATTTTTGTACTTTAATACAATAACATACTACAATCAAGTCAACTTACGATTTTCGTGTTTTAAGGGCTTTATAAAGTCAATTAGTCTTTTTTTAACACGGTTTTCCATAATTTAAAATGCTATATAGTAGATACACGCACCTACCAAAAGTAAAGTAACTCGATGCAAAATAAAATTAATTAGTTATGTAAGTATTCATATAATTACATTATACAAAACTATATTATTGTCAAGCAAGGATCTACAAAAAAGAAGCTCACATTTTAGATATTAAAATTTCATCAATTGTGAAAATAAAATAAAACACACGATTATGAATCTTATGACATAACGGTCTTTTCACAACTCCCATAATATTGTAGTTAATACAATAATAAATTGCGGAACCAAAAATTTGAAAGGAGCAACTTGAACAACTATTGGGTCATCATTAGGCCGAATACTTCATCTGTTAAACAATATTATACAAAAATGTGTTATATCGTCTTCTTAAAGTTTTCATTTTCAGCCATATATTTCAAAATATTTATTAAATAGTAAAAAAATATCGATCATTCACGTTATTGTCGTGAATTTTTAGTTAGTACGTATGGAATATATAGTTGTTTAAGCAATTATAGTATTTCACTTCTCCATATAATCTTCTTTTTCCATTGAATGATACCTATAAAAAATAGTAACATATTATGGTTATTAACTTAAGTTTTCCCTCTTAAATAGTGAAAGAAGAGGGAATGAAAATCAAATCGCAGGGTGTAAGTAATTTACCTTTGAAAAGATCAAGACCACAAATAATCTTGATATTCCCTAAATGAGAACAAAATAAACACATACGTGAAAGTGAAAATGTGATGAACCTTTCATAACCCACTGCAACTTCCATAAAAAATAAACTATTAGTTAATAATTTTAAATCTTAATATACTTAGCTTGATGGGGATAAAATGATAGAAAATATTAGTTGCACATGATAGTCTACATAAAGATAAGAAAAAAAGTGACTTATAAATTTTGCCTTCCATTTCAAATATATAAACAATTGTGGAGTGTTTTATGACTTTTAAGTATCCTTTTTCATTATTCTCAAATTTAATATATACATAATTATGGATTAAGCAAGGTTCATGAATTTTGAGCATCATTTTTCTCATTATTATCAATATAGGCATAAATATGAATCAAGTTAATGACTTTTGAGTTTTGAGTATCTTTTTTCATTATTATGAAATTTAAAATAGACAGAAATATGGAGCAATCAATTTATTAACATATTATATTACAAAAATTAATTAAATAGAAAAAAACTTTTAATTAATTTGGTGGGGATTAAGTATTATGAAGAGTTTTAATCAATTTGTTATCATGTTTAAATAAAAAAAATAGGAAATAATGTTAATAAAAATGGCGGGTGTTAACTAATATGAAAAGTTTTTATTATTTGTTAACATTTTTTATTAAAAAAAAATACTCTTAACTATAATTATAAAATTTATTATCATATTTTATTACAAAAATTTCAATTAAAATGTCAATATTAATTATAAATTATGAAATTTTGATTTAAATTTTGAAGGGTTACATAAATTTTGGAAAATAATATATTTAATATTCAAAATTAATTTAAGAATATTGATAATATCCTTTAATATTATAGAGAAGTGAATTAAATTAATTTATATATAGATAAGAGAATTAAATTAATCCATCACATAAATTCGCCATGTCACATTAAAAATATGTTACGTACGTCACATTTAAATATGTCAAGTCACATTAAAATTTGTTATGTCACATTTTTTAGTTAAACTTTTAAGAAGGTTTTATAGATATAACATGTCAGCACATAACATAGATACATACTACCATTTTATATTGCACACGTCATAATTAAAAAAATTCCGACAAAAAAAAGTATTCAAACAAAAGAAAAGTGGAAAGAATATCTATTACCATTATTTTCCCATTTCATGTAATGCTATTGATATGTAAGTATGTCACGCTCCTGCAATTTGAATACAAACACAAAATAATAATTAAATTAGATTTTTATTCTAACTATTAATTCATCATATAAAAACTATAGAAAGCAAAACAATTCCTTTATTTCTTTATGTATATATAGTTACCTACCAACTTTCTAAATAAAAATAAAAATTAGGATTAGTGTGATATTTATATTAGATCATTTTTATAATTCATTATCTCATTAATATCACCAATTTATTTAGGGGAAGTAGAAAAGTTGTGAATGAAAAGTTATAATATTTATGATAATATAATTACAAAGTACAATAATGGTGATTAAAAACATACTATTAAATAAAAGAAGTAGATGATAAATAAATTATGATGAATTACGAACAAAAGTTTGGAGTGGAAACCAAAAAGTTTGTATTAATTTATTTTTTGTGCTTGTAACTAATATTTTATAATTTTTTTATATTTGTAAGCATGTGATCCATAATATTTTGGAGATGAATTTTAAATGACATATGAGTAAGTGAGGTGTTTAGTCCTTTTCTTTTATATAATGTTGTTGCGAGTTTATTATCGTAGTGCATTTTTTACCCATCACCGTAATTTTCATTACTTGTCTATTAATCTAACCTAATACTTTGAAATCTAACTATATAATGTGAATTTGTAGAGGTAAAATCACTTTTAAAATTTGTTAACTCATCAAATATTTAATATGCTCAATTAATTTAAGAATAATGATGATAGTTAAGACATTTTTGTAAAACATTTTAGTATATGTATTTTCCCCTTTCTTCGACTAACCCACACCAATCCCACGGCTCTTCCTTCCCCGACTCAATGGTGCACACTAACCCTACCCATTCTACCTCCCTTCAACCCCACCACTGCCCCTCAACACCCCCCTTCTGTTACTCCCGAGACCACCCAATCCCCTGCCCCTCCTGAACTCTCTTCGAGCCAGCAACCCCAGGCCACTTGCCCCTTCTTCGACCTCTCCCTCTACTGCCCAGCCCCTTCCCTCACCTGCTGCCTCACCCCTGCCCTCCTCCCCAGCCCCTTCCCTCACCTGCTGTAAATGGGTTTTCCGTGTCAAATACAATACCGATGGTAGTATCAAACAACACAAGGCCATGGGGAAGTGGGGTTATGGTGTTAAAAGCCATGATTAGGTAGTTGGGGTTATGAGGAATTGTCAATTTTAGTTAATCTAGGTTTAATCTCACCCATTGAATAGTTTTAATCTAAGGGCTGATATTAGTACTTAAGGAACACTAAGGGGGTGAAGTGGTGAACTCATACGATTCTAATTCTCTCTATATATATACGATTCATTGACTAATTCATATCCAGATATAATCTCCCAAATTGTTCTTGATATTTATGTCTATACGGAGAGTGCAAATTTTCTGCAAACTCAACACCAATATCTTACTTCTCTAATTGTCCTGTCTAAAATATCTTTCACAAAAAAAAACAAATAAATGTAAACCGCAAAAAAGCAAATCTCCTACTCCGTATGTACTAAAAGATTAACACATTTTCAAATTTTCACGCTTAAAATTTCCACGTAAGTGCCATTTGACTAGACAATACTTGTTTCTTAATTATTAATATTGACTATCTATATTTACTATATTAAATAATATTTATCTCCTAATTAATCTTATAACATCAATCATTGTTTAATCTTTTACCTAAATAAGCTCAATATAAAATATCCATTAGAATAATTATTTATGCAATTTTTCTACTATTTTAAACTGTATTAGTTTGATTAATTGTCAATTTGTTTAGGGTATTACTCAATCATGGACGAGTTTTACTCAATCATGGACGAGTTTTACTCAATCATGTACATGATTGATCATTATACCCTATATTTTCAAAACATTTACAATTTTATTTCACCTCCTCACTTTCATTATCAACCCCAAATAATACTACTAAGGGGGCGTTTGGTTAGCGTCTATAAGAAAGGGAAAGTAAAAAAAAGTTACTCATTTTCTTTGTTGGTGTTTGTTTGACACAAACAAAGGGAATGAAAACTCCCTTACTTAGTGCTTACCCCTCAATCCATCTTATTCCTTACCCCCACCCCTTAGGGTATGAGATTTTATTACTCTTCTTACCCTTCAACCACTTTCTTTACCTACCACCACACTTGCAACTATCACCACAATAGCCACCAACAAACCACCACTACGATGCCATCGCCACCCCCACCACCCCCACCACTACCACTGCCACCACCGCAATGACACCCCTACGACCACCGTCGCCATGACACCTACCACCACTTCTACCATTACCACCTCCATCACCGCCATGACACCACCCCCACCACTACCACTGCCACTACCATCGATCACTGCCGTAACCACCACTATCGCCGCCGCCATCACCGTCGCCGCCATCACACCGTCACCACCGCCATGACACCCCCATCACCATAACCGTCGCCATGGCACCTCCATCACCATAACCGTCGCCATTAGATAAGTGGTTGTTTGTGGTGGTGTGTGTTAGTGGTAGGAGTGAGTGTGAGTTAACCATTAGTTCCCTTTCTTAGTGTAGCCACACAACCAATTAAATTTTAGGTAATTTTTTTTTTCCTCTTACCCTTTCTTATTTCCCCTCCTTCTCCCTTTCTCTAACCAAACGCCCCCTAACATTTTCCCGTTTAGGCTCTAGCATATCGATGAACTTGTCATATGTGTTATTCACATTGATTAAAACGCCGATGACTATAAAATTCTTCTTGGTGACTGGTTCGAATTTGTTTCTTTCGCACATTATTTGGCTGGAATGGTAATCATCTCCTCCCATCCCCCAAATTAATCAAAATGAATGGCTGAACCATGTTTCTAGCACTGTCAAATTTCGTCATTAATCATTGAACATCCTACAAATCTAATATTGTACCATTGTGATAGGATTCAATCAAAATAACAATCGAAAAAAGAAGAATAAGGAAGATAATGAACAAAACAAAAAACGATTTAAACAAACCCTAATTTAATTAGTCTAAATCAATTTTTTAATTTCATGGTAGAGATTAGAATTATTATTTGATCGATACGAGAACTAACATCCATAATTGTGCGATTTTGACGAATTTGAAATTTTTGATTAATTTTGTTGGGGAAGAATTAGAGAGATTTTTTCGGAAGAATTAGAGAGATTTTTTCTATTTTTAGGCAAAGGGTATAGAATGAAAAAATAATGAAAAAAAAGTTTATGAATGAGTAAAACTCGTACATAAACAATTGCGTTTTTTTAATATCCTATATATAAAAGCAACAAGCACAGTGCTTAGGTGTCGCACTGTGGTTGAAAGTTCATTTTTTTTAATTTTTTTTATATAAGGGGTCCACCATGATCTATTTTTACATTTAATTTAGGAGAATGAATTTAATTCGATGAAATAGTGTGCCACATGATTTAAATTGCTCAATATTAACACAAATTTGTTAACTTGATTATGATAAAAAAATAAAATAACAAAATCAAATGCTGAAAATCCAATCTACAAATTTAATATATATAGTAACATGAACTTAATAAAAACAACAGTAAATATTCAAATCTGTTAAATAGCACTTTGTCAATTTGATGAAAAAAGGAAAAAAAAAGACTCGAAAATTAAAAAATACAACTACTAATAATAATGACGTAAAAATGAAAAAAAGAATTATCGAAATTATTCACATAACAAATTTATGAATAAAATATTACTTAGTTAAATCTGTGAGTAAATTATTCACAACATCGCAAGTATTAGATCTACAAAGCTATAAGTAAAATATTCACATAAAGAAATTTTAAATAAGGTGCAAAATATTTAAATATGTTAAATTTGCAACAAATGAAAAATAATATAGAGTATAAAAATTATTAAGATTTTAGAAATTATTAGAATTTTAAAAAGCCAAAAAAAACTAATTTCCCTGAAAATAAAAATGACTGAAATGCATAACAAAACTACCTATTGAGAATGAGGAATCGTCGTCTAGATTAGACAATAATAGTTTGAGTGATTAAACCCTTAGATTAAATGACTTGATTAATGATGATCTTGATTCTTGAGTAAGAGGGAAAAGACGTTTAAAATTTCATATTATTTTGAGTGAGAGGGTGAATTTATCATCAGGGAAAGAAGAATTAAAAGTCAGGAGTAATGTAGGGAAATGAGGCGCATTATAGGTGTTACGAGATTAGGGATGTGAATTTTTGTTAAAGCCATTAAAGGAGATTGGGAAAGATTGTGGAAAGTGGGAAGACAAGGGTGGGGACAAGGGTAACGTAGGTTAAAATTAAATAGAAAAGTGTGAAAAAAATAAGTGATGTTCATATTGGTCAATGCATAAGCCCAAGATATTTACGTATCAATTGGATGAGTTCTCCAATCGGACTTATCGCTTCGTTTGGTGGATTGCATAAATGTGGTTCGGTTCACTGTATTAATTCATTTCGATAGCCATTGTTAAAGATCGTCGATATATTTTTTACACATTAACAATATACTTTTATTAAAATATCGAGGTTTTTGTTAGGTTCGTTGTTTACATTCTCTAAATTCTTTAAATTGCAAAAATTCAAATTTAAAATTGAATGACTTGATATAAAACATATTCATCTTTTGAATCTCTTCTAAATAATAACAATATTTAAAGTAACATATCCGTACAATTTGACCACGTCTTTGTTATGTTTGTATTTAAATAAAAGTTTTGAACTAAATGAGATATATATTTTTATTGTTTGTTTAGGTAGTTTGAATATAAATGATTATTTATATAATTAGAAGTATGTAAGATTATCGTTTACTTTTAGTTACTATATATTTATTTAAATATTATATGTTAATTTCACGGGTTTTAAGATTAACAATTTGACTATTTCAATTTAAACATGCACGAGTTAAAATTTTACTTTTGTCCCTAATTACTAACTAAAGCTTTGTACTTAATGAACTATAGGTCAAAATTTCTACTTTAAACATGCACGAGTTTCACTAAATGAAAAACGGGTTTAACAATTTGTATAGATGTGCAATTATTCAGATTCATGCATTTCCATTAATTCCGTGTTAATTTTTATCCAAATAATTTTATTTCATCTTATACGAGGCAAACTTTTTTAAAGCCGCCCAAGTAACAAAACATAGTAAATCTCAAAATTAGCCGAGAAAATAACATATTATATTAGAACTTAGAAGTACTTAGTTAATTAACCCTAAAATATCATAATGTTAATTGCAAATAAATTTTTTAATTCACATCTATATAGTCTTAACTCTTACATATGACGTTATAACACAGTTATTATATATGCAAATTAAATTTGTTAACAAAAAAAGAAAGTTATTTTACTACTTTACTTTAAAAGTTATTTCCAAAGATAATTAAATTTTGGAAGGAGATAATAATTAGTGTACAAACTAATCTCAAATATTTACATTTTCGTATAGTAGCAAATTTTAAAAAGCTTACCCGTGCAATTTGCACGGGTTTAAGACTAGTTGTATCTAAAATACCCTACATCTGCACGCAGCGTATACCGTCGATCCAGCAACCGAGTGGGTCTGTGGGAGGAGAAAGTCCGTTTATTTGGGGAAAATGGCGGGAAACACACTAAAAGGCATGCCTTACTTTCTCAACGATCTAGATTAACTTTTGCACCTATTTTGTTAAGCCTACGATTTAGACGTTGCTCGACAGAGAAGAAATGGAGAAATACGTTGTTCAAACTGAAGCATCTCAACCAAACCCTAACTCTATTCCCAGGTAATTCCTACACTTTTTCTTTCCTGATTCATGCTTGTTAGTTGAATAAATTGAATAATTGAGTAAGCAAGATGAATACACAGAAGGCCTCGGTGGAAGAGGGCGGCTATTCAAGTAAACGGCTGCATTGAATCCAAGTATCGTCGCGATTTGTGCGGCTTATTGCTTCAATCATATGCCGAGGTTTGCAATCTCTACATTTGTCACACTCTCATTTCTCTTCATTCCTTCGTATAACCCTTGGTTATTTGTAAATGTTGCTTGGAAGATCGGCGTGTTTCCTCATCTGTATCATGCTGATGGCGTTCCATGCCCAACCCATGTATGTCCACATTTAACTCCCTTCAGTCACTTATATCTCATTTCTGTTTCTGTGTTGTTTCTGTTTCTGTCTCCTTTGTTTACAAGTACAAAATTCAAGAGTAGATATTCGATTCTGATGCACTTAGGAATAGAATGAGCTGCCGAGAAACAATACATCTAACCTAGGGCTCAGGAGTCTTATTTTTTTTTTTTTTGTCATGGGTCATAAAATAGAATCGAACATCCCCTAGGCCACAGATTTAGCCAGGGCATGTGCAATCCTATTCAGATTACGCGGACAGTAGCTAAACGAAATACAATGAAAATCAGAAAAAAGAAAATTTATTCTAGTAATAATTTGTCGAAGGCTCTTATCCACTTTGGCAACCCCCAGAAGCTGGAAAACGAGATTGAGACAATCAGAAGCAATATCCAAATGTCGGAGTCCCAATAAAAGCGCAGACTTCAGAGCCTCAAGACAAGCAATTCCTTCGGCATGAAGAGGATTCAAAGCCCAGAACGCTGAAGAACCTGTGTACCAAATACTCCCCTCTGCATCAAAAAAGACCCATCCTGCGGAACTCTTCAAAGAGGGAGACCATGCTGCATCAAACTTCACACGGAAGGATGAAGGACAACGAACTCAACCTACCAGAAATTGAGGAAAGCCCCTTCGAATAGCATCAGTTTCCGAGAGATGTTCCATAGACGAAGAAGCAAGATCAGCCTCTCTGGAAACCACCCCATAAGAAGCTTCCTCAAAATCCAAAACATCCCTATGAATCTTCTTCATGTAGATTGAAATATTCCCACCAAAATTCCGAAAAATTAAATCATTTCTAAAACACCATATTGCCCATAAGGACGCCACAAACAAACGCCCCAACCTAAAAGACGGATCCACCTGCTTTAAATAAACAATCCAATTCATGATCCAATCCGAAATAGGTATAACATGATCCAGAACCACCCGAATACCAAGAGGAGAACCACTCCAAAACCTTTTAGCCATCGGACAATCCCGCAAAAGATGAGCAATGGATTCAGTAGAAGAATCATTTAAACTCATGAATTCTTTGCCTACCGGAAGAGTGTTAGAAAAGATTTTCCACATGAAAATTTTCCATTTGTTAGGTAAAGGCAAAGACCAGAGCTTAATCCGGGAAAGAGGTCTCACAGCATCTTCCCTACGCCTTCGATCCCGAGTAGTAGCTTCAGCCTGCCAAATCTCCTCAAAAGCCAAGTGATATCCACTTCTTACCGTGTAAGATCCAGAAGATTCAAGACTCCAAACCACAAAGTCTTCATCATCCAAAGAAGGAGAAGGCAAAGCTAACACATGATGTATAAACTCAGGAGTCTTATTGTTTTACTTGTAAATATGTTATAAGTTGATCGCTGCTTCTGTATTAATATGTCGGCTTGCTACTGTAACCATCCAGCTATTCTGTAATACTCTATATATTATCTCGGCTGTGATCAACTGAAAGGGCTGCTAATCAAACCTACGATTTTATTATATGCAGAGAGACCGAGTTATGTCATTTGCTGGCTTGGATGTTGAGGGTTCCTTTAGAAGGTTTGTCCGCAACTATCTCATTGATAAAGATGTTGGCTATTGCACATACTTATGGTACCTGAAAAGCACTTCATTGAATTCCTTGTTGGTAGACATAGGCTCACCAACAATCCAGTTGGCTTGTGAGTGCTGTAATTTCAGTATATGGATTTTGGAGATGATATTTTTTTATTCCTACTTATGAACTTAAGCAGGTCAACCATTCGACGGTAGTAATAAATAAGAGTGTGTAATATGGTTACTTTAATGGTCTAATCTGCCTCCTGTTTTGTAATTAGCTACCAGTTTTTGGAATTGTTTTTGCTTTTCTCCCCTTATTGTGTTATATTCTCTCTCTTCCAGGCATGGAGTTTCAGCACTAGACTTTGACAAACAGGTTAATTTTGTTGATTTTTGCACTGTCTCTCTGGTTTTACGAGGAGTCTTTTTTCTGTAAGCGATGCTTGTGGTTCCCTTCTGTAGCTTTATGTTTAACCTTCCATAACGGTCCAACTCTCTTGCAAATAATCCCTGACTTAAATTATGCTTATGTAAGCCATTACCATTGCTTATAACGAGATAAATATAGAACCATGCTATGAAGCCTTTTGGAAAGTTGAATTTTTTTAAGATTTCGACTTTTACACATGCTCTTGAGAGCAGCTTTGATGAATTTGGATATATTTGGGTTTGTAGCATTTTGTGTCTAACCTTGTTGATCAGCTGCTTTTAGTTTTTGGATGGATTTAAAATGGTAAATTAGCTTGCTCAACCGCAATAATCTTGTGTGTCATGAAGTGTTTAGTTTAACCTATGATTGAAGTTTGTAATTTTGTATTCATTTGGACATCTTTGTCTGATCTCTCCAAAGTATTATTATTGATTTTTTTTCCGGCCATTTACTAGCTGATACTTATCTCTTGTTTTCAAGTTTCCTATAGCCCTTTGAAGCACTTGCCCTTTACATTGTCATGTTTTATTGCAGGGAATATACTTAGCATCAGTGACAAGATCTGGGTGTTTAATGGTACATGATTTTGAATCTCTATATTGCCAAAGTAATGTAATATCACCCTGTAAGATTCTTGCCTCCCACTCAGTTTGATTGAATACAAAATGACACTGTCTAGCTCTGTTGAGTCCCGTTTCTATGCAAGATGTTCAATTACCTTTACTACAGGGTTCAATGAGGATGAGGCAAAACATCTTTTACACATTTCTACTCGCCGGCAACTTGATTCTGTTCGATGGAATCCTTCAAATCAAGATGAGGTTTATAACTTTAGGCCCCTACTTTATAAATGTGTTAGATAAATACTATCTGACATATGGTATGTTTCACAAAAGTTTTTTTTCGGACTCCAGATTGTTATACATCTTGAATTTCTGGACAAAATTGCTTATGCACTTGTGCAGTCGTAAACTTGGTGACTTGACTTTATGGCTATTGTGTGTACTTGTGTTGTACTAATAATTCTTTAACAGTTTGAATTTCCGATCACGAAAGTTGCTTAATAGCTCACCAGGTCACTTACATAGTGTTAGGCAAGAAGCTAGGATTTTGAAAGTATTCTTACTATAGTATTTATTCTGCTGTTTGGTGTCATTGTGTCATACATTTATGTTTTTGTGATATCGGAGCTCTTGATTCCATGCTTTTGACTTGACCAACATGATGCTCCTTCAGGTTGCTTGCACATCAATGAAGAGCAGTGAAATTTTTATTTATGACATTGGTTATGTCTCTTCAAAACCTGTTGAAGTGAGTTGAATTCTTATCCCTTTATTTTAAGCATTCCTGTAAATACTACTCCCTCCCTTCAAATTCAAAACCTTGGGTCCACTATTATTTGTGAGAGGGATTTTGAATTTGTTGTGTGTATGAATTTGAAAAGAGGGAGTATACAGGATGTTTACTTGGTCACTGCTCATACTGTAGGCAAAGGCAGTGAATACGGTCATGCCATTGTTTTATATGACTAGTGTAATTCTTACAAACAATGCTATTTATCGTTTGTCTTAGTTATCTGATAATGATCCAGAGAATTAATTGATGCTTAGATTTAGTGTAACAGCAGGTCTAGATAGAGTAATCATACCCAATAGATACAAATAGATCTGAGAGAACAGAAAATAATTATCGTGTTTGTTGTGTACAAGTCTCTCGAGTTGGACCAGAAAACTTGTTACGGTGGTCCATGTCACGGTTTTACTGTATTGCTGACTGACCTATGGCTATGTCCTATAATGCTACTGTCTCGCTTTCTGAAGGTGTTGAGAAAGAAGCCTGCTTTGACAATTCATGGGGTTGATGTTCACAAGGGACTGTCAGATGTAGCTTTTACATCATCTGATGACTCCAGGTGGGTTTATGTATGGCTGATCTAACATATATGCTATCCCCTCTCTTTTGTGTTGATCTCATATCCTTTCTCACGCCCCCATGTATGGCTTTATACTTTATTTCCATTCCAATTTAGTTTTTTTTTTTTCACTCGAAGAGAGAGGGGGGAAGGGGTATTACTAAGCATCTTTCTCTAAGAGTTAAGACTGTAACATTGTCAAACAACCCTACTGTCTTTACCTTCTTGTTCCAAATGGTGCGATAGCGAGACTTTATTCTGGTGCCGGAGCTACCACATTGTTGCGACAAGGTTTACTGTAGGTTTGAGTGTTACACAGTTGCACTCCCTACCTCCCCTTATATGAATTTCTCAATGATAAATGAAAGACATTTTGCTCAACTGATTGCTTCAACTTGCCTCTGCATGATGTCAACAGAATTTTTGCTTCTGACACCTATGGCTCAATCAATTTATGGGATAGAAGAAGAGGCCCCTTTCCATCAGTTGAGCTGACAACCAATTCCCACAATGCTCTGAACAGTATAGAACTGAATATTGAAAATCAGGTTCTTTCAAACCCTTTTAGTGAATTGCATCAAGAAAATGGACGACAGCTCTTTTTGTTACTCCTTTTAAGAAGAATCTTTATTCAATATATTGTCTGCATGCTTGTTGTGCCCAAGCTCCACCAAATATCACTTTTACCTCCTTCACTTGTCACTGTAAACACTTACAATTATGCTTATGATAAGAATTACTTGGGAAGTAGGGACTAGAAAGTCATTGGGACACTTGTCAACACACTCAGCATGGGAAGATTCCTCAATACCTTTGAACATGTCTTCTTTATCCTTCCAAATTGCATTTCAGATTTGTAATTGTTGATTTAGTCTTTGAACAATTGTAGATACTCTGTAATACTCCCTCCACATGTGAATGATGTTCCACACTGATAATGCACATAAACCAACAAGTAAAATAACATCTAGAGAGAAATGAAAGTAGAGAAAGATTGTTAGGTCACAACTCACAAGTCCTAAGAACCATAAGTTCTATACAAAAAAGGAAATGAAAGATCATTCCGGATTTTCCATTTAAGAAAATGTGGGTCATCATATAGAATTGGAGGACGTATAATAGTAAAACGCCAAAACATACGCCTTCCCATTCATCGTGTACTTCCTTTTCAATATGATACAACTCTTAAGAATTGCAGTTATAATAATAATAATAATAATACAGTACAAAGTAAGTGGAAAAGTACAATAAATTAAGTGAGAAACGGAGTACTGTATAATATTAGATACAATGTATGTAGTGGCTAAATAGGTAAATATGGGTGAAAACAGTTGGGATAAGTATTAGACCAAAATAGAAAGTTCTCAAATGGGAAGAAAATTGTAAAAAAATTAAAAGGAATATAGGGAAAAAAACTGTAAAGAGGATGGATTATATTGTCAGCTGAAGTAATTCAATTTGAATGTGGTTTAATTCTAAGGAGCGCCTGGTTCTATATCTAGTCGTAGATTATTCTGATCCCGGGGTACACTTTTACTGATTTCAGATTGTTTATGGAGCTGGTAGCCAGGGAATTATACACATGTGGGATCTTCGCGGTGGAAGAGCAACTGCTGCATTTCAGAACCATAAAGAGGTTGAACAAAATTATTATCAACATTCCTCTTACGCCAGGCACATTGGGACCTGGAATTCTGGTCTAGGACAAACTAGACCAGATTTGATGCATGAACCTAGTTATATTACAAGATATTTGCAAAAGGGATGCTTCTGCGAAAACAGCTATTTTTCGTTATCAAACCCGTGTAGCTCTGCTTAAGTGCTTATAGCCTTATATTATGCAGGACTGACTACCTTTGTTAGTTTCGCCCTTTCCAGACACCTTTTGGGTAGATTGACAAATACAGGGTCAGTTTTGCCTACTCATTTTTGCTATACCTGGTGTTTCTATATAGGCATATCATCCACCTTTGGCATCCCTGAAGTTACCCATGATGCTGGAGAAAATTGAGTCACTAAAGGTACGTAACTTTGTTACCCATCCTCATCCCCCACTCGACAGAAGAAAACACTTCACAATTTACACCTTTTCATCTTTGCGTGATAGGCTGCTTTCAGTATGTTAATCATAGTTTATTTGTTGAAAAGTTTGCATTAGTCTTAGAGGCTGGTTTGCTCATATTGTGGTGTTGTGCAATTATAATGCTCTGTCGAATCTGAAGTAGGAAGACTGCAAAATAAATTGGCCTCTTTTGGAAATTCGAGTCCATCCAGTTCTTGTGCATTAAAGCTTAAAATAATTTGCAGGCTCAGTCAGATATTGTTCCAAAGGATATACATTCTATCAGTTTGGATCCTTCTTGTGCATACTCCTTGGCCTTCCATCTCGAAGATGGCTGGTAAGTTTTTAACTTGTCACGTAAAAGCTCTATTGATGTACAGTTGTTTCTCCCCATGGATCCTTATTGTGCGTATGACTTGATCTTCCACCTTGCCTTCGTAAGCACAACTATAGTAATCCCAACGTTATATGACGTACCAGCCTAATATTTCACCCCAGTTTCTCATTTATTACTCGTTCATGAATAAATTTGATATGTCATTAGCTACAACCCTCCATTTTCCTTTTCGTTGATATAATGTTTTGTGTATTGCAGGTCTGGCATGCTTGACATCCGTAGCTTAGAAGTGACACATATCCATTGCCCCCCACCAGCTTGGTTGTAAGTATTCTCCTTATTTTTGGTACAATGTAAGGTACATGAGCTCGGCGTATTACTCGTTCACTGATTTGTATTCATTACGAGGTTACAGGGATAGCTCGCTCACATCTAATTTTTCCTATCTAAGAAAACCTGCCTGGCTTACTACAAGCTCAGTGAGTTCTTCTCATTTTTTAGGATAATTGTGGATGTGTTAGTGGACACAGACCACACAGTTCCAAGCTGTGATTTATCTTACTGTTTAACCAGTGATGCTTTCTAATTTTTGTATCAACTATAATACTATTGTTGTTTGTGCAGATATATGTGGTTGGGTCATCGACAGACAAAGGGATACATCTTCTGGATTTCTATCCTGATGCACGTTCTCCCTGTCATGTGGACTTCAGGTGAAATTGCATGTTGTATTTGATCATTTGCTATGCACTCGGGAAATTATGAGTACCTAGAGTCCCTGATAGTTTATTCTGGTTCAGTGAGGATATGCTGAAGAGCTCAAGGCAAAATGGATTTGTTCCTCTATCGGAAGATGTTGCTGCATGTGCTGCACATCCTTGTAATGGCTTTGTTGTAGCTGGTACAAAGGTCGGTTTTCGCAAGACTATTCCTTTCAATTACTCCATATTTACCTAATGTTAAATGGATTGTTTGTGATCAGCATGCACATGCAAACATTATGTGGTCTGGTTTCATGGCTTGTACATTTTGATGGGCCATATATTCACCTCATATTATTAGTTTGAAAGTAGAGTATTGTTTGCTTCTTCATAAACGTCTTGCTTGGCCACTCCATGACTCAAGTGACGCAAAAGGTTTTGTTCGACTTTTGTGATTCCTTGGGTACTTTTCTGAATATATTCCGATGGTTTTCAGCAAGCCTCCTTGTTGGTTATCAGTCAACGGAAGAAAGTTTGGCAAGGTGAAGAAGATGTAAAGGACAGTGATTAGATTTGTAAAGAAATGGAGTGTTTTGAATGATGCAAACCTGATGGCAAATATTTGAATGAGGCGTAAGCCACAGAAAAGGACTTGTAAGCTGGTCAGTATCATAGCTGCACTGAAGACGTGAAAGCAAATAGCTACTGGAATGAGTGTATGAATGAGACGACATATAACAACAATGCCTTGGGAAGATCACTGATTGCTCTAGAGAAATTATTCTTGACACAAATTACCCGTTGTCCTAGGAAGAGGTCTTGGACTCTCGGATACATCACTAGAGTCTGAGATTATTGTTTTAGTGAGATAATTTCTGCATTTTCATTTTTAGGTTTTACTTCCATGAGTGTACAGAAATTTGGAATGTAAATTGCGTCCATTGTTTCGACTTGTGATTTTGAGCAAGCAAAGGAGAATGTTTCACATGCTCAGGAAATCATTTGCTCATGGTCATTGGTTAACGTGATGCTGCTGATTTTTAGAATGGTGATGTCAACGTAATATTTGTATAGCTTTATTTCCATAGTAGCAACTACCACGTGGTTGGACTAGGTACCTGAGTCCAGAGGTGATCATGGGCTAAACTTTCAACGGGCTTTTCATGTCGTTCAAATATATCAGAATATATTAAAGGTAAGATCCATGATATTTTTGTATGTTGCAAGTATATACTATTATAGCTGCAAGCCTACAACATTAGCAAAATGATTAAAAAATGTTGGGATGGATGCTAACAAAATCAATAGTGTAGCCATGCAGGTTACTCTGTTCTACATTGGGAACTCATGAAGTGGAGGGACACCCGCAGTTTTTGACATTGGGAGGGAGCTTTTGAAATACTCCGTAGGAAACATTGATGGCGACGTTATTCCATTTTCCTTTTAAAGGTATGTTTTATTAGCGTTCCCCCATTTTGTCCGAACTTGGCATTTCATCTAAATGTGGTCATCAACTGAGCTTTTTAACGGGAGGCGTAAGAATGTTTATAGAGTGGGTAAACTGGATGCACTATAATAAGATACTTGTTTGATAAGAAAAATTAAAGAAGCTAGATGAATTAATAGTTGTGATGGAGAAATTGGGAATCTTGTTTTTGGAAGAGGCAACAATAAGAGGACAACTCCAAAGAAAACAAAGTAACTAAAGTAGAATATTATAGTTGTGGAGTTCTGGTCTTCAGCTTTTCCTGTGTCATGGATAAATAAAGTGTAGGAGGAGTCTGTATGGAAATGATGATACGCATACTCAAATGGTATTTCTATTGTATGCGGGTCAAATACCTCCCCTAATTAACGTAGTCATAAAATGATGTTTGAGGATTAGTTAAAAAGGAGGGCAGACCTTTCACCTTTGCATGTGGAGGTTGAAATTAGACAAAGCTTTTCCATGGAGTGGTTGATGAAAAAGTGTCATTTTTACATATAATATATAATAATGACCACCTCCTTTAACTAAAAGTTATTATGGAAACCAACAAAAACTTGTATAAACAAACCTCTTAATTCTATCTGGAATTCCATTTTGGATAACATACCCCTATCAATCAACAATTCCTTTACAAATATGAAATACCATATCCCACATGACGTATATCTTTTGGACATTGTTGACTGTTGTTGATGCCCACTCCCCACAAGATTGGTTGCAACTTGCAAGTACTTGCTTATTCTATTAGTGAGTCTTCAAGAAATAGTTTTATACATATTGATTCCAAATAAGTCACGGTTTCAGGCAATCCATTTTAAATTATGATTTTAACTAATTTGATTAAACGCGTCTTATATAAGTTTTTGTATTCATACGGTTAGTCGTATTGGATATTGCAATAAGTAGAAGAATATCAATATTTTCAGACACCGGTTTTCTCTCTCACGATCTCATCTCTATCACATCTTATCTCAAATCACAATATTGCCATCTCCCCACTGATTTTTTCTCTTTTCAAAATCATAATTTCATCCCCAAGATCCAAGTACTTCTACCAAAAACATCCTCCTTGAAATATTTGCTTTACTTACTGCAATTGATTATAAAAAATATGATTATGCAACTAAGATTTCTCATAAACTTGAAAATTTGAGGTTTTTAACAGGTCAATATGGATAGAATTGAGATACCAAAAATAAAATGTGAACATAATTGGTTTCCTAATAATCCTCCAATCCGTGATAATCTCTATGTACTGACCTAAAACTTGTTTAGTAAATGATCTCAGCACCTAGCGCCATGGAGATATCAGATGAAAGTATTCCATGTTTGATTGTATCATAAATGTATGATGCAACATGAGTTGAGTGTTTTCATAACAATCATATTTGCGAGTTAGGATCCTCTCCATTTATTTTAGAAAAGGTCCATTTTCTCTGTCAAACTTATTTAAATATTTTCCTCTTTTTTTCCTCAAAAAATAATATATTTCTATCTAACTTTTATTATCCCTCTATTTTTATACTTCAATTTTGAACCGATGTTGGTAGAATATGATCTTGACCTTTAAAACGAAGTTGATTTTTTAAGGAAATGGAGAGAATATGTACTCCATATTTTAAGTGTCTCATATTAGCAAATGAGTTTTCTTTCCGTATGATTATGGTGTGACTTAGACCCGTTTTCATGATATCTCGGGACATAACGTAACTGTTGTCAAACTATTGAAACATTGGTGTAGTGTTTGGAAATATTACTCTATAACTGAAAACTCTAAATTAGGTTTAGGCTGGCTTTTCTCATTGTATTGGCATTTTGAGCTTTAAAGGCATTATCAACGTGTTAGCTACAGTTAGACTAATGTTGCAATAAACATAAGAGTAGATTCCCCTCATCCCATCCTTACTTTCACATGCATAGCCTTTAAGTGCAACAATTACAAATACTACAAAGACAACTCACAAGCCATCCTTCCTTAGTGTCTTTCTCTCTCTTTCTCATCTTCTTCTTCTATGGCTCTCCTATATCCTTGGCTAGTTTGGATTAATCTAGGCTTATAACGAAACCCAAGAAATACCAAAATCAATTTTGTCCCAACCTCAGTGTTTTAATTCTCAAAACCACTTTCTCTTATCCCTAAAAATGCACTGCTTTTAAACAGGAAACCATGTCTGTTTCTTGTTTTTCTTCAATGGATTTTACATGCTAGGGTACTCTCTGTTTTTTTGTTTCTTGGCGTGTCATCCATGGCTGCTGCATTAAACAATAAGGTAGAGGGTGGCGTGATTATTGATAGGCAAGAAATAAAGGAAGCCATTGCTAAAGCAGTGGAGCTAAGAGCATTACATGCAGCATTGAAGCAAGGAAACAGTCCTGCACATCTCAAATTGCTGTCTTCCGTTTCTTCGTCGCTGCCTCCTTTGTCTCGACCTACTTCCCAGTTCTCGTCACATGATTATCCTATTTTTACACCTGTAAGTACCTTTTTTTTCTCTATATAATACACTACTTTTAACATTCTACATAGTGCTTTGATTGCTCTACAAGCATTCTCATACAACACCGAATAAAATAATATCAGCGGGGTAATGCTTGATAAATTTCTTGTATTTTTGATATCTATTACTCCTTCCATTTCATTTTTATTGCCCTCTTTCTATTTTGGGAGGATTTAAAGAAAATGATGAATTATCAACTTGTCCCTTGAATGAAACAAGAGTTGAGGTTTTATGGTGGTTATGATGGTAGTTAGCGGGACAATATTGAATAACTAAATTTTTTCATATTAAACTTAGAAAAAGGAAGTAATTATGAAATGAAGTAAAATTTGAAGTAAAATGGGACAATAAATGTGGGATAAAAGGAAGTATCAAAATCTGACAATTTTTGAATTTATTGTCACGGCCTTGCTTCTCTTTCCCTCTGCCACTGTTATCGGATATGTATACAAATTCAAACCCGGATCTCTTACATGGTCTTGCTCAGTTGCTCTTGTTATCACTTCTTCATTCTGTGTCTTGAGCCGATAAAAGACCAAGTAATTTGTTTCTTTCCGTTTTTTAAGGAAATAAAATTAATTTAATATAGGATATGGAGGAATAAATATGTGGTTCTTGTTAAGAGACACTTCAATGAGGTGTTGCTGGCATTCTACCCAATAATTGCTACTCTGTTTGTTTTGCCGAGCATATTTATTATTATCATTATTATTATATTACATTAATAATATTACCAAATGGTTTTGTCTACCCTATTACACCTTATACGTGGTTTTTGTTTTGATTCGTACTCTTCCTCACCCTTTATTATATATGATTTTATCATTTTAAGCATCATTTAATCTACACTTCAAATAATTGACGGAATAAATGGATAAATACGGATTGATACGGATATATCTAAGATAAGTTAATACTCCGTATTCTTTTAATCCTAGGATATAACTAATTCTCACAAAATTACAATACTATCCATATTGTGAATCCTAATTGCTAGCTACCTACTTTCTTTGATAGAATGTCCATTTTGTCAAATCCAGTTTCGATCATTCATCAAACTCGTATCATTATCGGTCATTTCAAACGGTCTCTATCCTATGAGCAAGGCCGTAAATATCAGACGACAATATAGAAAATTCCAACGGAACATTTTTTTGACTCTCAGTCCAACTGTATTGGCTCTACTTTGGGAACCTGAATCAAATTTTTCTAATCAACTTGGAAACAAAATTTGCTTGATACACCCATCTTAATCTATTATCATATACTTGAGTTTTGAGATTAATTAAACCAGCTCTTTAATAATTTGATTACTTAAAGGTGATGGCTTTCTTCAGCTAATGCAACTTACTGGAGTTCCGTTAAGGTTCTTTGAGTGAATTTGAAGTTACTAGTCACTCACTTTGCCTTAATTATAGTTTTGAAAGGCTGCTACTGACTGTCCTACTCTTTCATACATACCTTTACACTTTTCTTTTTTTAATTTGTTGATGGACTTAGTGAAGCTAAATCTTTATCTTTGCTGTATCATCAGAATTATGAAGATGAACCCTTATCAGGCTACTCCCATTTACAAACGCTGAGCCAAACATTAGGCGAAAGTTGGGAAGGCAATAGAGCAGAGGAGAATCGGAATGAGCTTCCTGCTGAAAGTCTCCAATTGTCAAACTATACTAGACCAAATGTTACATTAAAGAAGGGACTTCCACCTGGATTAGCAAGCATGAACAACCATATATGCCCTGGAGATGATACTAAATCGGTCACTAGCTCGTGTAAGGATCACATCTCATTTATACCAAATTCAACAGGAAGTGAATTTTATAAGTCAAGGAGAAGGAACAGTTTAGGTGACTTCAAATCTGTATCTTCCTGCAATAACTGTAAACCTGCAATTATTAGCACTGATTATGATAACATGAGTATGATAGTGCCACTAACAGATTCTCATGCTGTTATGACCCCATCTCAAACCAAATCTCGAGGGTTGAGGTTTTCATGGCTGTTTTCTCGGCTAAAAAGAAGGCCGAAGAATGATATCAGCTCACCTGTTAGAACAGAATCTGAAGTAGTATCCCAAGTACTTCAGGGTTTTAGTGCAGTACCAATAGAAGCTCTAAAGAAAGAGCTGATTGATGCAAATCAGAAGAGGGATGCAGCTCTAAGAGAGGTTTCAGACATGAGATCTTCCTTTGGGGAGCTGAGAAAAAAGCTTGAAACATTGGAATCCTATTGTGAGGAGCTAAAGAAGGCTTTATTGGCTAATAGCATTTCAAAGAGAGGAAAATTGTCCGATGTTAAAAATGGGGACGGTTTGATGCCAGTTAGTGAGGAAGTGATGATTGAAGGGTTTTTACAAATTGTATCAGAAGCAAGATTGTCTGTGAAGCAGTTCTGCAAGACACTCTTTGAGGAGATTGACGAAAGTGATGAGCAATTATCTGATAATTTAAACCTACTTTTGAAGCCTTATAAACTTTCCTTAAGTCCAAGGTATTCAAAGACGGTTTCTTACCACCTGGAGGCCATTATAAATCAGACACTGTATCAGGATTTTGAGAACTGTGTTTTTCAGAAAAATGGGACGCCAAAGTTACTTGATCCTCAGCAAAACCGACTAGCAGAATTCCAGTCGTTTGCAGCATTGAGAAATTTGAGTTGGAATGAGGTGCTAAAAAAAGGAACAAAGTATTACAGCGAAGAGTTTAGCAAGTTTTGTGATCAGAAAATGAGTTGCATAATACTGACACTTAATTGGACGAGACCTTGGTCGGAAGCACTGCTTCAGTCTTTCTTTGTTGCAGCAAAATGTATTTGGTTGTTGCACTTGCTTGCGTTTTCTTTCTATCCACCATTAACCATCCTAAGGGTGGAAGAGAATAGAGCGTTTGATAGTGACTATATGGAAGATATATTCATCGAGAAGCAGAAAATGCAGAATCAAAGATGGGTTAAAGTGATGGTTATGCCTGGGTTTTATGTCCAGGATAAGATTCTTAGGTGTAAGGTTCTATGTAGGTACAAATATGTAGCATAAGATAGTGTTAATTTGATACAAGGTTCATGTTCTTTACCCATTAATTATTTTGCTTTTGCTAATTTGATCAAGGGAGATCAATGGGGTTGATAAGGTGACGCACATGTATTAACAATGACTTTCTTGATTGGATGTCTACTTTTGAAAATGGGGTAAGTTGAGACTTTGTCAAGATTTTATCAACAATATGACATCACAATAATCATTAATCTTGCTACTCGTTAAAATCTACTAATGATATCAATTACGGAATTGTAAGAACCAGAGTCTAAATTCCTGAGACCTACATTGATTACCCATTAACTAACTAATAGCTACTACATTACAAAAATGTTCCATTTACTCCCACTTGCCTTGCTGTGGGAGAAAATTATTCGTCTTCATCTAATAACGAATATATCCGTCTATATTTGGTTGCCCTAGACCTATAGGTTATAACTCGTGCTACTATTTGAAACGCGACAAATAATAACGACTTTGATTAACACTTGATGAGTTCGGACAATTATAAGAAACTTATAATCAGAAAGTTTGTATTTTTATTAATGCTTCAATGATATCAGAGCTTCGGCTCATGATTTCCATCCAAGACGATCCACAAAGGGAGACATTGAAGCATTAATAAAAATACAAACTTTTAAGATTTATTATAGTATAAAAGTGGAGTGGATATATAGTATATCTGTATATGTGGCTCATAACCAATTGTTGGGCCCATAAGACCAGAACTTCAACGACAAAAGTTGAAAACTTCAAAACAATTAGGCTATTTCGTCTATACCACAATTAGAGACTTATGGGTCGTTTGGTTCGGAAAGGTGAAATGAAATGGATTGGAATGTCATACTATAGTGGAATGGATTGAGATTCTCATACCATACTAAACTTGTTTGATTTGATTATTTTTATACTATAGGGAGGAATGAAGTTGGAATCTTGGAGGAAGAGTAAGGGATGTGATTCTAGGGGGTTTGAAAACCCGGGCCGATCCTCTTTTTCCCGGGCTTGGGCTAAATTCTCGGCCCTAAAAAATCTCAAAGCCCGATCCATGCGGCCCATGGGAAAAATTGGGCTGGAATTGGGCTAAACTCTCGGCCCCAAAAAAGCCCAAAGTCCGGCCCCAATTTTAATAATTTGCGTAATGTGTAGTTGTGTACATTGTCTAGGTAAGAAAAAAGTCAAAAGCCGTTGATTATAGATATACTACTGCCTACGGCCAAGTTTTATATTCATGTTTTCATATAAGTCTGGGTTCATTTTACTTGGAATTGTGGATTCCAATTTGCTAAAACCTTGTGTTCAAGCCTTTTTTAATTGAATTGTAATCTTAAATGTTAGAATTCCGTTGTATTGTTTTTCAATGTGCGCTTTTTGCCTCTTCACATTTTGAATGTGTCACGATCTATCCCAAGGGCATGATTTGGGTAAAGAAAAAGGTCCATTGACTTGGCCCAACCCGGCCCGATCCCAATACATCGGTTGTTTTTAACGTATAAGCCCGGCCTAAGCCTTATCAACCCCGATCCATGATTAGCTCTAATGGGATGTGAGAACTGAGAAGGAAGGTGTTTGTGGGTTGCTTGCTAGTTGATCTTAGGGTCTTGAAAATGATTTATTTTTTCGCTGAAAATGAAGTATATGTCATGGAGAAGAGGCGCGAGTGATTGACTCGATTAGATGGAAGCACGGTTTAAATCCTATTACAAAAATTATTTTTCTAATTTCTTTGAAAATTCATTTTCAAACGAATAAATAAACGATAAATAATCAAAATAAAACCTCGGGAATGATGATTTGATTGAAAATATTTTAGTAAAAACTGCATTTCGTTTAAAAGCAATTTGCTCAAAAGTTAGTTTCTCGAATAATTTTTTTTAAATTAATATCAACTAAATAAAACATATAAAACTTTTTTTTAGAATTAACAAAACAAAGACACTTTATTCGATTTATATCATCAATCGAACTCCATTGATTTCCTTCACCCTGCTCATAAAGTAACGTCATATCATTACTAAGTGTTTGTCGAGAGTCTTAGGCCCTGTTCTTTTACACTTCAACTCACTTAATTTATTTTTTTTTTCAAAATGTGTCGTATTAACTTCTAAAACCGTATTTCACTTCAAGTCGTGATACTCCTAATGCACCTTTAAACAAAATTTAAATGGAAAAATTTTTGTAATAAATTCTTGATTTAGACGAATCATTCCCGTCTTACAAAAACGACGGGATTTTGTGAACATTTTATAATTACAATGTTGTAACTAATGTAATGACAATTGGTAGCAAAAACAATCACGTAAATTTTCTCAAACTCCCACTTTATTATTTCAAATCCAATTACCAACTGACGAACAAAGAGTCTTATATCCGTCACAACCTACTTTATTTTCATAATAAAGCAAATGAACATGTAAATGGAAAAAATGGAGCAATTTATGAATAGTTCAACTTGCAGCATCGGGACAATATCAACTCAAAACAGCTCACATACTGAATTGATTTTTGTCTGTATGCTCCACATATAGTCCATACTGGGCGGTAAACCAATTTTTTTCACCAATATTTCTACAAAGTTTGCGCCTCTTTGTAATGTCAGGAACAAAGTTATACCACTGTTAACCCACGGGTTCATACTCCCCTTCATAAACTCCCCTCTTTCCCCCTTTATTGCCATTAACGAAAACAATTATCAACGAACAATTGTAAATCATTGTTGTCTTTTACCCAGCTCGATCTAAACCTCCTCTTTCATTTTTTTTTCCTCCTCTAAACCCAGAAAACCCAAAATAATCGGTTAATTGCATTATAATTAAGGATATGAAGGATCCATATGTTATCTAAGAGGTAATCTACGCTCAACCTTGGACTGGCAAAAGCGGGATCCCTTGTGGCAGCTAAAGCAAACATGAATGATCCCCAGATTGCGTCCAGTGTAAGCTACGCTTGTGAAAATGGCGATTGCACTAGTCTCGGCTATGAATCGTCTTGCAATGATCTAAGTCTTCAACGGAATATCTCGTATGTATTCGTTACTATTAGGAACAAAATCAGGTAGATAAAGCCTGAAAGTTTCAAAGGAGATTTTTACGAGCAACGCGTTTCGAGTACTGGTTTCGCATTTCGAAACGTTTTGAATTTGAGTTTCGCGTTTCGCGTTTATTAGTAGGATAGGCGTTCCGAGAGTAATTTTCGCGTTTCGAAACGATTCCAGGCGTTTCGAAACGTATCGCGTTTTTTGGTAGGATAGCCGTTTCGAGAGTAATTTTTGCGTTTCGAAACGATACTAGACGTTTCGAAACGTTTCGCGTTTCGCATGCGTTTCGTGGATAGTACGGCGTTTCGAGAAGAATATTGGCGTTTCGAAACGTCTAAAATCGTTTCGCATTTTTTCGAAAGTTTCGCGTTTCGGGTATAGCATTGGCGTTTCGAAACGTTATGAGTTTCGGGTTTCGGGTTTCGAGGCGTTTCGAGTTTTCAGTTTCGAGTTTCGGGATTCGAGTTTCGAGTTTCGAGTTTCGAGGATAGGGTTTCTAGTTTTGTGTTTCGGTTTTCGGGCTTAGGGTTCAAGGTTTAGGGTTTGGGGTTCGGGGATCGGGGTTCAGGGTTAAGGGTTTAAGGGTTAAGGGTTTAGGGTTTAGGGGTTTAGGGTTTAGGGTTTCGAGGATGTAGGGTTTAGGGTTTAGGGTTTAGGGTTTAGGGTTTAGGGTTTAGGGTTTAGGGTTTAGGGTTTAGGGTTTAGGGGTTAGGGGTTAGGGTTTAGGGGTTAGGGTTTAGGGTTTAGGGTTTAGGGTTTAGGGTTTAGGGTTTAGGGTTTAGGGTTTAGGGTTTAGGGTTTAGGGTTTAGGGTTTAGGGTTTAGGGTTTAGGGTTTAGGGTTTAGGGTTTAGGGTTTAGGGTTTAGGGTTTAGGGTTTAGGGTTTAGGGTTTAGGGTTTTAGGGTTTAGGGTTTAGGGTTTAGGGTTTAGGGTTTAGGGTTTAGGGTTTAGGGTTTAGGGTTTAGGGTTTAGGGTTTAGGGTTTAGGGTTTTAGGGTTTAGGGTTTAGGGTTTAGGGTTTAGGGTTTAGGGTTTAGGGTTTAGGGTTTAGGGTTTAGGGTTTAGGGTTTAGGGTTTAGGGTTTAGGGTTTAGGGTTTAGGGTTTAGGGTTTAGGGTTTAGGGTTTAGGGTTTAGGGTTTAGGGTTTAGGGTTTAGGGTTTAGGGTTTAGGGTTTAGGGTTTAGGGTTTAGGGTTTAGGGTTTAGGGTTTAGGGTTTAGGGTTTAGGGTTTAGGGTTTAGGGTTTAGGGTTTAGGGTTTAGGGTTTAGGGTTTAGGGTTTAGGGTTTAGGGTTTAGGGTTTAGGGTTTAGGGTTTAGGGTTTAGGGTTTAGGGTTTAGGGTTTAGGGTTTAGGGTTTAGGGTTTAGGGTTTAGGGTTTAGGGTTTAGGGTTTAGGGTTTAGGGTTTAGGGTTTAGGGTTTAGGGTTTAGGGTTTAGGGTTTAGGGTTTAGGGTTTAGGGTTTAGGGTTTAGGGTTTAGGGTTTAGGGTTTAGGGTTTAGGGTTTAGGGTTTAGGGTTTAGGGTTTAGGGTTTAGGGTTTAGGGTTTAGGGTTTAGGGTTTAGGGTTTAGGGTTTAGGGTTTAGGGTTTAGGGTTTAGGGTTTAGGGTTTAGGGTTTAGGGTTTAGGGTTTAGGGTTTAGGGTTTAGGGTTTAGGGTTTAGGGTTTAGGGTTTAGGGTTTAGGGTTTAGGGTTTAGGGTTTAGGGT